>CABEGB010000662.1:81469-395564 GCA_901521435.1 Crematogaster levior
AATGTGTGTGTGTGTGTGGTAATATTATTTATTATTATGTGTTATGTAATAATGATATGTATTGCTGTGTAGCCGCGCTGTCATGTATGTAAGCAATGTGTAATAACCAATGTGTGTGTGTATATACGCATGCAGCGTATATAGCATGTGTAACACGTATGTGTGGCATATGTATTAATGTATATTATTAATGTGGTAATGTATTAACATTATTGTGTGTGTGCTGTATTAGCGGCAGCATGTGGTAATAGTAGCCAGTATTATTATTCGGCGGCAGCGTGTGTGTGTGTATTATTGTATGTGTGTGTGTGTGTGTGCTTGTGTGTGGTAATAATGTGTGTGTGACGCTGTATACTGTGTGTGTAGCGTAATGTGTGTGTGTGCTATTATGCCGTGTGTGTGATATTATTAATGTATATGTGGCGTATGTGTAACAATGATAATAATGACTAATGATGACATAACGCGCTTGTGTGTAGCAATGATATGCCGTAGCGGCGGTTCAGTCCAACATTCGTCACGCCGCAATAAAGACGAAGTGCAGTCGGCACAAACCGAGACGAGAGAATTGTACGCTCATATGCATTTATTAAAAAAATCTACACAAATCAGAATTACTTAACTAGTTGTTTTTTTTCTCCACATCCGGTAGAATGCTAAACTCTATATTGTTTTCACGTGTGACTCTAGATAACAGCGAGGAAAAATTATGACATTCATTTGCAATTTTATTTAATTTTATTATCGCCCGCAATGTTATCATACGCGAATCTGTCTCGAAACTTCGCCACTGTATGCATATATCCAGCGATGACAATTATACAATGGCGGAGATGGGAGATACATATCTACGCGGGGAAGAGGGGGGGAATAAATTGTATTGCAGTCCTCGTAACAAGATGTATTTTGCGCAAAATCTCTTAATCCGCAGCCGCGAGACAAACGAGCGCGACGGAAACCGCCGTCCGTCGTCTGAACGAGGCAATTTAGCTAAGAGACGGCGAGTCCGGGAGGCTTTTTGAGGGAGGGACGCTATATCCGATGCGCGTTAACAATGCACTAGCACAGCACGCGAACCTCTTATTTGTAAAGGTAACGCCGTTGGTAAAATACGCTCGATATTTCAGCCGCATGTGTTTTCGCTTCCTCGTGGCAGTCACGGGGATGCGACATTTAACACGATCGCCATGCATTACGCTGCGCGGAATTTCGATATTGAAATTTCGGGCGCCTCGCGACAATATCATGCGGCAATAATTTGCTGCAATAATTACAGGGAATATTAATGAGAGGAGTTAATATGGAATGTATTCCAAAATGCGCTGGGCTCTTTGACGCGATTCGTCGCGATTCGATAAAATATCGCGCGGTTATACAGAGTACTCCATTTTAATTTACTCCTCCCCCTAAAAAACTTTTTTTTAAATTGCAAAAGAAAATGTTTCAAAATTTGCATGATTTGAAAGGGGCAAATAATGGTAAATTTCGAATTATTTTTCGAAAAAATCAATTTTCAAGATCATATGAAGGGCCATCGCCATTTTTTAAAATGGAATTGTATGATTTTTCTTTGTATAATATGATTTTCCCCTCTCTGCATAAAAGTAGAATTGTCGAAAAATGAATAGTTTATATTTTATATATTTATTTTTTCCTGGTACATTTTGACATAAAATATCAAATATTTCGTATTTCGTCCTTTTCACTTTTTCGTAAAATTTTCAAAAAAGATACGCAAATTGTAAAATTTTTTTTGAACAGCAACTATGTTCTTATTTATATATTTTTTTTTACACAAATTGATTCATTTTATTATTCTATTCATAAAAGTATCAAGGTATACTTGAAGTAAAGTGAATAATTTACGAAATATTTTGTATTTTATGTCAAAATGTGCCAGAATAAAAAAATAAAACAATTTCGTAAGCTATTGAATTTTTGACAAGTTTACTTTAATACTTTTATAAGCGCAGAATTAAAGAGAGAAATCGTATTATGTAAAAAATCATGTTAATTCCATTTTAAAAAAATGGCAATGGTCCTCATAATCTTAAAAAAATTTTTTTTCAAAAATATATTTTACCATTATTTGTCCTTCATGCAATTTTTTGTCTAAAACATTTTTTTCAACAACTAAAAACAAAAAATAAATAAAAAAGTTTTAGGAGAAATAAATAATATGGAACACCTTGTATAGGTGTATATGTATAGTAAGTAAATCACACACAACATACGCGCGCGCGTACATATACACACATACTCATGTGTCGATTAAATAATGAATGACGAAAAACATTCTCATCTTCAAGCTTGAATTTTCAAAGTAATTATGACTGAAGAATCTACATATATATTTTTATAATTTCTTTTCGCCGAAAGTTTATTGATATCAGGAAAAGACTAGGCTAATATTTCTAACTTATCTGTTTTCATTTCGTCGCAAATAATGCAAACTCCACGAATAATGTCCGTGATTAACGATGCAGATTAATAATTAACGCGGAGATAACGCATCTCCGCGTGATCAATTAGCGACGCCGCTAATTTCTCGACGGTGATGGCCCTCGACGTCGATTGGAAATTAATGGTCACCTCGTCGTAATTAGTTGCGCGATCAGTAACAATGTAAACAATGCGAGCGTTCGCCATGAATATAATAATTCGCGCGCTATCGGCCGCGCGGATAGTAATTACCGTGAAATGTTTTGGATGCTGCATTTATGCAGGATATACTTTCTGTAATATCGCCGTTAATTCATACGCGCGCTCGCGCACGTCGCTTTGGCTCGTTATTTAGCCGGAAGGCGTTAATAGAGACGTAAATTGACTGACCGGCGGAGATGATCGAGTGGCGTCACTCTACCCCACGGTAAATCGAATAAAAACACGAGCATAAGCGCGACAGGAAACGGATCGACCCTTCCTCATTGAGAAGAAACACGAGGACATCTTCTGTCGATACACATCGCAACTCCCATGTTTGATTTTAATTTAATTGAAACGCTGCGCGAAATTAAATTTATCGTATTCATGAATAGATTGAAAAATATTAATAAAACTTCGTTTTATTTGTCGCGCACACGTATCTCTAAATCATTATATATTTTTTGTACAAAACGTGTTAATTGATATAAGTTTTATATAATTAAATTATGAGATAAAAATTTGAATGATGTAAGACGATTAAATGCATTTTAATTTTTTTTTATTTTATTGTAATTGAAAATCTCATCTCCGACGATAGATTTCACGATTTTCATAAGAGTATGTCACGTAGGTATGTATGTCGGCAACTATACCGTAACTACGCCGGATTCTAATATCGAGTTACGTAATGATTAGAAAGCGAATCGGTGTTACTCCTTGTCCCGATGTAACATTCATTCGAATCGCATTATGGGCCTCATTCGCATATTCCGACGTTTGCACACGGCCTTTATTTGCGTTGTTAATTAGCATCGCTCATTATCCCGCGCGATGGATGTCGATGATATACGGAGGACATGAGAGAATATCAAGTGTGGTTTCCGCTGTCCTTCGCCATATTTTAAACTTCATAAGATTGTGAGACGCTTTCGTAGTTTCCGCTGTCCTTCGCCATATTTTAAACTTCATAAGGTTGAATCACGCGACCTTTTCCGGTGTTTTGCCATATCTTGCGAACATTATTTTTAATAGTCGTATGGACGTAGTGCGACTGCCGCAATTAAGTCGGATCGAATCATCGATATTTCAGTCGAAACTGAAAGTTCAGCGACGAAATCCAGATTCGCGAACAATAGCGAGAGACGCAGCCAAGAATGGGTTTGCGGTCAGCGGGACAGCAATAAAAAGAATGCAAATCGTGCATATATAATCGCGTAAGTCTCTATAAATAGAAATTACATATTTCCGAAGGGTAGATGCATCCCGTCGCCGAATGTCGTCAGTCACGAACTTTACGACCTACCGTCGAAACCGAGTGGCTTCAAAATATACACCACAAATGCGATAAACCACCACGCGCGCCATTAACGCGGCATTTATGCTTTCGCCAAATTATACCGCACGGCCGAGACCGTGGCTATGCTCGCTCGCTCGCGTATGATAAAAAGTATTATCGTGGAGCGTAATCGGCGTAACGATCAGTATAAAGTCCGCCGGTGCAGTTAGTCGTTGGTAATTGAAAGCTTTTAACATCGGTTCCGCCACGATTTCATCGGCCGCAACTCCGAGTTGCATGTAATCTCTCCGAACATTGTTGCCGCTGGAATCGAACGTATTTCTTCCTCGCATCTTTTTATTTTAGCAAAATAAACGAGTAACGCTTTACATGCAGATCGGTCGATCGCATGAGTGGACTCGGAATATAGCGGCTACAATATTTACAATAAGAACATTATACGGATTTTTGTAGAGATTCTCATCGAAAGATACAAAATTGTATTCAGTTATATTGGAAATTAACTTTTGAATTCGTATAATTCGAATAATGTGTTTAAATCTATCTGTTAAGAGAACAGGGAAGGGATTATTAACATATTACCAATTTTGAAAACAAACGAGAGGATATTTAGAGGATATTTATTATTTTTCTATATTTATTATTTTTAGAGTTTCGAAATCATTTAAATTATTAATTATTCTTATTAGGGCTTTAGAACAAGTTTAATTGATCTGCAATGGCTCAACAAGCCTAAAGACCCGATTGCGATTTAATTAACGCTTGATCATTGATGCTTGCTTGATCAAAAACTCGGCGTTTCTGAGACTTTCAAGAGGACGGTATTTTTTTTTTTTTTTTTTTACGTACGGCGTACTCTCAATCGCGCGATGGTATTCAATTAACAACTAATTACTCGCTTACTCGCTGCACGCCGATGAAAGTCGAGCTGTTTATGAGAAGAGAAGTACTCGTGTAAAAGCCGATGGCAGTACGGGGAGGAGGGAGTGAAGGCGTATCGCCCACCTGTTAAAGTTCTCATCGGACTTTGGAAGTAACGGCGGCCGCGGACAGCCCGGCGGAGTTAAAATCTGCAAGTTCGTTTTAATAATCTCGGCGTTGGTGGTGTAACGCGCCGCTCGTGTTACACCGATGAGATAAGATTACAAAAAGCTGCCTCCCCCTCCCTCTTCCTCGGAGAATTGCGGGAACCGGCTGGCGGAGTCCCGGCGAGAAGTTTAATTCTTAAAATTGTTCCCGAGTAGCTGCTTGTTACGCATCCTCTCCCCCTTCCTCCCGCTGCATCCTACAGAATGTAACTTCGGCAAATTCTTCATCAAAGTTACCAGTGGGTGGATAATCGTTGCACAATAGTTTTTCGAATTTTTGTACAACCGCAACTTCGTGCCTTGATCTATTATTTGTGTACGTAAAATTAATTTTTAAAAATTAAAAATACATAATAATTTATAATAATAATAACTAATAATAATCACAATACATTATTGGAGTATATAGGGTTGCCTTGACAGCAAATGGGACTATTAAATTTCATGTAACTATTTTACAAGCTCCTATTTATTCTGATTAGTCTAATTTAACGATTGACTTATACATCTCAATTAATTCATTTGAGTAAATCGAGTTTTCGAATAAGCAAACCGATTCGATACTGCTGCGCATCTCCTTGCAATCTCCCTTTGTAGACGTGATAGATACAATTTTATCGAGGCGGGATGAAAGCAGCCCGATTGCATCCTGTCTCGTTTTCGCGGGCTCCGGCTTTGAGGCCGGATTCTTTGCTTGACATTAACATAATTCTGAGGCGGGAGAACGGGAAAGAGAGAGAAAGAAAGAGAAGAGAGAGAGAGGAGAGAGAGAAAGGGAGAGGGAGGGAACAGTCACTTTGCATTCGGTCTGCACCGCGAACTATTCCGGATGCCGCGATGCGGTCGTATGTGCATCTTTGTGCTGCTGCGCGCGACCCGTGTGGCCTTTGATGTTCGCGATTCCGGCAGAATGCACGCAGCACGAACACTACCACTGCGACGCTCCGTTTCAACGCATCTCTTAGAATGCCATTATCTCGCTCCTCGCTACTTCCCAGAAGACTTCTCGGCCGTCTTCGACGTCAGCGGTCGCTTTTATTCGCTCCAAATACCCGAAATTCGTCCTTTATCTTTCAAAGTCCATTCGTAGCTACTCTTAACGCGATTGGTACAAAACTCTCGAGTCACCCCCCATACCAGTGACTTCTACAATCGATACGAGACTCTCTTTACTAATTTTAAATTTCGATTTATGAACTGTAGCTAAATTATAGCGGACTTTTCATTTTAATTTTTGTCACTTTTATTAAATATTAAGCATTAAAGATTATGAGAAAAATTCATTGCTACGATATATTGATCATACATAAAAATATATCTTCTTAATCTTCCGCTTGTTTCTGTTTTAATTACGTGTAAAGAAAGGTTATCCTAAGTAAAATAATGCATATTACAGTCGATATGTCGCTGGGACATTTATCTTTTCATTAATTAATTAAATTAAACACGTTTAATTAATTCATCAGACATACAGGTTCATATCAATTACTAACATTGATGTTAATATATTTATGTTCCTTGTTTCATATGTGCGGTAAAACAATAATTTGATTTATTTACCGTATAACTAGAAATTCAATTTCGCTCAATTAGTTCTAGAATGCAAAATAGAATTATTGATAACCATAACGTTATTCAAATGCATACCTTGCAGATGATCATATATGTCTATATACATATACATATACATATACATATATTGGACTAATCCATAAGTTCGTGCAAAATTTTGTCTACTTGACATTTGAATATAATTATTAAAAATTAATTAATTTAATTAATCATTTATAATATATAATTATACATTATAAGTTATTATAACTATGATAATGTATAATTAATACACATAATTAATAATTTATTAATTAATAATTATTAATAAAATGGATTTCAATTTTATTTAAAAATCCGCACAACTTATGGATCAACCTAATACACGCGCGCACACAGACACACAAATATGTATCATGATTGTTGTAATGATATGAATATATCAATATTATAATTATCGATATTATAAATATATAATTATCCATGTAATTAATATAAAAAAGATTTGCATTTGTTGATGATCACTGTATCGTACGAGTCTTATATTTTATTCATAAAGAGAATCCTTCGCGACGTCGTTTGTCAGGTTAATACGGTCTACGTCGCGAATAACGACGATTTCCGCTTCCGCGGTTACACACGCGACGCAACAGCTTGAGAAATATCGGAGAAAGAAGTTATTTCAAAATTCTTCTTTCTCAAGAATTTTGTAAAGAGTGCGAGAGTCTGCCGCGTTCTATTCAAGCACCGACCGATGAAGTCAAAACTGCTTTAACGATGCCTTTCGCACACGCTCGTGTGGCATGGATCTTTCGCAAAGTGAGTCTCCGTCACTGTAGACATGAGATACATAATACAACGAAGAAATTTTATTCCTCTATCTTGCACAATGTTTCAAGGAATTAATTTACAACCGTCATAATGTATGGGAAACACAGACTCAACGTTATATTTCTCGTCTACTATCAGAATCTATTTTCCTATTTTAAAAAAAGCATGCGATTTTTTCGATAGTTTTTGAACAAAAGAATGATTGGCCTGTCGATTCATCCGCAGAGTTGACAAAGTTTTGCTTCAACGCAAACGAAGGCATCGACGTGTTTCAGGTTTATCGACGTAGACAGAAAGAAATCACAGTGAAAAATTCATATCCCTCGCGTGTAAACTGTCGCGGAATGGGTTAAAACCGTCCTACATTGTCACTCTCGACCGCGAAGAGCCCGGGACAAATTGAAGAGCGTCGGGCTTTGATCGTGCACACGTCATCGCCGCGTTGTCCCGTCGTTCCCGAATGAATTCCCGCGGGAACTCTATGTGCGCTCTTCTCCACCCATTCATCATTACCGGAAGTTCATACATCCTGGCAGCTAAAGGACGTATCGAATGAGGAGTCGCACTCGGAATCTCTACGCGAATCTCCGTGGCATGGTGGCCGGTTGCACTGGTTAGAAACCGGTTGTACGAGCAACTTTTGTAATGAGATTCCTCAAACGCCGCCGACGGCGATACAGAACGGCAGTGAAGGCTGCGGGTGAAGAGAGGAAGTTGGCAGGGACGGATCTAGGGAGTTCTCGGAGAGATTATATTGAGAGCTCAACGTCTCTAAAAAATGTATCGCTCTTCATGGAATTATTATTATATAGTTTGGAAATTCTTTGGGAGAAATAAAACGTTTTGTTATTTCTCTAGCTGCGAAACTGGGAAGACGTAAGTCCGAAAAGAAGTCACTTTTCTAAGGGAAATTATGCGATTGTGTTCAACTCGCTTTGAAAAAGATGAAACGGACTAAAGAAGTATGAATGAACTTATTCAAATAGGGAGAATGAATCTTGTATGTACAAATAACTGGAATGTGAATAAAAGTTGACTTACTTCAAGGCTACTCTATAGAAGACAATACAGAGATCTTCAATGTTAAGGGCATGCCTTTATTTTATTATAATATACAATAACACTCTGCATTAACGTCGTTTTCGAATGTAGTTTAGATTCAATTCGATTAATTTTATTTTGTACATTCTATAATAACAACATATAGGTATTTCGAATACGCTGGTTTTGAACTTATCGACTCTCTTACTTTCTTCTATTCTTCAAAATGCACGTCGAATGTGTATCGAGGTTTACATCTCCGAATAAATATATAATAAAAAGTATAAATTCTTCATCTAATTTAGGCCAAAAAATTAAAATCGATATCGATTAAAGTTGGCGATTTTTCTGCATTTCAATGCACGACAAATCTAGTCAACAGTACGCAAATAATTTGCCAGACGGATCGATGAACAATTGAAATTTGTTTATTAATGTTTAAAAAGTATCAATTTCATTGTGTGTAAATTTCTCCCGAGTCGGGAATATAACGCAAGGTGGACAGACTGACGTTTTCGCGAAGAGCAGTATCGGCGTGGTTTCGTGTCGGGTCGGGCACCTAGGGAATCACGCAGGACACGCACGCTCGCGGCCGTTCACACGCACGGGAGTGACGTGTAAAGCAGGAGAGTGCCGTCCGACTCGGAGTCATCGCCAGCCGGCAAGGCCAATCATCTGTTCGAGGGCAGCCATGCAGAAAGCGCGGTGAACGGATTCGGCTCGTGAAATATGCTGATCCCGTAGCCGGATTCCTTTTCAGTCGAATACGAGAACGCGACTGCCAGCGGAGACTCGGACACTTCCACCTACGAGGTCCGCTGAGCAATAAACCTCGCTTACGAAATTGTTAACTCTCGATTCGAATGTTTCTGATGCTTTTTATTGAATATCTTAATAATTGACACAAATATTATATATTCTTTTTGACCGTAAATTATATAATAGTAAGAAATGTATTTAAAACGCGGTCAGACCTGGATCTTTAATGGCCAGTCAATGATTTGCGTGGCGACTTGGTTTGTCGAACTCTAAACGCAGTAAAGAACTAAATACATAAGATGCGTGCCGACTTAATAGTCGAACTTTAAAACGCAAGTAAACCAACTTAAAATCAACATCGATTTCAAATGTTGATGCTAATAAGTCTCCCCTTTCTAAATCAGATCAATAATTTATCGCGAAAAATATTATTTAATAATTACCTAATTCGAAAAATAGCTCGTTAAAGAAGTAAAATAAGATTTCGATTCTTCTTTAGCTGAGAGATTCGAAACGGTCATCTATATGTAATGTATGTTTTTTAAATCACAAATCTCTCTCTCATTTAATTCGACGTTGAATTAAAATAACTAGTTACAATGTTTTTCAATGTGTTTCGGACAAACCTCTATTTTCTAAGTGATGAAATGTGATAAATATACAGAATGAATGTTTCAATAATCTGTCGCTCGTACAGTTTATTTTCATTTCCCGTTCAAAATATGAAGAGAATAAAATGATGAAATATATTATAATTTGTTTCTCCACGCATTTGCTCGGAAACAAATGTCCAAACTAGCCACTGAAGCGGCTGCTATTAATTCGAGCGAATTGCAACGGAACTGGACCAGCTGTGCAAGCACGATAAGCGCAATGACTGCATCAATACGATATCGCGACGATATTACCAATTGGAGATGCAAATAGCAGTCAGAACAGGAGCATCAGCCGATAACGCGGTTTACATCACAAAGAGGAGAGAAACACGGAAAGAGCGTTCTATTTTTTTTTCTCCCCTCGTTGATTCAAAGAGCGAAAAGGGGGTGAGCGCGCGGAAAATTGCGTTACGAGTTTGTTACGGGATTGTGAACGACGATCTCGGAGGCGCGCTCGTCCGACAAGCCATAAATGCTTCACGCGGTATTTCATTTTCCGCGCGCCAACTTTACGAACCGAGCGGCTTGGGTTTCCGTTCGTGCGAAAAAAACCATTCCGCCCATCGCGGAGGAAGAACTCCGCAATGAAATTATTTGCACGACAGTCGTTATTATTTTTCAGCGACGCGTAAAAATTTTACGAACCCAGCGTTGCACGAAACGTGCGTTTCCCTCAAAGTCTCTCTCTCTCTCTCTCTTCCCTCCCTTTTCCTTTCACCCTCCTTCTCTTTTCTTTTTCTTCTTGTCCTTTTTACATCTCACCCTGTATAGACAACGAGGAATGCTGGTACTCGTCGGGTTAACTCGCCGCGACTTCCGAACTACAAAACTTAGAACCTCGGCAAATGTCTGTAAGTTCGCCGAAAGAATATCAGGATCGTACTGTTAAAGTTGCAACTTTTATTAGCTTAGAACGAGTCGAGAATTCCGATTTAACCGATTTCGCGGATTTTCACGCGATCGTTCACTACACAACTGCACATTAATTAACACTTTTCCCCGCGAAAAATATTATGTTGAAAAGAGATTTCCAGTATAAAATATACATACAAAAGGTTCGACAAATTCATAATTATTATCGTCGGTCATTAGCGCGATAAAAGAATACTTATATAGATAAATCCCAAATTGTATAATGGGCAATCTTTTTTATTTAAAAAAGATGAATAATTAATCGTATTTATTATTATCGTGTAATGTGTAAATGATAGATATATAATTATTTCTGTATTGCATTAGTTTCGAAATATAAAATCTATCGCACAGATTTAAGATTTTTATTTTAAATTTATTCTTACATATTTATTTGGAGTTTGTTTATTTTGAGCGTCAATTTTTCATTTAATGGTTATTTCTTTTGTACGGTATTGTACAAACATCGTCTTTCACTCCAGTTCATTAAAATGTACCGCGCAGGATAGGATAAGGCTAAATTGATCGCAATTAATATTACTTTTCATATTTTCGTTCACGAATCACGAAATGGATCTCGGATGAGCGTGGTCTTTCATGGCACGACCGCTACTTAATTACGCGGAGTGCTTGGTAGGAAGAACTCTCCACATATCACTAGGCCAGTGCTACATTTCGCGAAAACCCCGAACCGAGTCCGTTGCCTGACTATGGGAAAATCAATAACACCTTTAATCCGTCCCGGTGAAATAACGCACGGAGTTCATTACTGTGCGGTTACTTTAACCCAGTAGGTTTGGTGCGATCCGCACATATTTTTCACCATTCGACATCGCGAAGCGTAAGCAGTTCCATTATTCGCCGTTAATTGGTAAACATTTATCGAAGAAATAATAGCGCAGGGACGTCAGACTTGAACAATTTTATTTACGGTAATGCTCACGAATTTGTGCAAGGTTTGCTTTTCCACTTCGATTACCTTATTGACATCTTTTCATTAACGACAGATCGGTTCTACGTATATCGAGAAAGACGTTAAATTTAAATTGGCGAATATTGTTGTGCTTGTTGTTTTTATATTTCGACACATTTGTAATGTTTGTATGTTTTTACCGTTCGACATATGACGTTTATATACATATTGCTATTATTTACTGCTTTATTTCTGACATTGATTTCTATCATTGCGTATTGTAACAGTTACTTGTAAAATGTCGTTGTAACGCGAAGTGTCTCACACGTAAGTAATGGCATTGTTTTACTCATTAACTCTGACAAAGTCATGTCTGCGACGTACAAAATATGTGAGTTCTATAATATTATTAATTACACACGTTTTCTATCCGTTACTGATAGTCCTCAATTTAAATTAGCTTCTAGCGTCATGTAGCTGGGCGCAATGTCAACAAGGTAAATAGCTCAGCGTACGTTTTCCATCTACAAAGTTATATGTAAAGATCATACACTTGATAAGGACCCAAATCTGAGGTTGAAAAGTGTTAATTAACAATCAATAAATTTAGCCAAACGGGTCGATGAAAAATTGTAATCTGTTTATTCTTATTCACTGGCAAAGAAAAGTTTTAAAGTTCTTAAATTTAAATCTCGCGTCTTGTGTATCGTCGACAGTGCGTAAAGCCCGTGTCACACTACGTATTGCGGATGCGGATCGGATTGAGATTGCAGATCGCGGATTGAAAACCAGCCAATCATTTTCATTTCCCTTCATTTTGATTGGCTGGTTTTCAATCCGCAATCTGCAATCTCAATCCGATCCGCGTCCGCAATACGTAGTGTGACACGGGCTTAAGTTTCATCGAGAAATAAGATTCATCCTGGAAATCCAAGTGACGCTACGACGGGCTCAGAGCTCGCCTATTTTACGGCACGTAAATCAATTTGCAAACGCGCGTCGGGCAGATTTTCCGTGCCGTAACGCGCGTACGCGAAATAAAATTACGATTTGTAAACAACCCCGTGTGTCGTGCAGCGTAACGCGACAATACGCGGCCGCCGTGTTCGCGGTATCGTTGATCTATCGCGACCGTCCATTGCGCGCGCGTTATCCATCGGTGGGAGTGACAGCCGCTCGATCAAACAGAACCTAAATCAAAGGAACGCGGGCACGATTCGTAAACGGTGTCCCGCAAACGGAATCCTGAATCTGTTCGACGAGAGAGACCGACTCATCTCCTTTAAGCATGCAAACTGCGCCGTTGATATATATTCGCGTTAAATACTTTTTTCTACGAAAAATCATTTGCGTCTTATTAATCCTTAGCTGGCACTGTGGGGTACCCTCAGGCAAGTTCAGCCAACTTTTGTCTAAAATTCATATCTCCAAACAAATACCTTTTTTTCAACAGTCACTGTCAGACTATTTTTTTTCTGAAAGTGTTGTATCTCAATAGTGTCCAGTTAATTTTTTAGCTTTTAATATCAAAAAATGGAAGAGTTTTGAATTTTTTAATGAAAACAGTCATTTGTTCGTTCTTTTATCTTCAAAAAAATTTTTTTTTCACAGTCACTATTAAATTTGATCAAAATAACCTATGGCACATGCTAAAACAAGAATATCTGAGAATTTTTTCAAGTAAAAAAAACCAATAGCTTCCTCGCAGCAAGCATTTTTTATGCCTGGCGTCTCAAACGGTCCAGTGTTTCAGCTATGAAATTCTGGGGAAGTCTGCCAGCTAAGAGTTAATTGTTCTTCCGACTTGCGATTGTAAATGGACAAATCAAGAACAATTCGAATATCATGCGACAGCAAAAAGTAGATTTTAATTAAAATCGCAGAAGTGAAAGAAGAAAGAAGCGTCACATATTTTTCTTTTCCTTTGAAAGGCAGACTCTCCTTACACATTTTATAATTGATTCACACGTTGGAAAAATGTGCAAACCGTAACGCACCGTGCACTGCTGCACAGCGCCGTCGCGGTCCTTGCAATTGGGGCACCTCGAGGTGCGCGCGAGCTGCATTGCAGGTCGTTCGCGGCGTTTTCCCTGCAAAAATGTAACATCGCAACCCGCAAACCTCCCTGCCGACAAACAAGTTTATCACGGTCGGAAAAAATTGATTCTCTCTTGAAGTACCGTTTCGCTTTTACCCGAAAACTTGACGGTAAATTCGAACGGTGGTCCAAATTCCGTATTTACGCATCGCTTAGCGGTGATCTACTAAATTTATTCATCGAATCTACTGAGAATATTATTTCGGATTGAACAGGGAGGATTGAACAGTCGTTTAACGTTGAAGAAAACCGATTTATTGTGACCATAAGGATAAATCTGTAAATATACTAACTAAATCTAGTTGATCTATGTCTCTGTTTGTGATTTAAAGTATAATCAAATTTGATTAAATTTTATTAGCACCAATATGTGAAATCGATGTTGATTTTAAGTTGGTGATTTACTGTGTTTTAAAGTTCGACATATCAAGTCGGCTCGCAGCTTATTGATTGGTCATTAAGATTCAGGCCTGACCGTTTGGCGATTTTAGATATATTTCTTACTATTAATTAAATTTGTTTTAAAAGGATTAATTATCAATTTAGCATCGACAAAGTAAACCATAAGCCGACTCGATTCTAATGATTTTTCAATCTTGATGAAGACAGACTTGATTTATATACAAAAGCTGTCTAATATAAACGTAATAAAGCTAAGCGTAATAAATGATTCAGTTTACATTTACGTTTCTTTAGTTTTCCGCTGGTAGCGACAAATAAGAGCTTTAGTTGTAACGATAATTGATATCTGTCTACCGATAGCGTTTTACGTGAAAACTTTTCAACTGACGTGATAGACGTAATCGCATTCTGCTTCCAGCAAGATTCCATTGTGAGAAGGGGAGAGATCTTTACTCTCCCCCTTTTACAAGGGAAGGGATGGAGGAATGGAACGAGTGCTTCGCGCGTCAATGACTTTCCCATTTAACATCATTAAGATAAGAACGTGCAAAGTGCAATGACGCATAGTAGATCGAAGAACGGAGCGACGAGTAGCATTTCAGTTCGAGATTTCGTAAATGTGCTTACGCGGGATTGCCATGCATTTTATTCCCGAATGTACACAGCGTGATCGCTACAATCTATCCAATTTTAAACAATCTGCGAGCGTTATTAAACAACACATTAAACAACGTGACGTACTTTATTTGGGAGTGAAAAAGGACTCGCATGCAACGCGACAATAAACTCTCATTGCGATGCAAACAAAAGCGACCGAGCAAGGCAACGCAAATTTTACTCCATCTTGGAAACATTGTTCGCTCACGTTACACTTTTTACACAAACGCACGGAAAATTAATAATGACTTTGTAAAGGACGAAGCTCGTATAAATTAAAAGGAACTCCATTATAGAACTCTGTTTACTGAACTGCTTACAGCTACCAAAGCTTGCCTCTATGCCATTTCCTCTAATGAAGCTATGACTCTTTTAAAATTAATGTTTGAAAATTCCTGAGAGATAACGTTCTGAATATCATAAATTCTTTCAGACTAACGGGATTTCATCTTAAAACGTGTTTTAAAACTTCGTCGTCTCGTAAAGGATAATACTCGAATTTTCTTCCAAGGTGATATTTAAAAATGCCCTTTGGCATTTAATATTCGAGCAATAATGTTCAAGATTTGTTTGGACGTGATCGAAACTGATCGGAAATCTTTTCGCAACGTTTCCGCGACATTGGGAGAAGTTGGAGAGAGAAAGAGACTGAGTTTGGAACGATCGGGATTTCTTGGAGCTAAAACTCCAAGTTTCCTCGGTTAAATATTTAACCGGCTGATGAAGCTATGTCTAACTTGCCGTCTGAAAGTTCTCGGTGGTCGAGATACACAAAGTTTTTCTCGGGGGCGGAGATGACGGACCGTCACCTCCGAAATCTCGCGGGTCCCGACTGCGCTAAAGTTGCGGATACTTACCCAGAACATGACGTTAAATCCAAAGATCACGTACTTGAGGCAGCAGCTCACCTCGCTGGTATCCCTTCGGTACTTCCGCACGGCGGGCATGACTGAGAGACATTTATCTACCGGTCGTGCGAACCCCACGCATACGTGCCGCACAGACACAACACACGAGCGGATGTACACGCGTGGTGACGAACGAGGAAGCGGGGGAAGCGAGGAGAGAGCGCCGGGATGGCACACTGTATAATTCACATACAACCAGGGGAGAGCGAGGAGCACACCTTCGAGCCCGATCACGACGACATTACCAAAAGCGAGGTGGTTTGCGAGAGGACAAACTCTCTTTCGGCCTCTCTTTCCCTCGTCGGTGCCTCTTTAAGAATGCTCGCGCGCTCTTCCTCTCACTCTCTCTCTCTCTCGCTCTCTCTTTCTCTACCCTTTTCTCCCTCGGCTCGGTTGATCAGCTGATCATAGTATCGCACCGTACCGCAATTACGACTACCGCCATTGTCAAGTCACGGCACACACTACCTCACAACCGAATCAACGAGACTGCCAGCGAGTCGCCGCCGACTACCGCTTGTCCCCGCGCTGCACGCTGCGCGCCCCGCCGACCCTGTACGCCACCCCCCTCCCTTTGGACATCTGCTTCCCCTCCGTCGCCACGGCACCTCTCGCTCTCATTTTCGAACGGTTCTCGGCAATTCCTCACTCTCTCTCTTTCTCGATTCTCCTCCGCGCGGTCGACCCCCACCCGATTTACCACCCTCCTCCTATCCAACAATATCCCCACCACCATCCGTTGCTCCCTCTCCCAGGGCCGGCGCTAGTTGATGAAAAAAAGCACGTGTTTGTTACAAAAATCACTTTGATTTGCAAATATCGTAGTGCAAATCAAAAAGTTATTAAAACATGGAAATAATTTCGTTCGTTTTCATTCGTTATTTTATGAATGTGAAAAAAACATTAGGAGTAGAAATATAATAATGATTGCGCAGTAATTTTTTTATCGGAGAACATTTTGCAAACATTTGTTTCAGATAGTAAGTTGTCACTTAATGTTGAATGGAAACTTCTCCTCTGCCGCCATCCAAGTCGCAAATATCGTCGTGAGATGATCGAGAATGTTAGTTTTGAATTCATAAAACAGAATGGGACATTAAAATCTGAAAAGAATCTGCATAATAAAAAAATCTGTTTTCAAGATACGAGCGAGGAAAAAAGAGCCAATTCTGTCTCCTTCGTGTTCCCTCTTATTTCCATGATCTCTATCGTTGTTTTCTATCACACGGTGACTTTCTGTTTCTGTCCCTTTCTCTCTTCACTTTTCCTTCATCCGACTGTATCTTTCGTCATTTTTCTTCCATTTCTTTCCCTTCTCGTTCCATCTCTTCGCTCTTCTTCTCTCACATTTCTTCCGCCCTCTCTATCGTTTGACATCCTTTAAGGTCTCCACTAATGTCCTTTTACGTGTGCACTTTTTTGTGATTTCGTACCTCTTGCGCCATTTTTACAATCTCCATATAAACGCGAGTTTGCGATCCGACGATTGAGACGACATGAAAATCTCCTTCTCGCACCATGTCTATGTTTGTACATGTTTCTTTTCTTCAGATTTATTACGAATTCAAATGTTCTTCAGTATACATATTTACTTTTCTTTTTGGTTCAAGTCTTCAATGCTTTACGTGAAATAGTCTTATATATATGTAATATATTTTTTTAAGATTATTTACTTTTTTATTTACAAACACGCTGTTAAATGCAGTGCTGTCTAAATATAATTTTGCAAAATTTCATGATAATATTTTTTATGTCCTTGTATGGTAGCGTGACAGCTACCGTCTTTAGAATATTACGTGAGCAATTTTATCAGAGTAATCACCCCATATTAATGATGATGAATTAACTTACATCGTTCTATCTTACTTATACTTAAGTCGACGCGAAACAAGTACTGTTATTAAAGTTAACGATATCCATTTTGACATTCAACGATCGCAATTGTCAATAGCCGTTCTTTTTTATCACTGAAACATAATACTTATTTTTAGAAGAAAATTAATTACTTTTCATTTTATTCATCGAAAAACTATTTTTATACAGTGAGATTAAATAAAAATCGATCCAACCATCGAATTAAATTAGAAAAGAAAAGAGAAAAAGAGAAAAAGGCGAATTATATGTCACATCACACACGTTTGCTAATCAGAGACCCGGACTGAATACCGTTCTATAATCTCTTTTTTTAGTTGAACCGAAACTATAACCGTACCAAATTCTACAAAGATTATAACACCGAAATTATATATAACCTAACCAATAAAAATTATTTTTAGTTTACAATCCTTTTTCAGTTCTTAATCTACATATAATTTCATTACTTTTATCTTTTTCCATATTTTATCTATTTACATTTTATCTCTTTGTTTTCCCAGAAAATATTGATGTCTTAAAGATGCTTAAAAAACATTATGACATCTTAACCCCTTGACTACAGCAGACTTTGAGACGCACTGGCCGTACCATACGGCAGGAATTGAGTTACGATGTACGCCGAGAATGGCGAACTTTTGGGTAGGGATGCATTTTTGTGAAAACATATTTCAATAATAAAAAAACTGAATTTTACTACATTAAAACAAAAAAAAACTGTGAGCGCCTTTAGGCGCCCTCCGTGTCAGAAAGCCAAACTGCGTCGAGCGCCTATAAGGCGCTCTCAGTGTCACAAACGCAAAATTTCTAAGCGCCCACAGTAGCCTAGGGGTTAAAGATGTCTTTAATACGTTTTTTACATATATATGGGTCTCTCCTTTCTCCCTCCTTCCTTCCCCTCTCTCTCTCTCTCTTTCTCTCTCTCATTCGCTCACATTATTGTTGTCGCAATTGTGATTTTTACACGCGCGCGCGCACGCACGCACGCACGCACGCACGCACAACATTATATTTTATTGTATTTTATACTTTGTATTGTTTTTTACTTTATCTTCTAATTGACAAAATTGCAATTGTACTTCAATATTTTAATATACTTTAAATTTTTTAATGTAATTAGAATTTGTCTTAGTTATATTATATTATTTTGTGTAAATTATATTACAATATATATATATATACATATATATATATATAAACATATGCATATATATAAAATATATATAAACTATAATATATATAAACATATAAATTAATTTTGGTAATTATGCACTATTACGGACCACCCTCCGATGACCTTGACCTTGACATATGTTGTCAAGGTCATCCTCCTAAGTGACCTTTGGAAGGTTTTAGCTCTCGGTCATTACTCGTTAAAAAGTTATAAACAAAAAAAGTTTGAAAAATGTGGCTACATGCGCATGCTCTGTAATCAATCCTTTCTCAAAAAGTGCGAAATTTGAAATATGGTGTAAGAGTGAAAACCGTAAAATCTAACTTTGCGTCAAAAATTGCAAACCCATGTGAAACCTCACTTCCCATTAAAAAGTATACGCGTGGAGGCAGTGTGTTCCGCCTCCCTCCCTACGGGAGGGCTCCACTACCGAAAAAATAGACACATAAGTGTGGGTGGAACTCGCTTCGCGTGGAAACTAGACAGCGTACACTTTTTAATGCGAAGTGAGGTTCCACATGGGTTTACAACTTTCCACGTTGACGTGAACCTATGTTTTACGTTGTGTAGACTTCGAGTAATGAGCCTAATTAAAGCAGATTCATTATTCACTTTACTATCCAGTTTTACAATATTTTTGCAACGCGGACATATTATTTCTTTACGAATCACATTTTTTGTACACAAATAGTCTAATAATTCGTCGTATCTCGTTGCAGGAAATAAAACAAGAAATTTATAGAATTTAATTTTGAGATGGATGATCAGAATGTTATCTGTACGAAAACCTATCGTATACTGGTTTATTTTCGAATACCGTTTCAAAGTCATAAGAAAATCAACAACAGTAGGAACAATCTATGCTTAGTGAAGAATGTAATATGAAGACATACATATACATACACACAGTATCGTGAAACTTCTTTTGTTTATAACTTTTTAACGAGCAATGACCGAGATCTAAAACCTTCCGAAGGTCACTCAGGAGGATGACCTTGACAACATATGTCAAGGTCAAGGTCATCGGAGGGTGGTCCGTAATAGTGCATAATTACCTTAATTTTTTCTGCATTTTTTGTTCTTACATTCTGTTAACATTTTTAATTTACAGACTTCAATTTTTCTTTCGACCCGTTTGGCCAAATTTATTCTTAACTGTTAACACTACGTTTCCACCTCTGATTTGGGTCCTTATCAAGTGTATAAAGTTTACAACTATGCAGATGGACCGCACAATGATATCTGTCTCGTTAACATTGCGCCCAAACTAATCAATCTAATGAACGGTTCCATTCTGATAATATTCGAATTGTTAAGGAGATTCTTCTCAATAACTATTTTCCGCTGCACATTATAAATAGATATACAAGTAGATATACTAGGCCGGTTCTAACCCAAATTGGAGTGGAGGTATGACGTCACGGGGGGGGCAATTAATCAATCAATTAATTAATTAATCAATCCCTCCCGTGACGTCATACCCCCACTCCGCGTGACGTCATGCCCCCACTCCAATTTGGATTAGAACCGGCTTAGTATACCTACTTTTTATAATTTTTATTTCTCATTGAATAAATGTAAAAAGAATTATTTTAAACTCCCCTCAAAAGGCGTATAAAAAACTGTAATTTACTAGATTTAACTAGAAAAATCAATTTTAACAGTTTCAATTTTTTCACTGGTTATGGTTTAACAAAACATCGAAAAACTAAAACGGTTATTCGATGTTTTGTTAAACCATAACCGGAACCGAACTGAAATATTCTTTTGATCCGAGATTTCGTCTTCCCTGGTGCTAATCATAATAGGTATATTGTATATTAACTACAATTATGTAATATATAATTATTATAGTACATGATTACTTTATTATTCTTTTTTCAATTTAAGAAACTGAAAATTAAATATAATACGAAAGTAAGTCAAAAATCATCCGCACTTTCGCCATAACTTTCTTTAGATGTTTTCTTTCTTGTGTTACACAGTAAACATATGGACGCTCCACTTGCAGAGTGCATCAAGGAAGAACAGAGATCGGTGATTCGATTTCTCTAGTCTGAAGGGGTGTCAGGAGCTGAAATTCATCGCAGGCTTTCAGTACAATACGGGGACAGCGCTCTAACGTATAGAAGTATAAATAATTGGATCGAGAAGTTTAAAAATGGCCGGGCAAGCGTGAATTACGAAAAGGAAGGAAGATGCTCCATTACTGAAAGGACGATTTAACAAGCTCGAGAGATGATTCCAGCGAACCAATGAGTGACTATCCAGGAGATAACGATTCTCTGCAAATCAGTGTTGGTTCTGTACATGCAATCATCCACAACAAGCTTTACTTCCATAAGGTCTATACGGGATGGATGCCAAGATAATAGTATCGCGATTAGTACACTTTTATAAAATTATATGACAAAATCTAAATAAAATTTCTAACGTTGCAATTATGTTGCCAAATTGTAAAATATACTTAAAAATTTTGATTTTTTAAAATAAAATATTAATAAATAGTAGTGTAACTTATTTCTGAATAGTATTTAAACAAAACAGAAGCATTATGGCAAACAATTTTAACGGAATGATTAAATATTAATAAACTGTATAATAAGAAAAATATATTTAAATTTTATCATACTACATTTATTATATTACATATTTTTTAAGCATATATATTAATTCTTTTTATTTTCAATATATTTGATGTTCCCTGAAATTGCCATTTACACGAATATATCTTTCGAAGTTGACAAAAGTAACAGCTCTACTTTGATGAAATCTCTTTCAAAATTTAGTTTGTGTGAAAAAAATCCGAAATCTCCTAAAATATATGCTTCGTACTTCATTATTGTCGACCACATACACATATATTCACGTGTATAGACGATAATTAAAAACCTTTTGTAAACTCTAGATAATTAATTCTTTCTCTCTCTCTCACACATACCTATTTATTGTATAATATGTATTTGACATCTCTAATTTTATTAAAACTGTTGACTTTTCTTCATTGTGAAAAAATGTTAAGTGAAGTATTATACGAAAAATATGATTAATAATTCTATGATTTATTTTATATTTTATACTATTTCAAAAATTTAATCTTTAATTCTAATAATGATCTTTTATTAAAAGAAATGATCTTTTATTATATATTTTTTATATGCGTCCTTGAGAAGAATGACATCGTAGCCAGTTTCGTCCTGCTTGTTCTCCAGTCAGCTCAGTGTTTCACCACAGCATTATTTCGGAAGGTAAATAGGATGGTGGAAGGGTACGGACAAAGGAGGAATTCTTTGTTACTTTGTGAAATCGTTTAAGCCATTAAGAGGGAAAACGTCAGGAAATCGGGAAGCGCTTGTTTCTCGTGGAGAATGGAATCAAAAGCCAATCGCCTATTTATCTCCCTTATTCTTTATTTCTTCTTAAGACTTGTCCGCATTGCCGCGCTTGTAGTTGTAAATTGTAACGATTATTTGTGAAGATTGACTGATGAGTTGTAACAACAGTTAATTTATATTCTGCTTTCTTCCAAATCATAATTTTCTTTAATGCAAACGAAATGCTAATGAAAGAGAGAAAATAATAAATAAAGTGGAATCTCTTTTGAATTAAAATGTTAAGAAAGCTTGAAATCATCGAGTTAAGCATAAAATGTAATTTAAATCCAGAATTATATTTTTTATTAATTGTATGATCTGTTTGTTAGATGTATATCGAATGTAAAGTTATAAAAAGTAGCTTTGCAATATGATATTAAATAATTCTTTGGAATATAAAAACATGCATTCGATACAAGGCTGACACAACTTCAAGTATTGAGCATTGGCTGCGTTCAGCAGAAAAAATAGTTCAGTAAGTGCTCAGTGTTTCTATAATATGATTGATTCCTATCTTTAATTCCTTGTTCATTCTACGTGTATAAGTCAATTATATTAAAGAACCATTGAGCATTTAATGAGCAGCTTTCTTCGCTAAACCATTTATGACGTTGAGTATACTGCAATTTCAGATCAGTGTTATTAGAAGTACCCACTTTCTTGCACATGCGCGGTACAGCGGCCGTTATCCAGTGACGAAGTTTACATTGTGTTGGCTAGAAGTCGTAATTAAAATTCGTCCTGTCAAAAATATATGAACCCAGTGGAGCAATAGAAAATCTCGAAAAGGATTTTTTGTGATGGATCCACCGGTACTCTCCATATCGAACCCCTGCTCCTGCCATCTTGTCGACATTCTAATCCTAAGTAGAACAGAAAGTCCAAATAATGTCAATTTGACGTCATATTAATCAAATATTAATCAAATCACGACCAAAACATGATGTAAATTGATGGTCAATATAACGTCAAATGGACCTTATTTGGACCTTTCTGTTCTACTTGGGATACGACAGAGCTTCGAGAAACATAATTCAACTGTTGAGAAAAAGGATTTCCATCTAATATTTCGATTGGAAGCTCATCCCTCTAGACTTTTATCCAAGAAGGACGAACTCCAAGGATATCTCTGACGATTTAAGACATTCAGATGAGATGCCTGACCAATCCTCGCTATCCGCAGGTCCAGACCCTTGCTAACTTCAGATACACAAGTCTCTCCTCCTCCACCTTTTCCGCTGAGAGGAGGAGAGACCTCTACAAATGAAAAATCCCCAACCTAAGGAGAACAAGAAAGTTAAAATAATATCAATTTGACGTCATATTGACCAAATTATGTCACGTTCTGGTCATGATCGGTCAAATATGACATCAAATGACATCAAATTGACATTATTTTGACATTCTGTTCTCCTTGGGAAGTCAACGAGTTGGACAAGAAGTTCCAAATTTCTCCCCTGATGTAGAATAAGAAAACTCAAACCCCGGATTGGGAATCTTCATTGGAAGAGGAATCCGATAAGAAGTTTGGGCGACCATCGTAACCTTAACTGCTCCGCATATCTCTTACCCGGAGCGAAGAATTAAATATATTTGAAGCGCGCGCCGAAAGGCGCCATTAACTGACGAAACGAATTTGTGAACTAAGCAAAATAAATCGATTATTTAAATATTACGGCGACTTCTTTTTTTCGAACGATTTAGCACTGATCCTGCGTCTCCACAACATACTCAAGGAGAACAGAAAATCAAAACAATGTCAATTTGACCACATCATGACAAGAAACCGTCAAATTTTGATCGTGATTTGGTCACGATTTAGTCGATATGACGTCAAATGATATTAAATTCAAATTATTTTTATTTTTTTGTTTTCTTTGGGTAATATTATGGATGCTAAAATTTTAATATTATGGTAATAACTCTGAGTGAAGTCTTGTGTCCACGATGCGAGAAATCGAACCGAAATCTTAATTCTATTAACTGCACATTTCTCAAATTGAGTTTTTAATCCGATTTCTTACCGTGAACACAAGAACTTTAACTAACTCTTAAAACGGTAAAACAATTGATGAGAGAGAGAGAGAGAGAGAGAGATTAATTTTCAATGTTATTTCTGCCAAGATCCTTTCTCTCTCTCTCTCTCTCTCTCTCTCTCTCTCTCTCTCTCGTTTTCTTTCTTTCTAATACAAATTGTATTTGGACTCTGTTGGCTAAATTAATCATTAATCAAATTAATCGGAGTTTGGATCCCCAAGGAGAACAAAAAGTTAAAATAATGTCAATTTGATGTCATTTGACGTCATATTGACCAAATCATGACCAGAACATATATATATATAATGTAATTGATCAATATAACTTTAAATTGACCATTTTAACTTTCTGTTCTACTTGGGTTTAAGTTTATTTCTTTATATGCTCTTGATGCGTGTGCGCGAGAAAGTGGACTTTTTAAATAATATTAGATTTGTTCGTGTTGCTTGAAATTTTCAAAAATTCCTGCACTTGAAAATAGATAGATATAGACATACACTGGATAGAGATAGACATACACTGGATGTTGGAGTAAGAGAAAGCAAAGATTTTAAGTGTAAAAAGTGCAAGCAACATGAACAGATTTACTCTTCCAAGTGTTGATATTGGTAATGCCGGTTGTGGGCACTTGTGGCGCTACTTCTGTCGTGTTATTGTAGCATTAGAGCGAACGGAATAGATTGTTGTTTTGCAACAGATTAATTAAACGCTGCACTCAGTAAAAATTGCATAGCAAGATGGTTTTATTAGAACACATGAGAAATGTTAAAAAATTTGCTTCCGTAAGTTGTAATATAATCAATTAACTGATTCTTCCTGTTATAACCTCTCTTTAAACTTTTTATCAACATAAATATCTAGTTTTTTTTTATTATAAACAATATTATTAAGAAGATACATGGTAATGACAATTTTACTATTCAGATATTACCTGCCATGCAACAGACTCCTATGCAAAGGCATTTCCACATGAGCATGGTAGTCAGTAGAGTGCAATCTGGACGTTACAAAATCACAATCAACAAAGACAAGCCACTGACGTACGAAATGGCAAATCCACCTCATCAGATTGCTCATAGAAAATCCTGGAATTCTTGGAACACCTGTATGTTATTTTTTTTCTAATGGAAAATATGTTTTGGTCTCTCAGAATTTAGCAACTACATTTGGTTATTTTTCAGCAAATATAAAGGATGGCAATAGACCATCTGAGACAACTGTAGAAGATATGTTCATTCGACAATTTATGTTGGGAACGTGGCACAATTTGTTCGCAAGCGAAATCATTATTAAGCGGCAACACAACATTATTAGGATAGCTGGAATCATCACTCGTACTATAGCACCTTACAAGATATATTTTTTAACTGGTTATACTGAGGAACTTCTTAGTTATTGGCTTCAGTGTCCAATCAAGGTGGAATTGGTAACGATTGAAAATAAAAAAGAAATGATCTTTAAGTATATATAGAAACCAGGGTACGTGAATATACAGTGTATGTAAATAAACTAGATTTGTTTTTGTTAATAAACCAGACTTTACAATTTCCAATATCCCAATATTCCATGTTCATCGATTCTAATGATACTAATAATAATAATAGAAACAGGGATGGTTTTCATTTGAAGCTCCACTTTTGGCATTCAGACTTGAGGGTAATGTGTCTCCTTGTAATTCGGCTAATTGTACCCTGTCTTCTTCCATAAAAGGAACGAACTCTTAACCATCGATTATATGTAACAAAATAATTTTTAACAGAATGTGGTTGTATTACAATTTAATTAGTTTATTGCAATATATTTTAGTAATTATAGAAAAATATATGCAAAACACATATATGTACATAAATATGAATCTACATATAGTACATATGCGTGTTTTTTTTACTGGACAGTTAAATAAATTAACTGTTGCGCAGCTCATTTTTTGCAAGGGTGCGATAAAAAAAATTACAAAAGCTTCTTTGCTTTTATTTCTTGCATATCATTCATTTATTTTGCATTACTTATAATAAATCGTTACATTCGATCATGACTCAAACGCAGCCCATATACAATCATTGCATCTTTATGATAGAAGAAAATCATACATCGTACCAGGGTTACTCAAGTAAAACTAAAAAAGATATTCAAGAGCAGACAGAGCATTCAAACGTGACAGTATAATAGTGTTACATATTCTCTACTAGAGATCACACTCTTTCTCTCTCCTTCGTTATATGTCTTTACAACTCTTTACGTATTCGATCAGAATCGTGTAGCTTTCTCCTGTTTGCATTTGTACTTTTATTCGTTTCTTATTGAGTATTAACATTTTACATGGATATCTGTGATAAAGAATATTATTACTTGACCTCCACTCTATATCTCTCATAATTTACTTAATAAATCATTGAAATTTACGTAATGAATCATTAATCGAATTATTATTATTATTATTAATGAATTTTATTATATAAAAAAATTGTGAGGTGAGCGTACGTTAATGTTAATGTGACGATCACAGAATTGTATATATTTAATAATGCTTAAAATAAAATCACTTTCTCATGCATTATTCTGGAAATGTGCCTTGACAAAATGAATTAATACATTTTATAATCGTACATTAATACTACATATAAATTAAACATACTACATATTATTTACAATGTATCTTAAAAAGTAATGCGATGTATGGTAGTAAGTTTAATAAGATTTTTTTTGTGCATGATATCAATTTTCTTTGCATCTAAAGCTTTACTTTGTACGAGAATCAAGTAATAAGTCTTCCCACAAGTGAGAAATTTTTTTTATACGAATGACAGATTCTCGAAAGAGAGAGAGAGAAAGCTTACACGAAACCTGATTGTGTGAAATCACGAATTTTCAAGCGCGAAGATGTAATTGATCTTATATGATGGACGCAACAATTGTGTTCCAATGTCGACGAATGTTTTTGATCACTCTTTTTATAAAAGTACAGGCTGAAATGTGCTGTGCTCGTTTTATCCTTTATTTCATATTCTAGTACAACTTAGTATTCTTAACTATGGAAGTCAAATTTTGACGCTATATCGCAATACTATATAGAATAATAACTTTCTGATTCAATGATGCGTTTTTAGGTAAAAAATACGAAATTTCAAATAGAATCTTATCGGCTGCTTTAATGTTCATTGTTAGAAATAACGTTGTTTACCAAATAGCGATATTCGTAAGCATCATTAGCATAAAATGGAATCATGTAAAATTATATTGTAATATTATATCACAATCATATTAATATAGTATACATTCATATATGTATATACAATAATATGATTACGATAGATAGAGATATATACGCACGCGCGCGCGCGTGTGTATACATATATGCATACATTACATATTATATATTTTTTCATTATTATACTACATTATATATACTAATAGTATATATAATAACAATATTAAATTATTTATAATCATAATTCAAAATTTTTTAACCGGAAGTTATAAATAAAGATACTATGAGTGACAGAATTTACTTATGGTATTGGTTTTGATAAGTGTTGTAGAAACTATATCGAATTTTTACGAGATTGACGGTTACGTATTATTCTATGTCAAATTGCGCGTACAGCGTCCCTTCTTTTATATTTATATATATTCTTAAGTCATTATACGTAATGTGCCCGATATTTATGAAGAGAATCACGGGCATTAATCCTATATATATCAATCGAAATTATATCGAAGGTATAGCTAAACACTCCAGAAGCAACAAAACACAGCGTTCATTGTACAAGACTTTAAAAAGTCGCTATATCCATCGATTCAAGTAAAAATACCTACTTAATATTAAATAATATCTAAAAAAAAAACTAAGACTTGAACGCGCTGCTTGTAGGAGCTCAAAACATTGAAAATTAACGTATTCAGAGAAACGTGTGTAATGCATCATTCGAGATTTCTTAGAAGCTTAAATGGTGTTTTCCCTCACTAGAGCTTGATTTAAAGTAATTTTGCGGCTTCTTGACAACGTATAGATAAAGATTACGTTACTATTACATTACGCTACAGAGTTTGATGAATCCTTATTAATCCGTTTGTTCGCTTAATACCTCAAATATCGGCAATAATACTAGTTCAAATCGACATTTCATTCGGATTCTCAGAATTTCTTTTAGAGCCGTGTAATATAATACTATGAAGCTACGGACTTCATTGCGTCTCTCATCGCAAATGCTGTTGCAATTTTCGAAAATACAGTGTCTTAAAATGCATCATTTCAGAGATTGTACATTTTTCTCTTTACACAAAATGGAATGGAAATTTTTGATACTTAGAGTATTGATAGGAGTAAAATTACTGTCTTTTGCGAGATCGTACGGATCATGTATAAATTCCATTTACTTCTTGTGTAAATAATAGAGTAAGTAGAGAGTAAGTAGAACAATACATATAAGAGTTCCTTACGATATGTATATTTGAAGTAATTCTTTTAATAAAATCATAAAACATAAGCTAACAGCCTATCATCGACACTGTAAGAACACTACAAAGCATTTTTTTTTTAAATTGAAATCCGTAAAATGAGATGGATAGTCCGTTAGAATTGTCCGTTTATTGTCAAGCTTAGATAAATATCTTATTCCTTGCTATAATGACATCATCTATATCAACATTTATATTATATTATTACAAAAACAAAATGTATATGTACGTTATTTTCGAATAGAATTAATTTCACAATATTATTAAAATTGTCGAGAACGAAATATTGTGTCAATCGACTGTTGCAAGATCTGGGTAAATTTCACAATTTAAGATAAATTTTATTTAATTTATATGGATAGCACACCTAATTGAAAATATCGTTACGCTAATTCTCGAATTATTTAATTATCTGAAAGCATTGAATTAAAACGAATAATATCTTGTAATGTATAATTGAGATTATAATAATAAACTTATTCTGAGCTCTATAGGTTTATTACACTACTTTATATAATACGCATCACGCATCATTTCAATACGATATTTAGAACTTGGTTAGCGGAATCGTTAGTATTATGCGCATCAAGTTTTACAAAAGTCTCGCGAACGATGTCAATAGAAAAACATATGTACAATCTGCCGCCCGACGTGTTGGGTGGAGAAAAGAAAACTAAAGTCAATCAGGATTCATCAAACTTTCGTTACAGTATATATGCATAATTCCCTTAAAGTGTTGCTATATATGCCTTGTAGAAGAAACAAGAGAACGTACGTTATCCTAATTATAATGTTATAGCGTAGAATTTTTCTCGTGATATAAATTCATCATTAAACGTTGCACCTTTCCGCAGTGATTTTCACGTATCGATCGTGCATGATAAAATTATTCTCATTGAACAATTAGCGTTCTGAGAAGGCGATGATTTCAGAAGCGGCGGAGTAGCGTATCAATATTAGACTTGTAAAACGTGAATTCACATTGATCGACTCAACGAATTCAATTGATTACATTTCGATACGTCAGTTTCAATGGACTCACTGACCGGTTCTGAAAAGACAAGCTAAAGCTAGCAAAAAATCAAATATTTCCTGGTCATCATTAATCATCATTACCATGAGGATATCAGATTATTCACACATTTAGATAGTTGTCAAATACACAAGTTAACTGCACGAAATACACATCTCGCGAGGTACATATTTCTTTCATTAAAAAATTGATTTATCAATTTCTTTCTACGATGTTAATGTTAATCTCAAGGAAATCGGCTAAGGAGACCGTCGTTCTGCAAAATCATCGCATTCGACAAATGCGACATGAGTGCTCGTATTAATATCTAAGTTAAAGTATATATTATCTGAATCATTAATCTTCTCGAGAGCTTCCGTCACTTCAAAGCTAATATATCTGAAATACTATGGCGTAGGCGACTTCGCGCGACAGCCAAAAATGCATGAGAGCACATGTGTTTGTGTTACCCGACTTGCTTCGCTCTTCCTCATTCACAAAGCAAAAGTGTGCCGCTGTATGCGTGCCGGTGTCCGCACATTTTTCCCGTTCTTCGTCATCTCTTTCTTTCTTTTTTTTTTTATCTTTTTACGTAAACGATTTTATTACGCGTCAGAGACCGATCGGACAAAGTCCCAACGCTTGCTTTCCCACTCGCACATATTACAATTAATCATTACATTTACCCTAAAACGCAATCCGTGTATCCACGTATTTAAAAAGAATCGAATAACGATCGATACAACGTATACACCCATGTTTTTTTCCGTTTTCTTTTTTCTTTGCTAGAGTAGATTAGAAGAAAATTACAGGAGTGATCTTTACGAACGAAGCGATGAAAATACCCATGCGATCTCGAACATTGCTAGTAAAATTATGGTCTTCGCGCCGCTTCTCGCGTCGTGTCTCGTAATTGTTCGGGGGAACGAATTTTTTTGCAAAGAAATCACGATTTGTTTCTAAGCCGAAGAAGAATTTTCGCATGATCCGCCAAATCCACCACGAAAGATTCCATTTACCGCGAAAGAAACATAGGTACTTTCATGCTGCAAAATACATTTCCATACACTAGTTAAGAGACATTACGAATTGTACTAATTTCCTTTTGCTACGTGATACATCATAATATTAAAAGAGGAGCAAGTTAAAAATGATCATTATCATTCCTTTTTCTTTTTATAAGACAAGATAAATTATTAAGGTTTTCCAGATATTTTCATAGTTTACATTATTATCGGAGAAAAATCCGCCATCTCACCTTCTCGTCGTTTATCTTTGTTCCGACGGTTTTAAATTAGGCCCAGAACAGCCGGCAATTGATCTTAATACATCATTCATTTTAATACGTCATTCGCTTGCCATTTGAAAACATGCTTAATACAAAGGAATATACAAATACCAAAAGATGCCGCCTCTTTTCTCATCGAGATAACTAAAAACTATATTGTAATTACCTACTTTATACAACATTTACTACATACATGTCTTTGATAAATTAATCTTTTACTTGTATAATTCAGTTGTTGAAATCTCGAATTAATGTATAAACTAAAACTTCCCTTCATTCTTTTAAATGAAAAAATTTGTTATGTTCTTTGTCATCGATTGTGCTGCGTAACGAGATCAATTTACTATACTACAATATTTATAAAATATTCATTTATAAATAATAATTTTGTGCATAAACTTACGTATCTTTCCGATCGCATTCAATACTGTTTTACATTGATGTTATCCTGCTTTGTGAAACAACGGGTGAATCAACGCCTATAATTACATTGTTTATCGCACATTATAAAAACTTAAAAAATATTTTTTTGAGATCTGCACATATACAATTGACAAACAAAAAATTTAAGTATTTTTGCATTTTGGTTAATAATTTTGAAAAAAAAAATTATGAAAAAATATACAAAGTATGATACTGAATTCTGTACTACGCGGTATTACAGAATACAAAAATATTATATTAAATTATTTAATACAAATTTCCATGTTTTGTGTTTTTTTTAAAGCAAAGATGAGACTGTATCTTAATTGCAAAATCCCATCGTCATATTTACAACACATATATAAAGAAAATTATATCTACATTCTTAATACATGAATATTATTTCTGCAAGAAATAAAATTAAAGAGTAGATTGCATACAGCGATATAAAAAAAGATGTCCTCCCCTATTCCAATAAAACTTTTTTTAGTGAATCAGTGTATATCTGTGTAAAGTGTTGTAAATATAGATTGCACGTTTTAATCATTTGCATTAAATAAATCGAAGAAAAATAAAAATTGCAAATGAAGTTTCGGTAAGTCTCCGGAGAGTTTAACGTGCAAGAATTACACACATTTGCACTGCATTCAAAATATTGTCTATTTTACAATATTGTTAAAAACTGCTAATAGATTTTCTACGGTAACTAAAATAATTAGAACCTACCCATTTTTTTGGTTAGCTGCGACTAAGGAAGCAAGATGTCATGCGAATAGAAATGCAGTGGTGGAAAAAACGCGAAGACGTTCGCGCAAGATTGTATGAAAAAAAAAAGAAAAGAATATTCCCTTATGTTCCTCGGTAGCAACTGAATTAACAAGTAGTAGATTGCGATAGAGCACATATACATTAATAATCAGACCCGAATAGATACCTAAAGTGTGGGGCGAATGTTGAACTCACTTAACGTTATGACAGACGTGTGTGATGAACATCATTACATTATATCATACTTACAAATACACCCGCTACAATATCATCTATATATGTTTTCTTGTTCTCCTTATATAACATTACCATATTATATCAATATATACGTGGCCAATAAGAACAGATTTGTACTTGCATTGAAATTGTTTTAAGTCGATCACTCCAATCACTTCGCACAGCCCAGTATAGCATGTATGTTTTCATATCTTTTTTGTTTTCGTTTTGTTTAAAAATACAATTTTTTTTTCTTTTTTTCTCATTGTGTGGATGGCAGCATTCTTATCAAAAGGTTGGCTTGGAGAATGTTGTAATGACATTTAGGAAGGGGCAAAGGGAGATTTCCTTTAAGGTATGTGTCTCTCTCTTTCTCTCTCTCTAGTATACCACTACTAATTTCATTTACTAAATGTGTGAATTTGTTCCAATTGTGTTAAATGTCGATATCACAGAGGCTTCTTGATCGGAATATCGTCGTTTTCATTTTCTTTACTTTTTTTTTTGTAGGAAAATAGGTATCTACACATATTACGATGGTAAATAGAGAGGTTACAATAATCTTTAGGCATGGGATTAAGATAGCTCTTAAAAATGCAATACACTATACATGGGCTAACTAAACGCATTACAACACGGCTCCCTTCACCTGGTCGTTAGAATTATGTGTTCGTCGGTATCTCGTCGACAGCGATCGCTGTTGGTTGAATGTGCGGCAATGTATGGAGTATTTGTGTGTATGTAACATTCGCTATTGTAGTAAGAGTAATGAGTGATATTGCTAGAGCCAGAAGAGAAGAAGTGATGCAAATCCTTTTTTTTCCCTTTTTTGTCTTCGTTATTGATTCCTCGTTTTCTTATGGTTACTTGGGTCTAGATCGCAGCGGCTGCTACCTGCGTGAGATCAAACCGTTGCTTGTTCCTACTGTCGGTGTCATTTCTAATTCCACTAACAGAGGAAAGTGATCTAAAACAAGAAACAAAATGTTGGCATCATCTTCATCTTTACTAGTGGAAAGCGATGCAAAACACAAGGTAAAACTCACCCGATGGAACATGGGGATGAGGACATCCTACCACTTTATGTTCTTTAAACCATTCTGGGCTCAATGGACCCAGGAGGCCCAGCGGCACCATACTTTGTTTCGAATAGAAAATGTAATCTATTATGCCTTTAAATTCGAATCTGAAAACAAAATAAATGCGTTAAATATCTGCACATATATGTATCATATATGTATAAAATATACAGTATAGTATACTTACGTATAATTGGTGTAGGGCATTATGTCCTCGCTATAGGCAGATGCAAGCTTGAAAGAATGCGTGAATTCGTTGGATTTATCGCAGCCAGAGATCTTTTGTAAACACGACTTGTATGCTAGATCCTTAAAATCACGATGATCGGCCGCCACACGTCCGGATGTAAGAAACTCGATCACACCTGCGCCAGTGATTTATCACTATTAATGTCGTTTTTACCTCAATCATATATGTACATATGTACATATCAATTGTATTATTAAATAACGCAACAGTTAGTTTCAAGAAAAGTTTAAATGAGATTATTAATAATTGCATTACCAGAATCAGGTAAAGAATTGAAGTCACCACAAAGCAGTAGTTGAACGTTGGAAGAGTCAGGCTTGTGGCCAGGTCTGAACGACTGGCCAGCTTGGTCCAAAATGGAACGTAATTCATTGCTCAGCATCATTGTCTGTATCAGTTTTACATCGCAGAATTCGGGATCCCAATGAATGTGCGCCGTACAGACTAGAATTGGTTGTTGCACTTGTGCCGGGTCAGATGGAACACCTAAAACAAAGAAAATAATACAAGCTATGTAGATACATGATGTATCGAACAATTTTCTGGCATTTTAAATCTTCTTAGTAGGAATTGAAGAGAAAAAAGAATGAGAAATAAAGAACAATTCATATAATTTCATATTTGGACACTTTATTTGAATATGTTATCATAATACTATTACATTATAAAAATATACATATCTCATGCCAACATGAACTTATAATATCTTGGTATATCGAAAGAGTCATTATTCTTTATCGTTGTACATTAATCGTTAATTAAAATTTTCTTATGACTTTTGCATACTTATACTGCTGAATTAAATTTTTATCAACGTTATTCAAATACTACGCATAGTCTCATATTACTTATTATTACAAGTTTTCACATGTCGCGTATTAAGAAAAAATATGTTTTTAATTAACAGCAACTAAACTTAACCTTTAGATATAATTAACATTATTAATGACGATATACAGATATTGTATTCTTAAAAAAAATAAAATATTTATACTTTGTAAACTCTCCTATTCAATGATTAATAATTAATTAAATTAAAAATAACTCACAATATTGGAAAAGAATAATAAATCATATCATAAACTTTATTTAAAAATTGTATAATAAATGATTTAATTTAATGTTAGCACTAAATATAATGCATATGCTCGTGCGCTATCGCACTTAAAATAAGCGCATCTACCAAAATATGCTTAAAATAATTCGGAAAATTATTAAAGATACCATAAAACTGCATATTATTTTAACTGCTACATCAATAACATAGTTCACTATTATTAAGAATGCAATTACAAAGAATATAAGTAAATTTTGCTTCATTATGTAATCAATTACAAAGAATATAAGTAAATTTTGCTTCGTTATGTAATCATTGGCATCAATCTGTGTGAATAAAATATGCCTCCCGCTCAGATCTAAGAAATTTATTTGATCAAGAATGAAACTTATATACTTGCATATAATCAATATATTTCTTAATTTTTATTACATTAATATATTACATTAATAATTAAAATATAATTATTAATGTAAATACACCATAGAGAAGCAGACACGGATACGCTATGAGAAGCTTCTGGTCTTCCTCTCCCGACATAGTGGAGAAAAGTCTAGAAGCAGAGAGGGATGCCCAGGCAACAGCTAGGACTGCTAAAACTAAACCAATCGGACCTCGCAACGTGGTGAAAACACTAAAACCTGCCAAAACAACCACGGGCAACAGGCAATAGCCTAGTACAGACGCAACAGATGACAGAGTAATGTTACTGCTGCTGCTCATCAAGGATTGTAGAATGTACATGAGTATGCAGGAGGTCATAGCCAATCCATATACATAGCCAAAGTGTGCCTTTGAACCAGCTAATAAAAGAAACGCCGCCAGGATCAAGCAAAATGCCACAGGTCCTGCCAAATCCGAGTCTTGCAGCAGATAACTTGCGTCATCAATCTGTCCTTTCCTATGGAAAGGATTCAATACAGCCAGAGTCTTTTGTATTATCCTATCAGGATCGATACCAAGTTCTTCCAGCAAAGGTGGTTCATCTTCTTCTTCCCCGAAGCCGGTGGTACCTGAAAGAGATGTCACAAATATTTCTCCAAAATTTCTTATACAATTGATATCTCAATCCTTGAACAGATGTCAATAAAACATAATAAGCTGTTCCTATTTCAATGTATAATAAATTCTCATAAGTGTTCTTTGAATCATTCGACTTGCAACTTCTGTGTCCAGCTTATTATCAATTTGTCATATGCCACGCACATGTCTGCTAGCTCAAGGATTAAGACCATGAACACAATATCAACACAATAGCAGCTTGATTTTTTACTCTCTCTACCTTTTGCATAATCGTCCTGCGTGAACAGGTTACCGCTATAGGTACTCTGTGTGGGGTCCAAAAAGCTCTTCTGTCCGTACGAATAATCGCCGGGTATTTGCTCATACGTCTGGAATTCGAATTGTTGGTTAGGTTGACCGAAACCGGACGCATCGAAGTTAAACTGGCCCTGCGGCGGCGGTGGCGACTGTGTCCAGTAATTGTTGTCCTGGCCGGGGTATCCGGACATCCTGTCGTCGTTATCGCGCGTTCTACGTTCTTTAGCAAATTCTATTTTTTCTGAGTTCGAGCGAAATAACACATCGATTCACCGTGACAGAGGTTAGGCTGGATCACTATTATGAAACGTCGACATTACCGATATCACAGCGCGCTCATAGCGACGCTCGATAAAGCAACACTTGGCATACAATTTATGAAGAAACGTTTTTCGAAGAAGAAATACTATTCTTCTTAAATAAATAAATATGTACAATATATATAACATGTTTAACCCTTTCGTGTCGGGCATATGGGTCCCATATACGGAAAAATTCATAACTTTTTCAAATAATAACCTTTTGAAAAATAGCTTAATTAGTTTATTTTGTTCAGGGAAGTCATCACTATTAGAAAAAAAATATGAAGCATGTTATTCAATTGTTATCATAAAAAAATGGGTCAAATTGTAAGAAAAAAATAGAATTTTAGGGTAAAAAAATGTAAGTAGGTCAATCACCGACTTCTGGAATAAAGCCTTGTGTCCGATACTATTACAATAGAAATCGGTTCGAGAAGTGTTTAGCCAATAAAATTGCCGTTTTTTTATAAAAACTACAAGTTGATTAGCTACATATTTCTTGGAGATCTCAAATCGATTTCTAGTATCGTGAACACAAGGTTTAAATAAAATAAGATAGTTTCAGATAAGTTAGTTTTTAGGATTTTTGGAGTCGCTCACGACAAATCTGACATTTGAATTTTACAAATCTGACACCAGATTGGTGTCAGATGTGTAAAATTCAAAATGACGAATATAACCGACAACTTCCCTTATAAAAATTTTTCACCGTTTTTGGCCCGTTTTTGACCGGCGAAAACGGTCAGTTTGAGTGGTAAAAACGTACATTTGATTCAATGAGTATGATCCGTTTTTAGGGCGCAAAGGGGCAATTTTCCGTAAAAATGGGTGGTTAAAACGGATTGCGTACGAGTATATCCGAGTGGTAATAAACGTATTCTCATGAGTATTTTTGAGTGGTAAATACGTGCTGTGTGTAAATTTGAGGTGTAAAAACGTACATTTAGCTACGAGCAAAAAATACTCGTTTAGCACTCATAAATACTCACATAGCACATTTTGGCTGCGTTTCGATATTCACTGCAAGTACTGAAAATCTATAGTGTATGTGACGTAAACTATAGATTTTCAATATTTGCAATGAATATTGGAACGTAGCTTTTGAAATAAAATAATCAAATAATCAATCATTATAATTGTTCATTTATTTATAGTAGTTTAAAACATTTATATAAATTTATATAAATTATAAAAATTCGTGGACATATTTTTAAGTTTGTAGAATAAATGTACTTCAATTTAGAGACAATCCGCGGATATTTTCTTGTGAGTAAAAAAGAAACGTACTAACGTGTTGTTACTCATCAACGGAAAATTGAGTATTGAAAACGGACAACCTACTTCGTCCTCATCTTTGTGAGTAAAAAAGGAACGTATTAACGTATTGTCACTCATCGACTGAAAAACGAGTGTTAAAAACGGACAATCCACTAAAAAATACTCATACACATACTCGCGTATACTCGTCATGCTCTTTCGCAATAGACTAAGCGTGCTTGAGAGTGCAAGAAACGGACATAAAAATGATAAAACGGGCTAAAAACGACCTATATGAGGTGTAAAAGCGGTGAAAAATTTTTATAAGGGTTCGGAAAATTAATATTTGCCTTGTGAAACTGTATTTATGAAACTGTATTATTTTGTTTTTGTAGTCGCTGATTACAAATTTGGTGTCAGATTTGTGAAATTCAAGATAGCGATGTAATATGGTGAACTCAGGAACAAAAAAGTCTTTGAAGGTAAAGCTTTTTCTGTAAAATTATGTATTCTTGTGTTTCTGATTGATTGATAATTCAATGTGAATATGTGAAATTCGGAACACACACACGCACGCGCGCGCGCACGCCACACGCACGACGCACGCACGCACGCACGCACGCACGCACGCACGCACGCACGCACGCACGCTCGCACGCACGCACGCATGCGTGCATATACACACATATAGACTATACATACATTGTCAATTTCTAAGCAATTTGTTTAAACGAATTGTTATAAATAATTACTTTTCAATAATGTTTTGGTAAAAAAAAATCTTTTATCATGACCTAGAAAAGATCCTGTAGTTCTTTTTTCACTTCTGGATTTTCCTTAAAGGATTAAATAAATGTGTTATTCTTTTCTTCATTTCTCTCACTATTTCTTTTCATTTTGTTTGATGATTGTTAAAATCTATCTTTTGCGAATATTTCTTCTTTTCCTATAATCCAGTTTTTTTTAAATTCTCTTATTTCTATTTTTTACTTATTCTTTTTTTGTAATGTGATTTTAAATATATAATCACATAATTTAAAACAATAATTTTTAGTAATATGGTTAATATAAATATATAGTTAAAAGAGAGGAACTTTAAGTGCGCGAAATTGTGGAAACTCATCGTCTTTCAGCTCGATTCACAATCTCTCTCTTCGTTATTAATTGCAAGGGTGATTAAAGTGAAATGAAGCAGGTACCGTGGTGCTTCAGTATCAAGTTATCAGTACACAATTAGAACATTCATCAGTGTTAAGAGAGTGTAAATCCCGAATCTTCCGTTCGGAGTCAGCTTTGCTCGACTCGAGCTTGTAATAAGGCCCGTAAATTAGCGCCGCTGATACTCTCTCGTTGCGCAATTACAGCAGATTAATGCCGTATTTATTTTCCAGTACCGATAAATTTCCCCGTCGCTCGGCCGGTTGGAAATTCCCCTAGAAAACACTTTGCCGCAACAAGTATGCGCATAGAGTGTTTCACAAACAGAGAGGAGTACATACATCGGTATTTTTTTTCAAATCTTCCTCAGGTCGTATTTTAAAAAAAATGGCGATGAGATGAAGAGCCTTTCAACACAGATTCGCGACATGTAATCTCCGTTTTTTTTTTTTTTTTATGAAAACATAGATTTACGTGGAAATCAGTTTTTCAAACGCGACAGAATCGCATAACAGTCTGAAATAAAAAGCCTCGTGTTTTCACAGACCTTGTATGCGGCCGCTCCTTCGCTCCCGAGCGGATTGATATCTCAGGTATAGTGATTCAACCTTTACGGTATATTAACTCACTCGTGACTTAAATAATTCCCGGCACGTGGTAGGAAGTGAAGTTGGTGCTCGCGATGAAGGAGATGCTAACGGTATGATTCTAGGATGGTCATTCTAAATTAACGCCTGAGTGCCTCCATTACCGGAAATCGGCGTTAACCTGTGTTACTGACCTTCTCAATCGATTAATCGTTCCGTGAGATGATTACTTACCACTGTCGATGATTGTTGAAAAAGAAAAGGATATATATATACATTTATACCAAGTTCATTTATCCCTCGATTAGCGCATAATCATTTGACGGTACGATTAAAATACTGTGTATTGTTCAATTTTAGATTTAAGAATGTATATTTCTAAAAGAAAATTTACATTCTAACGAAAGCAAGGCGCAAATCTTCTTTTTTTAAATTTAAGATAAAACATGAGAATATAAAATAAAAGACAAATTAAAGAAGAAGCTTGATTTGTTTATTGCATCGGATTAGATCATAAATTATTTGATACTTTAATTGAGATGATTTACTTAAACTTTTCAACACGACAACTTTTAACCTAATCGGCGATACTTTGAGGAAATTTTTTTAAATATAATTTTCAAATTTTTCGAGTTTAATGCAAGAAGCACGACTATCCCTGAGGATTAAACAGCCTTCAAAGTTTTTCTTCATTGCCTTCAAGTTTGTGGCGATTCTCCTTTGGCTCTCTGGGATTATCAGACACAAAAATCGTTATTTAATACCCCCGTGTGAAATTCCAGGGGGTTGTGCTCTGTCCTCTCGAACACAATATCGTAAATTCACCGTTTAATTGTGCCCGAGAGGATCCGCTTTTACTATCGAGGCCTTACAGATTAACCCTGCTCCAACCAGTTGTTTCGCTTTGTGTTCCCAATTTCCCGTACTATGTTTTTTCAATTCAAGCATCACCTTGTGCTGCGAACAAAAACAAACGATGTTCGCTCGGGGAAAAACTATTATACTTCACAATTAGTACTTTAATTACACGGAAAAAAAGATTAGCTACTATTTGTAGCAACCTCTACAAAAGGTTTTGCTAAAGTATTGACAAAGTTTTGCTGCTATTACAAAATTTAGCTCTCGCTGCAAATAATAGTTAGCTATCCATATTTTACAAATAGCAAAACTATTTTACAAATAGTTTTGCTATAATAGCTAATCTTTTTTCCGTGTAGTTAAAACTATCTATTGCATTTTATTGTTTATTCATTTATCGTAATCTGTCGTTGCTTGTACGAAGTAATAAAAATAAAACATTTATCTCATATGCCAAACGAATGGTATATATTTGTCAATAAGGCAACAAAATATTCCATTATTCATTCGAAGCTCATCGCGAGAACATTACTATTTCACCTCATGTTGCGTAACGCGACGAGATTAGAGAAAGTCGGTAATATCGACGGTTGTTTGCCATTGGCAATACGGATATTCTGGAGTGTAAATCAAGCCAGATTAGAATAGAGAGGGTTAAGGTGTGCCTTCGATAGCGGTTGTACGACAATCGAACCCGCGAACCCGCAGTCGCCAGGTCGAGCCAGGGGCTGTCTCGTAAATTACTGAAGGAATCAATATCGACTCTCCCTCTCTGCCACCGAATACCCTCTGGAGAGAAGAAGCTTTTACAGGAAACCCTACAATTCTCTACGAACTAGCTTTTACAAAGGATCACAATCTGAGGCTAATTCCACTTTTTGAAACTCCTAAGTGACTACAGTAAAAAAATTATATTGATGTCCGATTGATATTTTTAATAATAATGAAAGAAACAGAAGTTTTATATTTATCTCTGGTAAAAAAAAACACGTAAAATAACACCAAAACAAAGAAAAACACATAATATTAATTAAATAAAAATTTCTTATACGTATCTCAAGGTTAATAAAAATTAAGAAAAGTTATATCGCCAGCAGAAATTTAAATATTTAAATACTTTTTCTGTGTCAAAGATGTAAAAAAGAGAAAAAGAAAGAAATATATGCGGGAAGAATCGAGATGTGAGATTCGAAGAAATAGCAATGTGACAGCATTGCAGGATATCTAAAATAAACTAAAATAATTAAATGCCAATGTCATAAAGTGAACAGATTCGTCTTTATAATTGCACATTGACTTGTGCCACGCCACATCATTTTATGCGAGGCTTTCTCTCTCTCTCTCTCTCTCTCTCTCTCTCACCTCTCGCTTTGCATTAATATTCATGCGAAGAATGATGCGTCCGGTATTAAAGTGCGTTCGTGAATAATTACGAGCGTCATTTCGCTAGGAGTTTGTCTTTACGAATATTGCTCAACAGTCACTTAGATCAATTAGATTGTTCTGATGTATTTAATGAGACACCCGAGATACTGATACGTCAATCCTCCGACGAATCCACAGGACGTTTCAAAATACAGTAGCGAAGGTATGCACCGTTTTTCATAACGTTTCAAACGTCCTGTGGACTCGTCACGTTCATTCGATAAAATGCAAGCTGAATTCATTGAAGTAGAAATTAATTGGAGAGAGATGTTCTTGGATCCCTTTAAAAAAATAGATCTTAAGTATTTATCATGAGAATTTTAATGCGAAACAAAATGATAAGATAATATGTTACCACTGAATAATAGAGTTGAAAAATGTGTATATACAAATCATTTGAAAAAATTCTGATTTTGACTTAGGAGGCAGCGTGATTTTCGCGGAAAATGTTGAATCTATCTGCCAGTTATGCCTGTAGACGTATAAACGGGGAGAGGACTCATTATGTAAAAACAAAGGGATGCTTACATTCTCAAGAGAAAAAATGTCAGCGGAAAAGAACAGTATTGTTCAGAATTTTAATTTAATTATTAATTCGACACTGAAGATAACTTTATTACAAGTCAAAACGTTTTGTATTTTTTCACTAATTTTTTACTTAACGTGCCTACCTACAGACCGTTTCAACGATATATACGGATGTATGTACATTATCTCATTGATACTAATAAGTAATTAGTAAATAACAGTAATAATAACCGATAGCTGTGTAATTTATTTATAAGTTTCTTAATATTTAATATTATCCATTATTATCTGCATCGTCGTTTATATTGTATGTACTATTTGTTATTCTGTTATTGTATATATTGTTTTACATAATTATATATTATTGGCACTGTCATCCAGCATTGTTCGTTATTGCCCTTTAGATTTGAACATTGTTATAAAATAATAAGATTTCACAACAATATATTCCCATGTTTTATTGATTCCACTTCATGTTTATCTTAAGAATAACAAATAGTACACACAAAATAAACGACGATGCAGATAATAATGGATAATATTAAATATTAAGAAACTTATAAATAAATTACACAGCTATCGGTTATTATTACTGTTATTTACTAATTACTTATTAGTATCAATGAGATAATGTACATACATCCGTATATATCGTTGAAACGGTCTGTAGGTAGGCACGTTAAGTAAAAAATTAATGAAAAAATACAAAACCCACGCGTAATTACTTATGCATGCATATGTGCATAGTTATGGAGTTACTTTTCAGCGTGTGGCGGCTCAATATATCTGTGAAAAATCGAGCGGAGTGACACACGCGGAGGAATACACGTTCCCGAGATACTCATTCGAGATAGGGATTGGTGTCTCGGCAACCTCTCTGCAGTATGCGCGTATTATTAAGTTTGCGAGACAGAGAGAGAGTCTGCTCGTGATTTTGCTCCGCCTCAGGCGGAAGAATGGCGAACGCGCTTCCGAAGCGAACGCGTTCCTCTTCTCGCGGGACGCCAGGCGCGATTAATTAAGCGACAAGCTGTCCCGCGTGTAACGGACGACGTGTGGGGTGGGGCTCCAGTAGTTACTTGCTCGCGAATTCAATTACCCGACGATTTATCTGCCGATAGCTACGAGGTCGTGGAAATGCGAATCATCGTAACATTACATGACGCGCTCGAACGTTCTACTTTCAGATAAATGTGTTTCTTTTTTCGGAAAAAAAGGATTCAAATTCATCTTTTTATCAATTTTGAATTACAAGTGATTCGTGATGTGTGATACTTGACAGATGAAAGCTCAAAAAACCGGTCAAAATTAATTTCTATATTATTTACATTTATATTTATATAAATAATCTATCGAATAATATTTTGAGTCATTATTCGTTTTAATTATTTAACATCCAACATTACAAATGTCTCAGTAATGAAATTTCTTTTACTAACCTACTCGAATTTTCTATACGATAATGTCGTTTTATTTTAATTCGGCTTAAATCGAACGTTTACCTCGCGTTTCTACTTGCAGACGTAATCGCGATAGTCGATTATTCCACGAATAATTGAACTCTCTCTTTCTTTCTTTCTTTTTTCTCCGTTTCCTCACTGTTGAGAAATTCGATACTTCGTATCGCCTCGTATCTAAATGCATTCCGTTCACTGGACGCTTGCTCTATCCTCATCGGCACGGAAGAATAATCCCGTGGGATCCGAATGAGTTCGCCAGCGTTTTAAGCCGGAGAAAACTTTCATCCGGTTAACCGCGCGTAAAGCCAGTGCTTTGGTTTTCCTTGAGACAAGGAAAAAAGGATGCACGTAAACTTTCAAGAAACATTCCAGCTGTGACTTCAAAGTAAACAATGCATAAATTCAGCAATAATCATAATTGCAATAATCGAAGGATTTGTTCAGTTAAAATTTCGACATTACTCGCATCTGTGATATATGACTATATCATGAGACTGTATGACATACAAAATGCAGGGAGATATGACGGCACGTCGCGAGCGCGACGTCTTTATGGTCTTTATTATCGTTCAGAGAACGTTATCGGAGACTCCAAGAAAACGGTCTCTTTGCACGCGGAGCGAATGATTAACGTTTCTCCGACGTCGCCTTTAAATTTCTGCACGCGGAAAAGAATCCGGCGAATAAACGATCCCCTCATATCTCCGAACGACGGCGCATCGTTCATCGTGCGCCGGCAACTGATATCGGACTATTAGTATCGCCAATGGTAGCACTATTAGTCCGAGCGATGGAGGCTCGCGTATCCTGGAGGTGTTCCCTCTCGGAACGATCTTCCCTCTCGGGCGATCCTTTTTCACGAGCCGAGCCGAGAGGCTATCAGTTCGGTCTCACATAAGGCTCGGGATGTGTCTCGAGTTTGCTCGTATTCGAGCGTTAGGGATCATTAATCGTGTCCCACTGGCATGGTTACATGGATTTTAACTCTCGATCGAGATCTAATCTCGATATCCTTTCCCGGAGCGAGCGCATCTATCTCCGTGAGGAAACGTCGACCAAGAAGTATCCTCTATCGTGCATTATAAGCACCGCTTGGATTTTTTCCAATTACATATCACACATCTTATTAAGATTACTGAAAATATTGATTGTTGATATTTGAAAACTGACGTAAAATTATTTCCTACGCAACTAATATCGTTGCAACATTTGGAAGTTAAAAGGAAAGGCAAGAAGAGTTGACTAGATATCAGAATTACGCTAATTATGAATCTATTATGAGATTCATCGAGAGGAATATATTCGGCTATATTTGATTTAGGCTGTTTGCTCATCTGCCGGCAACCCAGTTTGGTTTACATCGTGTTCTGATTATTCACGATTACTCAATTGGCCAAGTCTTGAGCATGTGTATGGAGGAGTTGAGCTTTGAGCATCAAAGCGAGAAATGCGAACGCGAATGCAACACGAATACGCCACGAAATTCGGAGAAGTTTAGAACTTCTGCGAATCACACCGGGTTGTCGAATGGTAGGATTAATTTCATTTGGACGGAAAGTCTCGGGGATAAAGAAACGAAAATTCCACATTTTTCGAATCCTCGAAGAACACGACTGTTACAAGTGAATTCTTCTACTCATTCTTTACGAATGTCCGCAAAAATATTTAAGTTTTCTTAAAAAATTTAAAATTTTTAATGCTCATCATGAGTAAGAGAGAATTTTGAGTTAGATATTGTAATTAGACGTATTTTAATTATTTATTTACAAGAATAATTAATCGTGAATATTTTCCAAGTTAAAAAAATTTCAAATTTCGTATTTACAAAAATAGTTTACAAAAATATTGATAAAAATCTCCCTTTACAACAGCCTTTCTTCTAAGAATAATACCGATATTTACGCTATAATTGTGTGGATACATATGCGTGCGTATAAATTAGAAATACTACGATTTGATAACCTGGCATCTACTATGTGGTCTACCTCACAGTAATAACTTACAATATACAAGAAGCTAACCAGGTGTTAACCGCAGCGCAGGAAGCGCAAGAGGCTGCGAGGAGTCGCCGGTCTCGCAGACGCGATCGATTACCCTCCCTGCGTTAGAGAGCGAGAAGAGTCTGTCGCTTTTTCTCAGCCAGTCGTTGCGCTTCCCGATATGGATTAATGTAACGTAGGTAATGGCTCATTAACAAGAGCACGTTCCGACGCGTCCGAGTGAGCCGTAAGAGCTGTTCTCGACCTTTGGGCCGCTATATAAATCTCGGGCCTGATTTGTTCGCGCATTTCGCGATACGTCGCTTATACAGGGTGTCTGGATCTCACCATCGCTTTCTTCGATAAGTTCATAGTCGATTTGGAAAGATTTAATCGAACCACATTTTTGTAGATTTAAGCACCTGTCGTCAAATTTAAATATTTGTTAAAATATTCCCTAGTAATGACAAAGTAAAAAATAAATAAATTTTGACAAAATAAATATAACAAATTCAAACTTTCCTTCGCCAGTGAATATTAATAAACAAATTTCAATTATTTTATCGACTCGTCTGGCAAATTATTTGCGTGTCGCCGACCAGATGTGTCGGATATTGAAATGCAGAAAAATCGCCAACTTTTAAAATCGATATCAATTTTAATTTTAAAATAAATACAGCTTTAAAATTTAGATTTGTATTGAGATATTGAGATTTTCAATCCCTCATAACTGAAATATGATAATTTGATATTCGTATCAAGGAAAAATCACTTGAAGGAAAGATCGGCAGAAGCGTGGTGGTATTAATGACTCACCCTGTGCACGTATACTATATCGGGGTATCGTGCTCGATTTACTCGCTTCAATCATCGAATGCGTGCACTTCCTCGACTAGCGAGCCACGGGAAAAACGCGGACTTCTGTATATTACACATCCGGCGGCTTCATCGGTTACCGGGATACCGGCGCGTTAATTACTTTCGTGTTTCAGGGTGTGCAAACACGCGGCTGGATACGTGCTATCCACGGTGGGCGTGTGCGAAACGAGTAGACGCTTCAGTTAGCATCGAAACTACATTCTCCGCCTTCCTTTTACTTCCGCGGACGGTTCACGTTATCTTTAACCCTCCTGCACGTTTCAAGATTATTTCTAGATAATGCTGACAACGCTGAAATATCCAAATGGATTCGTATTCATGCCCAGTGCCATGTGGGTACGATAACATGATCAGAGATTTACATTTGAAAAGCTACGCGAAAGCTACTCGTTTTCGAATCGAGTTTTCTATAGAAGCGAGCTTGATGGTTCGATAAGTTTTTTTGAAATATGAGACTTATTTTATATTTTTACCTTGTTCATTAAAAACAGCTTCAAACAGCCGAAATTATACATTTGCAAAAAATATTCGAAAATGTCAAACATTTAAATTTAAATTCGAGTGCAATATTTGACTCTCTGTATCAGATACTCCTACCTTTCTCTATACTATGAAATACGACTCTATATCAAAAAGTAATATTTATTTCGTTCAAACGAATACTAAAATTCAAAAATCTTTGTACTCACCATTATCCCAAGCAGCTTCTTTAGTCCTAAGTAATGCAGCGAGTCCGATGTTGTCTTTAGGCATAACACGATTCAACATGTTGTCCGAGCCCTCCGCGTTCGCCATGGCCAACTGATTGAATTCAACTAAATGCTCCTTTATCAAAGAAAATCTGTAAAAAAAAAAGAATACACGTATATATTTCGTGAAAAAAAAAATGAAACGTGTTTGACAGAACGAAAATTAACTGTATTCGAATAGATCTGTAGATATAAGTAAAGAAGTATTAGCGGACTATCAAACAGGAGAGATAATTCAGAATCAAAGGTTCGTTTTATCTCTCCTACCGTTGCACCGAAGACCGCAATGTCGATCGCTATTGGATCGAGTCACCGGTAAAGGAGAATTCCTGGTCTTCTTCAACCGCCCAAGTCCCGGTAAATGATCAACGGGACTCAATTTCGTCCCGTGATCCTGTTCCCATGAGAATGTAGAGGAACTGGATGCTTGCGCGCACGATACGACTCGGGACGCGACATTGTCGTCTTCGGTGGAGGACGATTTTCGTCGCAGCCGGAGGACTCGTGAGCGAGGCATATCACGTACGCGATGTAGAATACCCAGACTTCCTTCTCTTTCTTCTCTACTCGGTAGTACGACCGATATGTAAGGCACGTATGCTTGAGAAATATATTCTTCTCCGAAGACCCATTATACGAGCCATCATCCCCCTCCGCTCGCGGCCTGCTTCTCCTCGCTCGTAAACAAGATTGAATCAACGTCATCCGCAGTGTCGCTCAAGGGATAAGAAAGAGGATTTGGTAAGGACTGGTCAAAAATAAGAACGAGGGTCGACAGTGGAAATCCCGAATGTGTAATTGACTTTTCCCCGCTATCTGAAATAGCTTTCTGACGTCCTCGGTTTGTTATTGAAATTGAAAAAGATGTCACTTTAATGCTAAAATTACGAAAGCTTAAGAAAATTTGTCATAGTTAAAATTAATAATTTTAATAATTTTAATAATTAATAATTTTAACCCTTAACCACGGACGTGTCGTCTCACAGACGACGCGTAAAAGAAATATATGTATTTTTTTACGAGTTAATTGTTAAACATTTGAGTTTTTCCGAGGTACACTAAGGTACGTATTTTAACCGATAACAGGAGCTACAAACAATTTAATTACCCCATACAATGTTTCAGACGCAATAAAGCTAGTAGTCTGTTTCGTATGTCCGTGGTTAAGGGTTAAATTAGAAGTTAAAAATTTTAATTTAAAATTTATATAAAAATTTTTTAATTTAGAATTTATATACCATAATATAATAATAACAATTTATATACATAGTTTAATGAACTTTCTTTTACATTCCAAAATGAAACTAGCGCACCAGAAAAATGTACATCGTTTAATGGTTTGCAGAACTTTACTGGCATTGTTACGCGCGAGCATTAAGCTTCTTCTCTCTCTCTCCCTCTGATCTTTTTCTTTTTTTTTAAACAGCACTTCGACATCGTACCGTATAACCCGCGACGAGGCAATAAAGCCGGGAATGATCGAGGGGCGAGCGTCGAAGGCGGAAATTGAACGCGAGTTGAACTTTACGCTCATCGCGTGAACGCTGATTTGGTTCGGTCGATTTGGTCGCGTTGTGCAGCTGGATTGAAATCGACGGCCGTGTCTTTGCGAGCCGTAAAAACGACCGTAAGCTCTTTCTTTTTTTCTCTTTTTCACTTTCGGTCTAGCGAGACGAAGAAGAGAAGAAGATAAAGCGGAGAGAAAGCGTGAGCTATGCGGCAGCTTCGCGTCGCAGTAGTACGAATCGTTTTTGGTCAGACCAACACGACGATCGCTGTTCAATCTTGAACTTTGATGTGCGCAACGATGATTCCTTGCGGCTTCATGCTACAAACCGTACAAACGGAATATTTTTAACAATGTGTCTTAATAAAATAAAAACTTGTAAGGAAGAGAGATTTTTATCGGAGATACGATTAAATAATTTTTACTAATCTTCGGAATTTTTGTCCCATATATTTTCGAGCCCCATATATTTACGAGTTCCTCCCTCTAAAGCAACCGAGCACGACGTTTAATATTGCAAACGATGCGGTGGTTGAAACGACTTCCTGCCGCAGAGCGTTTAACGGGCGGGATGGAGAGAGGGTACGTTCGTTGCCATCGACCTTAATATTGTCACGCAGAGAGACATTTACTTCGTCTATTTACGACAGCGGGTTATAAAGGGAATCGTTACGCGCAACATATGCATACGGGCGCATTAATCGCTTCTCGATGGCCTCGAGGTCGGTATTGCGAACGCGATATCGTGCAGACCTGCCATTACACCGCGAGATACTCTGAAAATAAGCATTAGTCGAAATAGATATCTCGGGCAGAGGAGCGGGCACGATGATTAATGCGTCATAGACAATGTGCACGTGCAGCTGGGACGTCGCTCTGTTTGGTCATCGTAAAAGCAATTTGCGCGTATCAATGCAGTAACATAAATGGAGATATCGAAATCATTGAAATCAGAATTGTATATGTATGAGTACAGGTGCAAAAGGACATGATTGTGAAATTGTCAGATTTTTCTCGTTGAAAAAATTTTTTTTTCCGAATATAGTTAAAAAAATTAAAATCGCAAGAATATTCGGCAGTTTTGGGATCATTTTTAAGATCTAAAATGCTTCATATATATAAATTTTGAGCTACTTGGATTTTTCTCTTTTTCACGATCATTCATTTCTTTCATTTTCTTACTATTCTTATTGTTATTATTATTTCTCTCTTGAGAATTGTTGAGAACTTTCTCTCGATTATTATTTTCGCTATAGAGGAGATCCATCGATTTCTAGTTAATTTGTTCATCAAATATGAGAAAATGCTCACTCGCGAAAGCGACGCGTTCGCTTTTCTATTAAACACAGATGACGATTTACGACGCGGCGTTACTGTCTGACGCGATATTGGATTACCGTGACGTTATTACACGCCAGACACGCGCGTGACGCTTTGTTAAATTACGAGCGGATGCATCTTTCATCCCGTTTGGAATTAAATGTCGCGCTTTGGGAGGCCTCTGTTGTTTTCAGTATCGAAGCGGTGATAAGCGGCTTTATAATTGATCTCGCAAAGGCGGTGACGATAATCTTTGACGCGATAATTGAATATCGAACCTGTGGAATCTCGTGAAAATGGTATAGCATCGAATAATTAAAAAATTGTTTTACTATCGATTGGTTTTTATATCAAAGCATTTGCATAGTATGCAAGTATTTCATATTGTCATATTTCGTTAAAATTAAAAATATAAATACACAGGATAGAATCGGACGCGTATTGATATAATAAATATGATTGTGAAAGATAAAATTTAATACCGAGGTAATAAATTGTTTAAAAAAGTCAATTGTCTATTAACATTTTATCGCTTTGTTTTTGCTGTAATATTGTTTACGCGTTATGATGTTATCGATTTGATCTTTTGAAAAGTTTCATGGCGCATTTGTTGGCGAAGCATTCGATTGCGCGTGATCGATAACTGTATTACGTTGGACAGCGTTTTCTGCTGCGCCGTTCTGCGTTTATTAATTAAATTACCACGCCTCTTGATAAATCGAAGGATCGCCGAAGCGTCTAGACTATCGATAACCATTTTTCTTTTTTTCCAGCGAGCCAATTAGAACGCTCAGTGATAAAATATGCAAAGAGAAATGACAAATTAACGCGACATCCTTCCACGTTATGGAACTGTAAGTAATGTAAAAATTCTCGCGTATGTAATGATTCTCTGCAGATTAAATTACTTTATAACAATTATCTGTCGATGCTATAGACATTCGTTTATTAATATCATAATATAAAACTTTATTTCTTCTCAATCCGTTATAAAAATAGTTGTAGGAAATTATGAAATGGAGAAAAATTTGCTAGAAATATCTAAAAAAATATCATTAAAAAGGAAAAACAAAGTATAAAAATAAATATTTCTACTTTCAAACTTCTGTGTATGATGGACGATATGTCAATTGCGATATGTTTATTCTTCATACACATATGTTGAACTTCCTATTTCACGGGGAAAAACTAATGCGATAAACTTTCTATTTATATAATAATATAATATAATATAATATATATATATAATAATATAATATAATATAATAAATACGAATTTGTTTCACACACAAGTGACGCTCATGAAGCTGCGTTCGTCGCAATTCATATTTACGTTTTCGCCTGTCAAGTAACGCATTATCGCCGCGACGCGAATCGAGAGATACAGGGAAATGCACTTACTTGGCGGTCCTGTAAAAAATGGCGCAGCCGTCGACGTACTTGCGGTCATTTTCCGCCATCGTCTTCGCGCGGGACTTGGGTGAGAATATACCGTCGTAGCCGTCGTGTTTGAGCTCCGGCAGGAAGAAGTTGTAGAATTGGTCCGTCTCGACCTCCTGCAAGCTGATGATGTCCGCGGCGTAGTGCCGTATCTCGTCGAGGATACCCTTCTTCCGGTACTCCCAGTCCAGCGCCCAGCTCGGGCAGTAGCCGTACATCTGTCGCGTCGCGTACTTGTCGCACAGCACGTTGTAACACATCACCGTGAATATACCTACGACAATCAACGAAATATACCCACGTATACCTGTGTATTTTTACTACGTACAAATATTCTTAATATATGTATAATAGATTAAAGCTGTACACTTTCAAGAAGAGAGAGGGGGGGGGAGAGGGGGGAGAGAGAGAGAAAGTTGCTAAGACGCACTGCGATCTTTTGAGCGAGAAAAATAATGGGCGAGGAAACTAAATCGGGATTTGAACCCGGGATATGAAAGCTTTTCGCTTTCCGGGCGACTGTCTACCAACGAAGCTGTTTACACACCAATATTTCTCTCGCTTGTCTACTTTATTTTGCAGAATAGAATAGGAAATAGTATATCAGCAGCGCGACTCCAGAGTAATAATGTGCGTTGTCTTAACGAGCCGAAGACCCGAGTTCAAATCCGACCAAGAATCGTCGGTTTTTATTCGATCGCCACCTCTTGGAAAGGACAACAACCAAAACACTGAGAAATATACATGTATTAGAAAAGAAGGAAAACTACCAAAAACTCTTCAGAAGGCAACGGAAAACCATTGAAGTATAATTCCCTAGTTAAACATGATCAGCTAAGATAGCTATCATGTTGGCCAACGTCCATAGCGGATAAGGCACTTGAAGAAGAAGAAGATATCAGCAGCGCGACTCCAGAGCGATGTTTGGTATCTCGATGGTTTGGATGGTCATATAATTCAGGAGATCAATCGCTGACATATTCTTGCTGTTTATGAAAGATTAATGTCTACTAGTGCTTCTGCTGCCACGTTTAACATTTTCCGGAAATGTTATTCCATTTGCTCGCCGCCTCAAACGGCGTGACCACGTCCCACAAACCATTTCCGTCGTTAATAATAACTTTTGATTTACATCGCAGGTCGACACGCTCGTTTCTTCCCGATTCCGCTGCTTCATGCCTCAGTTCGTAAGCCGTCCCATTTTCCTCTCCCATCTTCCGATTCTCCTGTCTCCCACGTGCCGTAAATGTGATACGTGTTGCACGCTTATTGTTAGACTCGCGCGCGCGCGCGCGGGTTCTCACGATTCGGGATAAGAGGATCAGCATAAAGCGAGCTGTCTTGCCAACGTCGCCCGGCTGTCTACATAAATTCCCGACGTCTCTCTTCTCCCCCGTGCGCTTTATTTAGTCTCGGCGCGACTCCGCGAGTAGTATAATGCTGCTCCGCTTCGCGTAGTATAATACCGTGATTAAAGGCAACGCGCGAGTGCAAATCGGACGAGCGCGACGTCGTATCGCCCATCGAGGTGTGTCTTCTCTCCTTATTCGGCACATTTACGGCTCGAAAGACAACAGCCATTTCGTTTCTACTGCCTTTTGTTCCATTTCAGATGCGTTCTTCCGCTTTGAAAAACTTCGCCGCTAATACTATCGATCCGGCTTGTTACAGGTCAATCTTTCGATTGACTCACGGCACTAATTACCGAGTCTCCTCACCATAGGGATATTGGCAACGGGGGTGCGGTCTCGGGGCGCTTCAATGTTCTCGAAGAACACATCTGTTGATAACCTGGAACTAATTTGAACGCAACCCCAGCGATAGACAGGCTGAGCTAAACCAGTAAATCAACGGTTCTATTACGAATGCGATCGCTGCCGTGCAGAGTGGAAAAGGAAGAGAAAGAGAGAGAAGGGGGGGGGGGGTGAAAGAAGAGAGAGAGAGAGAGAGAGAGTGTAAATAATTGAGCCGCGGTATCCGCCGCAATCCAATAACGCGTACGCGAACTCCACGAGAGTAGCTCACGATATCGCAGCCGTCGGCGAAAGGAGAAACGATTAAGGTAGTATCGGCATCTCGGATTCGCCTCAAATCGCCGTTATCAAAATACCGTTAATCATTCATCCAAAACACAAATTCGCTCTTCGCGGTGAAACACTGATCCTTCGCTCTTCATTGCGAATAGCATAACACGACGTGACTAGTTTTTTCTTAATACCTAATGAGATACTTATTACTTTGAGTTTTTGTTGGGTAGCAAAGCGAGATATGAAATGTAAGATGATATAAAATGTGAGACAACATTGATTGCGTATTAGATACAGGGCGTTCCACGGTGAAGCGCGAGTGCTTTTAATCTTTAATTATCTGGTGGCGATAAACCTAACCGATAGGCCGTTTTTTTTTTAAATTTAGTTTCCTCCCGATAAATACGATCGTTAACGATTCACTGATTTGTTTCCCTCGAGTCTCGTTCGTTCTCGAGTCGGTGATCATCTTAAGACAGCATTATTCTGGCTCGATCTTGCGTGAGATATGCGTCATTAATGGGCGTCCCGCCGTTATCCCTCCGTGCTCATTAAATGAAGACAATGATGTATACATCGAATTCGAGGAGTGGTTTTATTACTTGCGACGATAAGAACGATAATAGCAAGCTTCTATCATGAATCTTTTTTGTTTGATATTTTACCGGAGTTTTAACGAATATCTGTAATACTAGAAAAATTTCTTAGGGAAAATTCTAGTGTAAAGGCTCGAAAAAAATGAGGTATTTTCAAGAATTTTTCTTTTGGAAAAACTGTTTTGGAAAAAGATATCGTAATAATTTTTTTTTATATAAAGGGGCATCATCAAACTACATTCAGGTATTTTTGTGTAATAAATTTATTCTTATTTATTTTTATCACAAAAAATATAGTTAAAGGTAATGCAAAAAATGCACCGGTCATTGGCGTGTAGCCTAGCGCCTATAAAAATTATTTGAAAGTAAAATATGAAATATTTTGTTGCAGTTGGATAGTTTCTACTGGGATTAAACCTAATTTTAACAAAAACAAACAAAAATTGAAAAAGTTACAACATCTTGAGGAAAAGTTACAACATTTTGAAGAAAAGTTACAACTTTTTCAGTAGAAAAGTCGAATTTAAATTGTTGTTGAACGTATTATAAATAACGGATTAAAGTTTCAATCCATTTCAATCCATTTTATAACAGAGAATTTTACAATAACAAATTGAACGCACTTTATTCGAAGTTGATCGGGACTTTTGAGTTATTGTATTCTGCCAACTTGAAAAATGGTTTCGAGAAAAATATTGAAAGTTTTTCACTAAGTTTCAAGATATAACTGGATAATCAAAAATTTGAAAAGTTATAACAGTTTGAAGAAAAAATACATTTTTCAGTAGAAAAATTGAATTGTAAATTGTTAATAAAAATATTATAAATAAAAAAATAAGAGTTAAAATTCAATTCATGAGAATTTTATAACAAATTGAACGCACTTTATACATTCACTAGTCTGTTATTCTGCAACCAAAAAGCTTCTTTTTCAAAAATGTCCAAATTTAATTAAAAAATAAAATAGAACTAATAATCTCTTACAAGTTTATACCTCTGCTCCGGTAATCGCATCTAGAGAGAGGCGTCTCATTAAATTTGCTTTTAACTTTTTTATTTTTAAGAATTTGTTCATAAAATACAGGCATATTTTTGATATATCATATCAAAAGAATTTTGATTTATGCAAAAACAATTTTCGATTTTTTCAACCTATTACACTGGAATACACTCTTCATTCTCTTTTTCTTTTTCTTTTTAGTAAAGTATTGTTCTTACTTTTTAAATATTTGAAATGTAAAATTATATAGAATAACGATGTGTAAAGGATAGTTAATAAAGAACTCTGAAAAATTAAAATAAAGTTGCTTATCAATAAACATACAGAGAATGTGAGAAGAAAATTTATTTTGTTTATAATGCTAAAGATGGCTTAAATTTGAAGTCAAAACGTACACATTATTATGTATTGAATTGAATTGAATTTATCTCATGGAAATTCTCAGGCTAACAACTGCGTTACACTCTTATCGCTTTTTTGTTTCATTACTTTATATATTTATTTTTTTACTTTTTTTTCATTTCTTTCGCTTCATCTTTCCTCTACTTTTCTCTTCAGTTTTAAAAGATATTTTCTAAATATGTTTAATCTTAACATTTTATACGATTATGATGTTGATAAGCAAATGTCTCTTTGTAGACATTTTTCTTCTGATGAATATTACTTTGGAAAGGATTAGGCTAATCCGGGGTTTACCAGTCCAAACTGATAATAACCAAAGTTACCGAATAGTTATAGTACACATCGCCACGATCTACGATCATGTCCCCGAGGTAGCGAAACCTGATCACTTCTCGAAGCATGGTGCTTTTATTAGTAACGAACTAAGTCAAACAAGCTCAAGTTTCGCCGACTAATATTAATTTTATATATATATATATATATATATATATGTATGTATATTTTGTATCCGGTATTGCACCTGACAGATACAGTATCATCTGTTGAGATAAATGCTGTTAGTTATTGTGTTGAGGAAGTAGTGTAGCAAATTTCGGTAATATATCTTCAGTTTAACTTACTTACGTTATGTTTCAATAAAGAGAACTTTTTAATCATGCAATTTTATCTAACAATTTAATCGCCTGATTAAGTTTTCGAAAATTTTAAATAAATATTACAAGTACTTTGCTCGTTTGATCTCGAGAAAATTATTCCATCAATTCCACTTTCAAATATGATCCTCTGATAAAGAGTTCTAATTTGCGTTATCAACTCAGGACGATAATGAGGTGAATATTCAGTGGTTAGCGAAACTTGCCGTAAAAGTATTTTGCGAGTGCGTGCGAGCAAACTTGCCGACACGACAAGGTATTCCGCAAGATGCAAGCTAAAGTTCGACGGGTCACGGTGTGCTCAGGACATAGTTGGCTGCCAGCAGCCAACCTGTTAATCACTTTAATCTGCGAAGTGTTTTAGCAATTCGGAGGAATATGCTTGAAGGAACACTTCTCGAACTTCGACCGAGTGGCAGGTACAGGTAGATGATCCGCTGTAAATACTACACACATTGCGAATTCGCGTACGATAAAAGGGCTAATTGCACTACAGTAAAAGGAGCTTTTAGCTCTAAATTTACACATGAAGAATCACTCTGAATTATAATTTTAATTTTCACAAAAAGAACTCAAATATTAGCTGCCTATTAATTTTATGTCACTCAATAATAAGTATCAATATAATATTACTAGCATCCCCCGTCTCGGCTTCGCCTGAGATAATAGTGTGACCGAATCATACGTATTGGAGGTAATATTTTTCGAAAATCGTTTATTTTTTTACTTCTGATTACGTTTATATTTCTTTATGTTTCTCAAGAATTTCATGATGCTTGCGGGTGGATGAAGTCGCGCGCCGCCTAGTGGTGACATCACTGTACTACAACCGTAAATGATAACAAATGAAAACATCAATTTCTGAATAATGAAAATATTTTTAGACATGCTATATAGCCTATGTCCGTCCTAGTGTATATGAGAATATGGTGTCAAAATTTGGAGGAAATCAGTTCAGTAGTTTTTGAGTTATGCGGTAACAAAAAAACAGATTTTCTCTTTATACGAGGAACGTTCAATAATTAACGAGACAAATTGATATAGAGAAAAAACGGTTCATTCAATGACAATGAAACTTTTTGAGGGTCAAGTTGGTAACCTTGGGAACACATTTATTCAGCTGTTCGATCATAATGAATGTAAATATAACCTCTTTTGTTCATATCAAAATGTCAGCTCCGGTTGAAACGTGTACGCCGAAAGAGTAACGTTGATAAGAATTTTGCTATCCGAAGGTGTGAAACCGGCGGAAATTTACTCAAGAATGTTGAAACAGTATGGTGAAAAGTGTTTAAACCGCAGTAACGTGTATAAGTGGGTAGAACAGTTTAATTCGGACAGAACAAGTGTCACTGATCTCCATCGCTCTGGAAGATTAGTTGAAGTTTCGACTACCGTGCGTGCTGCAAAATCGCATAAATGATGTTATTTGCGAAGATAAGCGAGTCAAAATTTCCCAAATTGCTAGTTTGTGTAATATTAGTGTTGGAACCGTGCATTCAATCATTTATGATGCGTGATGATCACGTGCTGAATTATCGCAAAAAAGAAAACGCTCGAGAAGTTGGGTTAGGAGGTGTTGCCACTCCTCCTTACAGCCCAGACCTCGCTCCGTCCGATTTTCATTTGTTCGGCCCGCTCAAAGACTTTTTACACGGCAAGAAGTTCGACGACAACGAAGCGGTCAAAAAAGCGGTACACGAATGGTTCAAACAGCAAGGTCAAGACTTCTACGCTGCGGAAATCAGAAAGCTCACAGAACGGTGGGACAAGTGTTTAAATGTTGCTAGAGACTATGTTGAAAAGTAGTGTAAGTTTCATTGTCATTGAATAAATCGTTTTTTCTTTACATCAATTTGTCTCGTTAATTATTGAACGTCCCTCGTATATTAGTATAGATAATAAAGAAAAGGTAAGTAACAAATCACTATCGAAATGTTGAGTTCATTATCTCTCAAACAAACAAGGTATTCTTTCATCTACGAAATACGATGCATGAGATCCACAAATAAATTAAAAAATTGGGAGCGATTTAAAAGAAAATTGGGTGTACCTGTATACATTTATCTAAAGTAATAAAGAAAATGCAATCTTATTTCATGTCGGTTCACAAGTTTACGTTGCAAAAGACGACGGCGACGACAGTCAATGGCAGCGTGTAAGCAGTAGTCCATTCACAGACTAGGCATCCTCTCCGAGGTCAACGATGCCGCGCCGAGCCACGACCTGCCTCAAGAGTCGCCAAACCAGTCGACGAGAGAAGATTCGAACAGGTTACCTAATTTACACACGTCAGGGAGGCCGCCGTTTAGTTTCTCGCGTGTCATGCGAAGCTGCTCTCGCACAAGCGGCTAAAGTATAGCTTGAGGATTAATAAATTAACAGGTTTGACATTGTATTTTCTAGGCAACCGGAGTAATGTTTTTAAAGAAGCTATCTGAAAACTCGACTTGAGTAGAAAAGCGGATGCCTGGAAGCTCGTCCTACGAAATATTTTATAAAATGCGTCTCGTGCTGCTGAGCTGAGCTGAAATTTCCGAGCGGGGATCAACTTTGTGAAGATCCCTGCGACAATAAATAACCGACTTTGCGGCGCAACAAACCCGTGCAGCTGCACGCCGAAATAGTTGGCTCGTAAATCGGTATTACCGCGAATCTCCAGTCCGCAGCGGTGGGATATTTACAACGTAAAAATCTGCCCGCGAGTAATTGGCCAACTGGAAGTCGAAATTCAAGAGCCCGACCAGGTTTGCGTGCTCGTAGTAACCGGAGTTATTCGTAGATCGAAACGCCATGCTCGACCGACTTTGCGAATACATAAATGCGGCGTGCCTCGCGGAAATGCAGCGAAATAAATCGACAGAAAGGGAGTTCGCTTCTGAACGTACTTTCGAGGAAAGTAACACGCATTTTTATGCAACGAACGTATCATTTTTATACTCATATACATATGCTTTACATTGCGATATACTCGTATGATTGGAAACGTTTTTACGATCTGATAAAAATTTCATAGTCGATAAATTTTAATCCATTTCGCGTTACGATGTAAATTCAAATAAATTCAATAGCAATAACAGTATCAATTAGTAACATTGATCAACAGCTAGAAATTTTGTTTTACTAATCAACAGCTAGAAATTTTGTTTTACAAAAACTTGACTTTCGTATTTTTATGCTAGGCTATTTTAAGCGTTATGAGTTTAATGAACGGAAAGAAACATGAGACGATTACCCATATTGGAGAGCCTTGTCCCAGAATCTAAATGAATCCTACGGTTGAGTGCCATTATTTCATTACTTATCGTTAGATCGGGATAATCGCGGTAATTAAATAACAGGCAACGACGATGATCCTCTGGCGAAGCGAACGCGATAGTAATGGTCGGCCCTTCGCGCGATATTAACTAACAGTAACAAATGCGGCACCGCTCGCTCGTCCGTGTAACGCCGCATCGATGCAGCGATGACGGTAATAATCACGACAAAAGCGGCAACGGCGATGATTACCGCGCGCTACGGCAATAACGATTTCTAATAAGAATATAATCGCGCGCGCGCAAGCAGTTACAAGCGTCGGAATGATAATGGCGCGTAATTGCTCCATGTCCCGTGGAACCCGACTCGGCCATGTACGGGCCACTGTAATGAGTATGATTGTGAGGGTCGTCACGAGGTGCAAGAAGTAATTTGCACGGGTCTGTCCGGCTGCCGTCAGGGCCGGCATTGCGTTAACTTTGCGTCACATTAACGCGAGACATTCACAGGATATGCTCGTTCTTCCAAATGACACAATTGGCGAGATAACGAATCGACCAAGTCACATTCGAATTATCGATTTTTAAAAGACGGATTTAAAAATAAGAAAATTAATTCTTAACGTTCATTAACGTCTGCGACCTAGTAAATTTATTCTTTATGTTAAGCAAGGTGAGACACTACTCGAGCTCCAAAAATTAAAATTTACATCGACTGTGCCATGGGGTAACACTGGTGCTGTTGAATGGAGCTACACGTATGAATCCCCATCACCGGAGCGACGCGGATTCCGCGCGTTCCGGAACGCGGATACGAGGATAATTCTCATCGAGGCGTCCCGTGGTATAACGATGGTGATGACGGCGGCGAAGAGACCTACCACCCGGAGCATGTACAGGGGAATGGGCGCAACATGCGCGGCGCGTCCGGTCGTCGCGATAATTACGGTATTCTCGGTGAAATTGGTTTTAAGCGTTCGCACACGCGTAATTCCTAAATTGCCGCGTTTGTAAGGCGGCAGCTCCCACCGAACACGGCGCGCATTGAGCGATTACACAGCCACCGGCGGCGTTGTAACGCGCCGCGCGGTTTTGCGCGCACGATTCCTCTCTCTCTTTCTTTCTCTTTCTCCCAACGTAATACCCTCGTAGTACGCAATGCTCGATCACAACCGTTTACTAATGATATGTCTGCGTTCCAGCATATCTTACACAGTATATCGGACTTCACGAAGAACAAGGTAAAATAATAAAATAATCGTTACGGAGTACGTGTAACGATTAGTCGAGAGATACTGTCGATAGATTTGACGTTAAATTCTTTTTGACGAAAATACAACGGTGGTCTAATTAGGGAATTATTGATAAATGGTGAATCTCTACAATGCCCTTTATGATTTATAATTACAATTGTAATCTGCATTATTGATCATTTATTAATTAAAATTTATATTATTTTACTTATCTATTATTATATTATATTACTTTATATTTAGATTATGTATATTCGTTGAAAATATAATAATAATAATAAATATAATAATGCATGCTTTCACGTGCTCATGTTATAATAATATAACTCACTTATTTGTATTATATGTATAAAATACAGTTTTCGAATTAAAGAAACGTTACTCGCTTGATTCCCTCTATTAAATAAATTTTCTCTTAATCGAACTTTAATCTAAATTATAATCTAGAATGGAATTTTCGTGATTCTACGAAAAGATCGACTTTAAATACATCGGAAAAATGTATTTCCGCTGTTGATTGCCGCAATTTACCGCATACCCCGTACGTGAGGTTCACTCGCGGGAATTACGATGAGTGCGTTTTAGATGACCTGGTGGTAGAAGCATCTGTAATTTATCCAGAATTTCATGATCTCCGTTTTTTTCTTTGAAATAAAGTGTAATGTTCTCAAGTAAAGTCAGCGATACGCCAAATTATTTGCCATTTCCCGCTTTAGTGCTTCTCTAAATTATTGATAAATCACTACTTACTGCACGTATACTCGTGATCGAGGCTAACAGTCTAAGAAGTAAATACTGTGCTTTCTCAAAGAACAGCTATGCACATATCATAAACATTTATGTCAATTATAATTTTTTCGTTTCGGTTAAAACAATTTTCTACATCTGTATGTAATATAAAAGATCGTAAGTCTAATAGTTTAGTTTAAAATCAGGTTCAGTTACATTCCCAAAGAAAACAGAAAGTCAAAATAGTGTCAATTTGATGTCACATTGACTAAATTATGACAAAAAATGTCACGTTTTGATTTGGTTAATGACATCAAATTGACATTTATTATTTTGACTTCCTGTTCTCCTTGGTTTTATATCGTTATAGTCAGGAAAACAGGCTCTGAATTACAAAACGCGGATCGAATCGATTTATTATTTTCCTGATCTTTCACTTCCTAAAATAAAAAAAAGAAAGAAAAAATTAAAGAAGAATATATTAATAACGCAAGTGTCAATCGCAAGTTTGCTGAAGAGTCACACAATATCTGCATATGCGTACAAACGGTACAACTAATCAGTGACCGTCATAAGTATAATGGGCCTCCTCGTAAATAATGAATAGCGTAAACCGTAGCGAAATGATTTATCGCGTCCAACGCGAGCCGACAATGGCTTCCTTTTGGACGGCGGCAGACCAGCCAACCAGCCAGCCATTTGTACCTCTCTCCGCCGCGCCCGGTGCGCGCTTTCTCTCCCTCTTTCACCCTCTTCTTCCTGGCTACCTCGACCGCTGCCGCCGTGCCCGTGTCGTGCAATAAATCTGTCCAGATGGTGCGGTGTACAGCCGTCGGCGGCGACGGGATGCGGCGCAACGCGGCACCGCGCACCCCGGGGCTGCGAAACTCGTCGGCGTTGACCGATGGTCAAGATGCCACCATCGTCCGGACACGGCGGGTACGTTAAGGCGAATTTACGCGGTTCACTCTGGGCGATATCGCGTCGAGCGAGTCTCTTGTTTCGAAAAACTAGGATAAGAGAGAACTTTCTCTGCTTCTTCTAAATTTAATCATTCAACACAAAACTTGTTAACTTTTTGTTTCTTCCTTTTTAATAATGGAAGATGACAGATGATTTGAACAGACGGTAAGAGATTAGAATAATGTTAGTAATCTCAGAATTCTCACTTTCATTATGTCTATTTTAGAAGATTACGTTGAAAATTAAGACGGAAAATATTTGATTCGATAAAAGATTCGAGAGAGATAAAAATTCTACCTTCGACACATCCATACCTTCAAAAATATTTCTGATGTCGTGTAATATATATTTTAGGAAATAGAAGATTTGCTAAAAATACTACAGTAACACAGACAATGTATTATTAAAATTAATTAAAAAAGTGTAAAGCATGGAATTAAGTAAATACATTTTTGCATTTCCTAAAATTACCAATTACGGGAAGAGTTTGATATGATATTTCACTTCTGTTGAAACAGAAGTTGTTTCGAGCGTGATCGTGATAACGATTTTCGTTAATACGACGAAACGAGCGTGGTTATGGTACCTCGTACAGGCATAAATGCGATTCAACGTTCAGCTTTAAGTAACGACTAATTATCTAAGTAATGGGGAAGTTCAATATCACGGCGAGGAAAGGCAGGCCGCCGCGTGGCCTTTAGTGCGTAAATTTATTACACTGTCGGACGTAAATTGTAATTTGTTTTACGTCGCATTCGCTGCGCACTCGTCATATTTTGACTCGCCATGTGCGATTGTCACAACGGTACATTATTCACTATCAGCCGTATGTTTTCCCATACGTTATCTTCAGATTCGCATGTTACCTTCCCGATGCAACGTGCGCGCGTTGTAAACATTACGTATTGATTCAGCATGGCTCACGCATCCTAACAAATGTACGATGGCGCGGAACGACGTTGATGAGTCCGTTAATGAAAACCTTACCGCGAGATCGCAAAGAAGATTAGGACGAATCTGTGTTTGATATTCCTATAGATTAGAAGATGGTTTTTCGCAACGCGATATAATTATAAACAAATTAATTCATCGTATAAAAAATCAGCGTAACCTTTTATCTACTACCCGATAAACGAGTCTTATCAGTAGACAGTAGAGAATATATTTATTTTATTTATTTATTTTATTTGCGACATAAAGATGAAAAAGTTTTTGAATCTGATGAGCGTTAATATAAGCGCTTTGAACAGATGAGCACTTACATGTTGGTCTTGTCCTATTGGGCCTCGTTAATGGAATCCATGGTCTTTGGGGTGGGTGATTTGCCGTAACTGTGAAACAAAGATGAAAGACATAATTTAGTAATTGCACAAAATTAACTAGATAATTAAAAGTTATTGGAGTAAACGTCCAAGTTCACCTAAATTTATTTCGCCTTAGTTATCTATTGTAATTTATCTTGAAAGTTCGCATTGGTCATTTTGGACTTTGTCAACAGTTTCTTCCAACAAGAACTTGAGAGTTTACGAGCCTTCGTTTCTTCAGATTAAGCAATATTTTACACCATCCTAAGAGTAATCTAATTAGCGAAGCAAAGATCATCGCGGTTACTATAATCGCTAAATTAACGAGGCAAGGAGGGAAGTTGCGTAGGTCGCGCGCTCGTTAAAGTTCATTACATCCCGGTTCATTACGTCTAATGGCGCTCACTTACGGGAAGCGCGCGGTCCGATAATTAAATCGTTCAACTGAATGTCACTTGCACGAGCCCCCGTGGCTATTAACAAGCTACAGGGCCAAGAAGTCGCACGTGAAACGCGAGGAAAGAAAACGCGCCGTGCCGCATGCCTGCATGTGACAGCGGGTTTATACCGTGTGTCCTCGTAGCCTCGTCTGGCCACTTATCCTCGGAAGGACTAGGATGGAAGAATGTTCTCGGGAGAAGCGTCGAATTTATCAGACGTTGCATGGTCCAACGGGAAAAATACCGTCACGCCAAAAAGTGATCGGACGTGGTCATTATCATAATGATATAATATTTTAATATTAAACTCCGAGGTTTCTTTTTTTGGAGATGTTTTTTGGAGTTACCTTAAAACACCAAGGTTTGTCTTAACATCGTTCCCCTTGGTTAGTTTTTAACGACAAACCGCACCTTTGCGCGATACGCACCGCAAATGAGGAAGGGATACATAATACTGCGGTCGCCCAGTCATGCGGTTAAGAATCCTGTTTTAGTCTTTAGCGGTTAACGAAAATCATGTAAGAAAGTCATGCAAGAAATGCTCTACAAAGCTCCCGCGAGCAGAACCTCGCGTTTCATTGTCGGTAATCGTTGGTATTTTTGAATACAGTTTTTAAGTGGCGAGACTTGTCTGACCTTTACTCTTCCCGACACGATCCTTTCCGTAAAATGGCGAGAAGAACGTGCGTCAAGCTGAGGTTTAATAATAGGAAAATAGGTCGACCTGTCGGGCGCTTATGTTTGGCATTCTCGAGATTCTCTCTTGAAATATCCTCCGAGTTTCAAGAATAATTTCGTTGTTTCCGGACTACAGGAGAGTTATTTACGACACGGGGGAAGTTTCGCAATCCATTCGGTGGTCGCTGCGCGAAATCTTCCGAGAAGCGAGAGATCTTTCGCCGATATTTCACGGAGAATCTGTTCGCAAATAACTCTTGGACATTCCTACTTTTTTTCCATTAAAATGGAATTATCCCTCGAGATAAGCTTGTCTTTATCTCGTCACAAGAAAATAACATTTAAATATTCACAAGCGCACGTATGTATATGTGCAATATTTGCATAAGGTAACAAATATTAATAAGGAAACGAAGATGAGGGAAATGGAGATAGATATGTTAATAAAAAAATAAAGTTAAAAATAATGGCTGTGCTAACGTAAGTGCGAATGAGACTTTTTGTAATGGGAGGACATACGGGATACATGTAAAGTAATACGTGCCACGACGTTGCATATACATATAATGTAATAACACGTTTTCCAAATGCAGCGAAGCGTGAGCAATTTGCAGTCACTTTCCACTGATTATCGTCATTAAGTTGCCGTATTATCTCGCGTGCGCGCGCGGATGACCAACTCAATCGCACCGCACCGTCCATCGAGATTAATCCGATGCTTTTCGAAGCTCGTAACACGTCGCGTTACAATCATGCGTGCCAATCATAGCGTTGCTGCCGCGGGCATGTAGAGATTAATCGAATGGGAATAACTCGTGCGCGATGGCGTTGAATGCGCGCAAAAACGAGGAAATGAAACGTTCTCGTCGGGGCTCTCTGCCGTCATAATCGAAACTCGGGGATTTCCGTTCCGCGCGTTAAGTGTCAACGAGACGTTTCACCGGTAAGCCTCAATTATCACGGCGATCTTACTTAGATCTCAGCGCAGGTATCTGTTGGAGTAGCAGAAAAAATGGAGAACCTGCGTTTAATCTGTTTCTCCAATATCTTCGTAATTTCACGCGCGGCTATTTGCTTCTTTCTCGTTATAACGGCGAAAAGAAAAAAGTAAAACAGAGAGTTCACGTTCTTTCTTAGAATCGATATCTTTGTACTTCACATGTCAAAAAAGAAGAGTATCCATCAAATATGTATCTTTTCCCTCCTTTCCTCTTACGACTTTTCGCTCGCCTGCCCCGTTTCGGGCAAGCTTGTTGATTACCTGTGCAATATTTCGCGCTCAGCGATAAGAGCACGCTCGAGGAGAAATTCGGAGATCATCGTATCGGCGTATCGATTGATCTTGATAAAATATCTGCCCTGCGGGGGTAGAAAGAAACGGAGGTGGAATGGAGGTGATACTCGACGACGAGGATCGCCGGCAAAGATCCTCGGCGAGTCTCGATCTATCTTGACGCGGAGGGACACAGGATAGAGAAAGAGGGGAACGAGTGTAAGGGGGGGAAGGGCGAGAGTGGAGAATTGAAACTGAGAATTCTATTTCGCTCCCTCGGGAGCCGCAGGCAAGAAGATAGAGATAGCGCCCCTGGGAGTATCGGTGTGGGATAATGTAGGCGACATGCGAGAAAGGTGGAGAGAGAGAGAGAAAGAGAAAGAGAGAGAACCGCGCTCGGCATGCAAAGGGGTGTATTTCACGTCGCGGTTGACATCACGGCGATTTATTCGACGTTGTATTTCTGACTTCAATGAATTTAAATGCGTAGAGCTTAGGACGAGAACGTCGTAGTGCCTAAGAGCGGCTGCTCTTGAACGTTGATCCAGAGTTTCTTTCATGCACACTCATACGCATGTACGCGCACGAGGCGAGCGTACACAAAATTCGAGTGAAAATCGCAATATTCTATCATTCAACTGTATATCCGCGACTTTAATATTCACGGATAGACCCATGACGATCGCTTCGAAACATACACAGCAAGCGTAAGCTTCTTACCAATATGAATTATGAGATGAGTATCTGTTTAAAGCCATTTTTGGTTGAGCCATCAACCGGAGATCGTGAGATTGCATAATTACATATACGTATATTAATTTTCGCGGTGAATTCTCTCTTCCTGGACAGCTGCGATGACCGTAAGCTCCTTACAAATGTGAATTACGAGACGAGCATCTATTTTATAATGTTAATTCAAAGCTAAGATAAAAGATAGATATATTTATTACGCACGACTAATTGTGTATATGAGATACGAGAAGATTAGTAATTATATCCCTTTAGTCGATCGCGTCGAATCCTTTCGCGGGGCACGGAAATCTCACGCCGTGGGTCCACGAGAGAAGGACGTGACGAGCGATTACAACTGTATGATTCACGTACAGCGGCATAGGTATGCGCGGAAACAATTACGCGAGACCCGTCTGCATTCCAAGTCTTCACAGACCCAATTAAGATCTCCCGTCGAGACGCGATACGCGAGACGGCCCTCGTAATTTCCCCCGGTGCAACGTGTTCGAGCTTCTTCACTTGTGTTCGCTTATCGCGCGTCGGAGACCGTCCTGTCTCTTTCTCGTTTTACACGCTCGTTTTCCTTCAGGCCGCCGTCATGGGAAGCGATCCGTGTTCTCTAAATTTGCTCGCCTTAATAATTAACGTCCCGCGAATTGAGACGTCCTGATTTCGCGAATTGACGTGTCGATTAAGCCAAGAAGCATCTAGACGACTAAAATAAACGGAGATATGCATTTACGTAATATATATATATATATATATATATATATATATATAGCGTGTTTTCAATTAAATTTTGAAATGTAAAATCCGGATTGTTTATTCATCGTTCATGCATGGAACATTTTTTCAATTTTATCCGTCACTAATCTCGAAAATTAAGTTTCGCTTCTCTCTCCCTACTCCTTTTAAATACATACTAAAATTATAGATAGTATAATAAGAGAAAAGAAATAATATAATAAATATAATATAGTATAATAAAAAATTATTATATTTAATGAAACAAAATTTTATTTATCTACACACGGTCTTTTCTGTTTCATTAATTTTTTTCAATAAATAATCATGTCTGAAGCACTGGATAAGAGTTAGCCGAGATTCAACCCCCCGACGTTTCTAAAGTGCATTCATTCTACGACTTAAGAGAAGACTGCTAGAGCTATTACAGTCGTGACATTTTTAATTTATGCATATTTTTATTTTATTTTAGATGCATTTAATCTTCCTTCTCGAGTCACTGCCGGAGTACACGCGCGTATATTAAAATTTTCTTAATACTACGTCGCTGAAAATTTCGTAAAACAGTTTGTGGCCTTCATAATCTAGAAATTACTCCGTCATAACGCTTTTTATCAAACTCATGGAACCGTATAACTCAAGCGAAAATAAAAAGAGGACTAAATCTGCACTCCCGTTGTTGTGTATCTTGTTCGTATCTTTTTCGTTCTATTGGAATTACAATTTCCATAATGGAATCGTTAAAATTTAAGCTTCCTCGGAGACCGTTCACGATTATTCTCTTTGATGTGACTCAGTCGTGGAAAAAATTTAATTGTAATTACTCTGTTTATTATTAGCGGCACAAAAGCATTGAAGATAATACAATAATCGGCACAGAGAAAATCGATATATTTTTATTTAATCTAGTTTTATTTAACCTAGTTTCCGCTTCTTTTTAAATTGAATCTTGAATTAAATAAGAGTTGACCCAATGATCTACTTGCACTCCTGAAATCGAACGAAACCCCTTCGGGAGTTTAATTAATTTAAAAACGGTTGATGACTCGATATTATTAATTTTATAGAAACGTTCTTGATTTTATTAGTAATAGAAAAACATCGGCAATTTACAACATTCCAATGTACAACTGCACATACTGCAATGCTACTTCAGTGGTTTCGTGGTGGTCTTACTGAATGTAATCGATTACAGCAAATTGACAGCATTCGTTAATCATACATTCAATTAGATATTTTAATCGCGGCTCGTGACTCGGCCGATGTTATTTCTACGTAATCACCGTTCATAAATATCCTTCGCCGAGTCGGACGGGGAAAATTGTCGGGGCACATCCCTTTTGAGATATGCACAAAGTAAGGACTCCCGAGTGCGAATCAATGAGAGGAAACTATCGACGTGTGCATCCTGCGACATGCGTGCCCTTAATTTCTATCTGGCAACACTGACAATTCCTCGGTATGCTGATCGCACGTAATTACGCACTATCTATCTTATTAAAGGGCTCTCCTCGTTGCTGCGAAGGAAACGAATGGCTCGCCTAGCATCAGCGAAAATTATTATCGCACTCAGTGCCGTGATTATAACGTGGCGAAAGTGGTATCCGTCAGAAAGGAATCTGTAACAAGCGTCTCTCCTCACGCAATCTCTTAAAAAACTAATTTTTTAATTAATTAGAATTTTCTTGTCCCCTTCTTGTGATAATAGTGTTTGTTGTAATCTACCTTGTAGGAAAGGAAGATTTGTATATAAACATATGTTTTTATGTTAAGATAACTTTCTTCAACAAAAAATACAATTATTAAAAACAGATTATTTAAAAAAATAGAATTTGTATTTTTTCAAAACATAAACGTGAAGTCTCAAGGAAAAAAATAATTAAAATTTCTTATAATATATTACTTTTGCTACATACAATTCGTTACAAAAGAGAAATTCAGTTTTCATGTTTGAATTACAGGCGCGGATGCGTGAGCTAGCTACAATTCTAGTTACGGCTCTGCAGTCATAGAATTAATATAAACGCGAGCGCGGAAGGCCCTGATACGATAAATTGTATCGCGTGTAGTCCAATAAACTTTAATTGCGTACCGATTAAAATACGGGTTCGCTTTTTACCGACGGTAATTACTGGCTCGACGGTAATTTGTGGCACGCACTCGGCGGACATCGTTGCGGGATCAGGAATGGAACACACATTCCCGGCTGCGATAAACAGACAGACGGAAGCGTTTTCCCGCGATACGGATGTCTCTCGCTCGTGTTATAAATGACCCCTGACAAATCGCGATAAGAGTTACCCCGGCAGCCCCGATAAAACGCGTTGAATTGTTACCGAATAGCGGATTAAATACCGGACGCGAGAACCGGAGTGTTCGTCGTATTTGTTGCGTCAGACTCCCGTGCTTTTTCTATTTTATATGTATAACAATTTTTTTAATTTTTTGAGATTTTATTTTTACACACACATGCGGGGTAACATTTTTTGTGATAAAAATATATGACGAAAGTGTAACAAATAAATAGTTATTTAATGTTTCTCAACCTTGTTTCGTTACCGAGTAGATCTACGACGAGCTTCTGACTCATCTCTGCCCCTCTTGTAACAATAAAGGAGAACAATGGTCTATTTAAAAATTTAATTTCTAAAATTCTAAAAACTAAAAATAGAGATGTTGTAATGTCTTACAATTAATAGTACATATATATGTGTGTGTATGTATATAGATGAAGTCTACGTTAACCTCCATAATAGAATTTTTGCTGATTGTTAATTTTTTAAAGAAAAATCTTTAGAGGGTATCTTTAGAAGGTACATAAATAGAAAAGTAAAAGGTCTTTCGACTATTTTAGAAGTTTAAGATTAAACAACACAAGTAGCAAAAAATTTTTCGAAAATAAATATAATTTAGTAAATAGTAAAAGTTTTTATTTATTACAATGAATCGCCGTTCGACGATTCATGAGCAGAAATGTTCGAGAACGAGGACGGAGAAGTATATTCTCTCGTTCGAAAAGTAATCCGAGTTCTAGCAAGAGGAAGAATCGTTTTAGCCGAAAACTTTTCCAGTTTAGCTGATAATCGCCAATAAATGTCGACTGATTATCATCGGCAGTTAACGTCTCCTTGAAAAAAAAGCTCGTTAATTTTATACCGTAAATATGTTACAAATTCATCGATTGTTCAAAACAATTCTAAACAAGCAAATAAAATACCGATTATATATATGTATATATGTGTGTGTATATATGTGATAGTGTGATTTTATATTTAAGAGGTAGAGGAATCTATATTTTTTACGATGCTGAATATCTCAGAATAAAAAAAAGTCTCTAACAATTTAAAATCAAAATTAAAATAAAACCGATTATAAAATGCTAGATTAGATATACGATAGATATAGAAAATACTTAGATTATATACGCAAAACTACTTTGAAATATTTTCTTCTTTAAAAAGCTTCCGTCATAATTATAATTGAAACACCTTCCAATCTTCTTTGCGCATCAATAACGAATACCCATAATGGAAGGCTTCGGGCGGAAAGGACTGATCATGAGAGGCATGAAAAATGCAACACTTTATCGTTCCCTTCACTTTTTTCCTCTTTAGCTTCTCGCGGATATAGGAGATGCACGAAGAGCGGAAGGAAGGAGAAGGGATCGACAAAGAGGGTTCTCGTTGAGGGAAACGCTGTCGCTCGCGTTTCCCGCCTTTATCCTTCGCATGTATATTCTCCTTTGTCAGCGACAGTTTAAAGATACACCATGCCCCGCTGTACGTCAATATTGAATCACATGCGCGGGCTCGGCTTTTAACGTAAGTCACGTTTACCAGGATCCCGAGAGGTAACAGACAAATAGTTCTGAACGTTACTATTCTTCATTTCCTCGCATCTCTCTCTTCCTCATACTCGCTGTTCGTGTATCTCCTAACTTTCTCTGTATCAACCACTCCGTGTATGAGGATGTAAAGCTTCGTATTTATGAGATTACTCTCGAAAGGGTCGATCCATTTTCAGAACGTGCCACATGGCATACTATAGCACCTTATTATCTGAAAATCCGGGATAGGGTACGCTTTCCGGTTATATAGACGTGCGTTTTTATCGATTCCTCCTTCGCTTCCCTTTCCCGGGGGAAAATCCGGCCGAGGTATCGCGTTCGGGGTGGTACACCCCGAAAGATTATGCGGACATTTAAATTCGGCACAGCGGGATCACGATAACACACAATTTGCAACTTCTTCGAATGTAATCTCTCGTCGTCCGACGATTTGAAAATATAAAAATGTATATTTGGGGAAAGAATATACGCTGATAACGATGTTGACGTGATCGACGAAAATCAACTGTGATACTTATTCTTTTATAGTGTATATAATTTTGCTATTCTGTCTCCCAAATTTATTTTTACAACAATATTAAATTTTCATCAAAGCCTTCTTTCTTCTCTAATATGTTTTCGAGATACTCAATATCGGAAATGCACTTCTCGCTACACATCAATAAAAAAAATTATGCTTTTTGCCTGTCCAATTTGTTAAAGTGATAAAAACGCCAGAGGAATTATTCGACCTGAGGACAAAATTCGAGATTGGTCGGGAAAAGGTGTGTTTCAAGAGGATAATAATCAGAAATCAAATGGAAAACGTGCAACGGACATGGACCTTATTCGCCGATTTGGCAATAGTCGATCGACCGAACGATTTCTTTATCTCGTGAGATGACCTCCCTCGTTGGGATCAGACTTCCCGAATCCTATTCTGGAATCACAGATTCCATTGCTTGGAACAAGTTCAAGAAGTAACTCTGCATTACGTTTATATTGTTTTGGTACTTACGAGCGTCTTTTCCGAAAAAAAAGAATTGTTTCAATTTCACGCTTTTTCATCTCTCTTAACATAATATTAAATACATCCTCACGCAATTGTTTGTAATTACTGTTTGATAATCAATAAATATTAGAGTCCGACCGAAATTTTGATTTCGGTTTCGGTTACGACCAGTTTCGGCCAAAAATCAAGATTTCGGCTTGATTTCGGTTTCAGCCGAAATTAAGAATAAATTTCGGTGATTAAGCCGAAACTGTCGACATCGACGCCAGCGCCAGCGGTTGCGCCATCTCTTATCCATTTTCATTCGTCAAGTGTCTAATATGAGTGAAATGCTTCACAAACATAACCTTTTTAATGCTTGCCAGTCATCAATAAAATTTTAACTTCCTTTATTTATTTATTTTCATAGTAATTTAGATTCATGATCTACATTTCATTGTCTGTTGCTTTTTTGTTTTTCTGTTTATAAAATAATATTATTTTAGTACCATCTTGCTTGTAGCATGTTCTTGTCTTTTTTGAGATAGATGATAGATTGAATTTCATAAAAGACAAGAAACACATGACAAGAAAAACGATTTACAATTAAATAGTGTGCAAAAAAAGAAGCATGAGAGAAGGAATATTAAATATTACTTTGTAAGTTTATTAAATAAATTTTTATATAATTTTTATTAAATATAATATTTTTTAGGATAAGATGCCAAAGAAAAATCCTATATGGAATTATTTTGTCAAATCTGACTCAAATCTAAAGCTCACTGCAATATATGTAACAAATTATTATCTCTTAGAAGTGATAAAGCTAAAAATCAGACAGTGCATGGTCTAAAACAACATTTATTGAAATTTCATTCAGAACAACATGAACAGTACTTGAAAAGGTTTGCTTACTTTTTTTATACTTATTATCAAGCATTTATTAATTTATATTTGATCTCAATGAATATGAGATTTATATTTTATATATGATTAAGTGATTATAAATCAATATCATAAATCATTAATTTATTTATTAAATTTTTCAAATATTTATATATTTTATTATTAAATTACTAAATTATTTTATTTATTTTTATTAGATATTATGAAAAGATATCTAGCAGAAAAAGAATCAGAAACTAAAGCGAAGCGTGAAAGACTCCTACCAAAGTTAACAAATAAAAATATAAATAATACAATAGTACAAATTACGATTCTTAATCTGATTAAGCATGGTGCTAATATATCATTCTGGCCAGATGATCAGGAAGTTTCACGACGCATCGATAAAGCAATAATGGATTTTTTGATTACTGATATGTTGCCATATTCTATTGTGGAAAGTGCTATTGTGGAAAATGCTTTTAAAAGATTAAATTTTGCAGACCCAGCTAAATCAAGCAAATATAGAATGAAATCTGAGAAATATTTTCGTACAACTTTAATGCTGGCAACATATGATAAAGTAAAAGCGAAAGTAAATAATTTGTTATATCAAGCTGATTGAATCAGTTTTACTATAGATATTTGGTCCAATCCGACAAAAACTTGCTCATTATTAAGTTTTACAGCACATTTTATTCTGGGACCTCAAAGATTAAAAGTGATTTTAAGTGCCAACGTTTTAGAAGAGGATCATACTGGATCCTATATTGCTCAGAAGCTCATTGAATTAGTGAATAGCTATAATATTAAAAACAAAATCCATATGGCAATAAGAGACAATGCCGCTAATATGAATTGCGCTACACGTATTGCAGAATTTTCTGCATTAGGATATGTAGCTCACAGTCTCCAATTGGTAATACATGATCTATTTTTTTATAAGAAAATGTGGTAGTACTTATAACAAAATGTAGAAAGATTGTAAGACATTTCAAGCGCAGTGAGCAAGCATCCAGATATTTATCTAAATGTCAAGAAACATGTGGTGTTCTACAACATTCGTTAATACAAGATATAGAAACTAGATGGAACAGCACATTCCTCATATTGGAACGTCTTATTGAACAAAAAATGCCATCAATCTCTATAGCATCGAACATGGAGGAATAGAAACTCTTAATAATGCGGAATGGGAATTAGCTATAAATATTATAAATATGTTGAAAAATTTCTACGAGGCAACTTTAGATGTATCTAGTGATGATGCTTGTGTTTCTTTGATTATTCCACTCATTACTATGTTAAATGGTAAACTTCAATCGAAAGACAATGATGAAAACGATGACAATTCTATTTTGAAAATAAAGCAAAAATTATTAGAGTCTTTGAATAAACGATTTGCTTATGTTAAGAACTCAACATTGCTATTAACTGCCACTCTTTTAGATCCTAGATTTAAAACAAAATATCTAATATCAGATGAAATCGAAATTGGAAAGAAAGAAATCACAGACTTTTTGTTTAAAGAAGAAAACTCATCAATATCACAACAAGCTTTACAGGATGAAACTATGTCATGTTTACGTAGACAAATTTTTAACTGCCAAAAATATGTCGAAAGAGAGTTTGTGGGAGGTTCACGATAATTCTCCACTAAAGACGAAGGAAAACGTATTGTCAGAAGGAGAAACATCTTTACAAGAAACTTTTGAATTTTTTTTAAGAGAGCCAAGACTTCAGCGAAATGCTAATATATATGTTTATTGACATTCTAGTCCATATAAACAATTACAAAAGGCTGCAAATAAATATTTATCAGCTCCGCCGACTTCTGTAGCAAGCGAACAACTATTTAGTTCTGCTGGGCAGATTTATGAAGACAGACGCAGTAATTTATTGGGCAAAAATACCGAGAAACTTTTATTTTTATGTTACAACATAAAATTATTTAATTTTGATTATTAAGTTTTAATATAATGTTAATAAAACAGTGATGTATAACTTTACTGTGATACTATGCGATGTATCTAATATAATAATATTGTAATGTTGACTTTTTAAAAGATGTTTTTTGTTTTTTGTTTATATTGTAATAAAATACATTTATATTGTAATAAAATATAATAAATAATAAAATATTTAATACATTCTTAAATAAAAGTTTATTTAATAAGTGATAAAAATCTTATTTGATAACAGAATAGTTAAATATACATTTTTTCAACAATCTCTTAAGTCATATATAATATTTTATAAATTTTTTCAAAAGTTTCGGTTTTCGGTTTTGGTTTCGGCCGAAATTCAGAGAAAACCGAATATTCGGTACAAAAGAGTAGTTTCGGTCAACAAAAAAAGTGGTTTCGGTCGGACTCTAATAAATATCCTCTGAGCTTATATTGTACACTAGCGTCCCCCGTCTCGAATCACACGTATTGGAAATTATATTTTTCGAGCATGGGCAGTAGATTTCAATAAATTTGATCGAGGCATAGTGACAACCGAGTAGAACCGACGAATAAATCTGCAAATATAGAAACCCGGAGAAAGTGCTCCTTATATGATCTGCTTGCGGGTGGATGAAGCCGCGCGCCGCCTAGCGGTGACATCACTGTACTACACGGGTTAATACAGCCGTAAATGATAAAAAATAAATACATCAATTTCTGGATAATAAAAATCTTTTTAGATATGCTATAAGCTTATGTCCGTCCTAGTGTATATGAGAATATAGTGTCAAAATTTGGAGGAAATCGGTTCACTAGTTTTTGAGTTATGTGGTAACAAAAGAACAGACTTTCTCTTTATATATTAGTATAGATTTACACCGTCGTAAAATAAATACTATTGATAATTCTAGATAATACCGCGGATTCGTATCAAGTCAACACACAGCTGAATGTCGGCGATGTATTATACTGGCTACAACATAAGATATTTTCCCTCCCTCTTTCTCGATATCGAGGCTGTATTATGAGATGAGCCTTTATCCTACGAAAGAGAGATATTCTATATACTACTGCTTTACCGAGAGAACAGTGGTAGTACCACTTCGATAGTAATTCTCCATAAATCGGACTAAGCCGGCATATCGAATCTGCGGAAGTAACTGCACACAAGTGTAAATTCAGCCATTCTAGATATGCTATCGTTGTTATTTCCCTCCGCGATCTGAGAACGACCCGGCTTCTTCACAAGAGATGCGTTTTTCGCTTTGTCACGGTTTCATCGTCGATATGTTTAATAAACGCATTCGACTCGCGAAGGCGCAAAGCAATCTCTCCTCTTTCGCGGCAAACACCCTTCGGATGATCCTATAGCGCATTAGACTGGTGCGAAAATAAGCGTTTTATTCTGCACTTTCTTATTGTAAATTGTGGACGTTTACGCTTTTGCTTCGCCGAGTCTTTCGGAAAGATAAATGAAATCTCGCACGGATTAAAGCGGTCTCACGATGGTAGGAAGGTATACCGATTTATCGTTTGGCCTGCCACTAACGAGACGTTCGAGATATAAATTTCGTACGGAACAAAAAGAGAAAAATACGCGAGGAGTTACCGTCTTCATCAAATCGCAGCTCATCGTCGGGTTTCTTTTCGGCAGCGGCTTAACCCGACCCCGCGTGGTCATACTTCACAATCACTGACAGGACGATGGGCACTAAGCCTCCAGGATATTACGAATTCATTCGCGGATATATCTCGGACTATCAGGAGCACGCGGCAAAGATATGTCTTCCGGGGTACGATCCTAGTTCTGGGTCCCCGTAATCCGGGAAAACGAATGAAGACACTCTAGAGTTCACGAACGCGTCTTTGGGTTGTAATGCACCCAAGGGAAGCAAGAAATATTAAAGAAGCGTTGTAGTTTTAACAAAAATTTTACAAAATTATTTGCTGTTAAGCAATAAATTCTAATTAAATGATGCTGTTTTAAATGACAAAATCGTTAATAAAGAAAAAAGTTTACCTTTAACAGAGTTAAAAAAGAATCAGATCTGAAAGATGTGATCTGAAAAATTTCATTATAATAATATTTCTATGATTGCAAAAATCTAACAGAGATACATTATTATAATTATTTTACATATTTTACATAATTATTAACATATTTAAATAATATTTAAATAATTATTATAATAATAAAAACATATAATCGTGTAATCGTGATTCCGATTTTCGTTGCTAATCGCATTCGAGAGATAAATTTTCAAACAATCACGCAATCTGTGTAATTCCTCATTCTTTTTTTTCTGATGGTTTATTCAAGTTCTCTCGCAGAGGGAACCACTTCGCATCTCGTTTATGCGAAAACGCAATCCGCTCAGTATAGCGAGCGGGTGTAACCGGAGGCGAATAGCATTCAGCATCATATTTCAGAATAATGTTCGGGTTCTTCAGCGCGGAAGAAGGGGACTACCGAGCTCGTGTTATACATGGCGGTGGCATACTAATGCAGCGATTGCGCCTCAAGGTCGAAAGAATGTCACGCGGAATTTAAAGATTTATTTTTGCACCGGATGTTGTGATACGCGCGTAGACGTGTAACTACGATGTGTAACATTCGAGATTCTCTTGTAATATACATAGTGCTACAGAAAAGCTTACAGAACGAAACAAACTCTTAATATAAACGTGATAAATAATTCGGATATATGTATAAATATATATATCATATATATATATATATAGAAGTGGTGGGAAAGTTTTGGGAATAGCGTATTAACTGTTAGGCTTTAATGTTGATTTATACATCGAAACTAACAGTTTTTCCTGTATTAACTTTAAGAGATCGTATCTGTGTAACCAAAGTAAAGTAATTTTTTATTTTTTTAAATATTTTTAATTGTTTTTAGATTTAAAACTTTTTAATTTTTTTTAATTTTTTATTTTTACTTTTTTTTATTTTTTTTATTTTTAGTCTGTTCTTAAACAAAAAGAAAAAAGTGAGCACGAAACAAGTCATGCGTTTCCAAGACTGAGTTCTTATATCCTCTCTTCTCAATACACACAGTATAGAGATTATATAAGGACAGGAGTGCGCACTCGGGTTTTAATCTCGGATGAAAAAATCGAAACAGTAGATGTCGCGTCGGTAGCATTTCTCATAGATATAATGGGGGTATCAATGGGGCTAACAGATACGATCTCTTAAAGTTAATACAGGAAAAACTGTTAGTTTCGATGTATAAATCAACATTAAAGCCTAACAGTTAATACGCTATTCCCAAAACTTTCCCACCACTTCTCGGATAAATGACGGTGATTTTCGTCTTTCTTGGGTTGTAAGAAAGACTTTTCTACGGTTAGTTTAAGTTCCATCGCGAGGCAGATTTTGGCCTTATTTACCGGTCCTCCTTTATGTATATACAAAAGAAATTATAGAAATGTTATAAACAATAGCAAACATATCACACAACATACATACATAAATATCATATGTCAAACGTGTTTTGAATTCACGGAGTCCTCTTCAGTAACATAAAATAATATAATAGTCATCCAGCTGTGCAAGTGGTTTTTGGAACTGCAATCTCATTGTCATAGGAGTGCTGTAATCATATTTCTTAAAATTGGTGTCAAAAACTTCTCTGGATTGGACATTTCCGTGTGAATATGACCGTTAATAAAATTCACTATCCAAAAGGAATAAAAACAGATTTTTTCTGAAGTGGACTAACAGAGTTCCAGTATTATCCATAATAATGATTTAATATTGAAAAATTAGAAGAAATTTGTGTAAAAAATAATATAATTTATATTTAACAAATACCTATTCTATTATTCATGATTTAAGGTTGCATTCCAAAACGTCTTATCTGAGGAAAATTTTACTCAATTTCTATAGTATATGTGACGTGAACTATAGAGTATTGAGTAAAATTTTCCTAAAGTAAATGATACATCTTAAATACTTCGCTAATGCTTAGGTTGAAACAGACTGTGAATACGAATCGAGCCTCACATTAAATCTGTGTTCTTTCAGTCTTGTCGATAATTGTCTTTCAGTCTGCCCTACATAAGATGCCTCACAGTTTTTACATTGAATCTTATATATCACTGTAAGCGGAACAGCGAGGAAATGACTCTCCGTGACCGCTCGCTATATTATTGTTAGCCGTAAGTCACCGCTGTCTTTGTTCTTGTTAAATGTTTATATTGATAGATTCGTCTCGTAACGGGCACGACGAATTACATATCGAAGAAAATTTACCTCGCTACTGAGAAACGGGCGAATCAGACGAAGACAGCGGGATTCGCGGTATTGGTCTGCGTTTGACAAACAGGGATATCCCGACATATATGTTATATATTTCGACTGCGAAGTAAGGGACGGACTTTGAACTCTGGGGTACTCTTTTGCTCTTCCGCTAACACCACGTTATTCTTTTCTAATTTATTAGTTTGTTTTTTTGAACTTTGATAAAACTGTTCAGTTTATTTATACATCTTAATCCTAAAATTAAAATTTTTTAAAACAAGAAGATATTTTATTGGTGACATTTTTAATATATGGTAAAATAAGGTATTGTTTTGATTATTGGCAAACCTTTTGTTTGGTTGTCTTGTTTCTTTGTTGTTTAAGTTAGAACTATGTTTGTTTATTCTTTCATTCAGACAGTTAAAAATCAAGTTTAGTGGACCATTGTTTAATAATAAATTACATATATAAATTTTTTTTATGGAATTTTGGATGAGAGTGCAATATCGCTCGGTCTAACAAATTATAGATCGTACCTATTTTTTAATTAAAAGAATGTTCTGAATGAAACGATAAAAATTTGCCTAAAAATGTTGTTTGTGGTACCAATCTAAATAAATCTTTCTTCCTTGTAAAATGATATTTAAGTCAAGGAAGCTTATCTCGTCGTTAATACAGGGTTCAATGGTAAATTTTTCGTGGTAATTATTGAAATTGTATATATTTCACTTTATCTTTTGGAGCATATATGATGATTAAGGAACCGTACTGAATTGTTTTGCAATTATACTTTAATTATATATATATATATATATATATATATATATATATATATATAATTAGTTAGTAATAAATATTTGATAATGTAACAAACGACATAAGAGTAGAAAATTGTTGAATTTACTGTTTACTGAAATCGCTCATATAAATTTTTTAATTATGTTTTATAATATTAATTTAATACGAAAGAAGTTTCTTGATGCGTTCGACAATCTTCAAGTGCAGCATATATAACGAATATAAAAAGAACGAAGCGGAAAAAACGCTTGACGCTGCGCGATATTTTCCTAGGATACTCTCATATTTGTCTAACCGTTTCCTCGTTTCCGTGTATAACAACTGATTGTGAGCGACATTACGTCGGGAGCGTAATTCGTATCTTCTTTCGAATAATTCACAAACTTGTAACAATCCTCTCGCTCTCACCGACCGGTTGCTACATTCCATGTCTCCGTGCCGGAAACGAAGGCGTAATTTGCATCATCCGGAGTAGTTTTGAAAGTTTTAACAAGAGAGACAGAGCCGCTTGTAGTTGGTGGCGGCCTCCTCCCTCGAACTTTTGTATACTTCCGCAATTGTTACACGATTCTCTTTCGACTCCCAATGCTTCACTTAAAGTATAATATTTCCTTTCCTCTTCTGTATCTTTCCCTTATTTCCGTAACTAAGGATATTGTTGTTACTTTCCAATACTTACACGAAAACAGTAATGTATAAAATCGGCTCATAATGTATCGACAGTAGCTACGTGATATTTCCTATTGAAAATATATACGACAAAAAAAATCCAAAAGAAAAAATTATGTTCTTTTCCCGTTCTAAAAAAAGAATATTTACCACCAAAATATCTTTTAAAAATATTTTTCGTAGCAAAAAATATCGACACTCACATAAAGACTAACACTTGAAAAAATAACGGCGCAAAAATAATCTCGCTACTTTCGACTTATCTCTCATTCGTGGCTCTCGAGTGAAAATGTTTTTTCGAATACTTACTTGCCTAATGTTAGCGAGAGAGGGAGAAGAAGACAGACAAAATATTATGCGACAAGTCGAAAAACGCCATTCTACCTCGGCATTTAGGATCGATCGATCCTCGTCTCCCACTCAAGGAGACGTCTATCAAGTTTCCGTACCGCTTCAGGGAACATTAAGTAAGTATGGCGAGAACGCGTTCCGTTAATTGAAGATTTGTTACCGCAGGTAGTGAATGATGGCTGTAAATGGAGTGACTTTTGTATTTCCAGGAGCATATTTTTCCTTTCTTCGAGCTTCTTTTCTGTCTTCGCTTTTACAAGACGTGTCGACTTTCCGCGTGCTCAAAGCTTTTATTTTCTCCGCTGGGTTTTGCAGCTCTCTTTTCGCCGCTCGTATTCCTATCCACTACCGACCATGTGAAAGCGCGTTGAACATTGAATCTTTCAGACACAGTAATATTATTAAAGGTAACGAAATAAACATCTTTACCATTAATATTAGTAATATTATATAAATGAAGTAAAACCAGATCCAATAAAAGGCAATTAAAGTGTGTAATTTAACATGTGTAGAAATATCAAAAAGTCCTTTGGAAAAAGAATTTATAAAACAAATAAATATAACTCAATAAAACAAAATTATTCTCGTTAGCTTTATTTTCGCTAAATATTAATTAAAGATAGAATAGTGTTTTTATTAAAATATAAAAAAATATAAAAACATTCTATATAAAAAAGTAATGATACAGGATAGAAACTGTGAAATAATTGCAAAGTAAAAAACGTTTCGAAATTCTGTAAAGATCGTACTGGTTTGTTGATTTGTTGGTTCAATTTTTTTCAGTGCATCACGAGGCTTATCGTGAAGCGCAGCATTCCGTGATAAACTTAACGAACGCACGTTGTATATTTCTATCGCTTGGACAGACGTGTCCTTTTTTCGACGTGTTTCTTGCGATGCAACGCGACGCATCTCGCGCGTCCGATCGATTCGTCGCGTGCGTAATTACGCCCGGTCGAAATAAGTCGACAACCTGGTGTAACAACTTGTTGCAAAGGCGGGCTGCGGTGGGAATAAACACGTGGGATTTCGCAAAGAAGTGCTTACTTCTTTAAAAGCCATTACGTTGATGATCGATCGATCCGCCGCGTCACGCGATATCTGCATAATAATCAGCAGACGATTCTATTAACAGAATATAATCTGTGTGTCGCCGTGTAAAAGAAGAACCATGTCTCGATATCGTTAAATGAAAAGAATAAACGAAAAAGAATTTGAATTTCTAATTATACAATTTTATGGTGTTTCAAGTATATAAAACGCGAGAATAAACACAAATATTTTCCGAGATGTTTCAAAGCGAGTCGGAGTGGATTCTCTCGTTTTCTCATGTAAATTCGTGCCTTTTTGCGAATTGTAACTTGGTTACGACATCGTCATCGTAATGTAATTGTTAACGAATTGATTGAATGTGAAAAAGAACGCAATTATAGGTTGTCCTCGGAGAATCGTGGTAAGTAACTCGTCGATTTACCAATGTACTCTTGTACAAGTTCTGTTTCATTAACCTAATGCGCTCTCAGAGAGGTGCCCCCACGAATAGGTGTAACATAATTAAGCGCTTTAACTCGCGACCGGGTCCCGTGAGAGGTGTCGGTGTAAAGAAGCAAACCTCAAATTAATGTCAGTCCAATTGATCGCCGATGATAACACATTATCTCGTTAAGCTCCGCATCGGCGATCATTAGCGTTTCTCGGCGCTGAATAGCAACCGGGATATCGAGATAAAAGTATCAAAGACGTTCGAGACGTCGAGATTAAAGAACGGCTACAACTCGTGCTTCAACAAAGCGTGCAATTATCGAGTCAATTAGAATGAAACCGCAGGATATATTCGATTCAGCTTTTACACAAAGCAATGAGCAGGATAAAACGTTTTTGTTGAGAAAAAGAATATAATAATAAGAAAAAAAATTATAATGAGAAAAGCAATTAAAAAAAAGAAGAGAAATGACTCGAATTGTTTGATAATTCTGTATGCCCTGTAATGTACACGTCATTTGATGATTTCGTGCTATTGATGCATATTTCATTGAATATCAACTTGATTTTACCATATCTATCGTGCGAATTATTGACGTTCAGAGAATATTAATGTTGTTCGTGCTGTGAATTCAGAAACGATACACACCATTTAATCGTACTAACGATAAATAATATGCAAAAACGAAAGCGATAAATAATAAAATGTGTCGATAATCTTGAGCCTATAATTATAGCTTGTTCCTTTCTGACGATGACGACGATAGGCGACTGGCAGGTTTTTAGAACAAAACACGATTCTGTCTCTTCATTAAATTGCTAATGACTCTAGCGGCGGGACATAATGAGAGACCTGATCGAGTAACTTGTCCTTATAATCAGATCAAAGAGGACTTACACTAGTGTATCCGACAATCTATGATCGATTAACTAATATCATTGACTTCACAGGAGAATATTTTGTATAATGCTTTGTATAATGCTCGAGAGATGCAGCAGCGCACTTCACAACAAGTTTCTTTCGTATAAAATAGACTTGTTTCGATACACACCGCTTCGAAATGTTTCGTAGCTTGTTATGTATCCCGTTCTTAATAGATTATAAATCAAACGAAAATCTGATTACACACTTGTACATGATTAATTAAAAAATTTTTTAAATAAATTTTATTTTTTCATCAATCACGTTTTTCATGAGCTCAGAAAGTCATCAGATTTATTTTCCCGAAAACTTAACAATGGTGTTAATAATATAACACAGGTATGTTAGACGCGAGGTTTCAGGTTGACATTATTCTAACGGATGAGGTCGATGTAAGTTCGCATGGGAGGTACGGAACGCGGAAATTACGGGCAATTTCCTTGTTCGAGTAAAAGAGCGATTCTAATCGACCGACTTGGAGAAACACATTACACTCGTAGAGTGTACCCTTGCGCGATATTGTAGACTTTGATACCCTTCTAGCATTAAGTAAAAACTGACAAAATAATAAAATGAGACTGATGAAATGATATTGCAATCAAGATTGAGGAAACTATTCTTTTTTCTTTTTTTTAATATTTGTAGCGACGCGGGATGAGAAGCTTTTATTTATGATAAAATGTGTGATAAAAGCGTCAGCGTGCAAGCGTCAGTGGCCGCATTAAGAGATAATCAGTATTTAACGAGTTTCTGCATGGAATTTTCTTCCTCACTTTGCGCATTAATTAGTGTAGAACGTATGTTACTTAGTTAATGTAATGCATAATAAAATTACGAATAACGTAACATTATATGTCTCACGAGTGTTTCCGACCTAAGTGCTGCAAAAAGATCAATTCCCGAAGTCGAGAAGTTCCTTAATGGCTTCTTACCTGCAACAAAAATCAAATGTGTCGTTAATTATCAATAAAGAAGAAATATATTGCGAATTTTTATTTCGCGATGTTTTTAATTCCTGATTGATGAGCTTTCAATTTAATTATTATATCATTAAGATTAAAGTCGTGAATTTTTTAAAACAATCAGTATGCAATAATCCCAAAGTAAGAATGTCTTTTAATGTCTAGTTTTCGATCAATTTCATCGTAAATTCGGAGACAAGACCTTACGAAATTCGCGATCTCTGAAAAACATTCACTTCATCCAGGATGCCATTAAATCAAAAGCAGTCTTTCTCTTATCAGGGACGAGTAGCAGTTATTAGATCACGAAGTTTCCGCGATTGCTGACTCGAAATCGTTTGCGAGCCGGCGATTTCGGAATTTAAGCGGTGCTAGATAAAGTCCCGGCTAGAACAAAGTACGGGGAGGTTGCCTTCGAGCCCCCAGGGCTGACTGCGAGATAAGGGCCCAACGTACGACACAGTACGTTTCTCTTCAGCCACGAAATGCATATGCCGGCGAGTAAAAACGTTCGCGATGAAAATCGCGAAAATGTAGTTTGGCATAGAAAGACTGTCTGAGAGAACGATGGAAAAGAAGGATTGCAAAGAGGAATGCATATTATACTACCTTATTACTTGATACGAAGAAAGATAAAAGTACGGAAATACTGGTTGAAAAACTACAGAAGAGAAAGTACTGGTGCAGAAATATGCTACATATTATAGTGATTAATATGTTAGTTATAGAAAATCAATGTATAATATGTACCGTTACTGTTCTATTTGCGTTGCATATTCATTTGATAATATAACGCGGCAAACATAAAGCTCTCATGTTATAATATACATACACGCACGCACGCACGCACGCACGCACGAACGCACGCACGCACGCACGCACGCACGCACGCACGCACGCACGCACGCACGCACGCACGCACGCACGCACGCACGCACGCACGCACGCACGCACACACACACATACACATATATTCTTTAATATATCATCTTTCATAAAACATAAGTGAAAATCGCAAAGACACCCGAAAGAAAATGCAGGGCTTGTTATCGTGCGTCTACGAAGGCAGATAGAAAACTTTTGAGAGTCTAAAGTAAAATGATAAGAAGAAATCGACGTTTTTCCGCATCTGCTAAAGAAGTTTGACGAGCTACGATTGAACGAAGCTAGATCACCATTTATTCCGGTCGACAATAGAAGAGCCCAGGTTCCCGGCTCCCTCTCAGAAGACGAAGGATCGATGAAGTATCGACCACGCGACGGTGAATATTTGCATAAGAAACGGAGTTTTCAAAGTGGCCGGAGTTTTCAACTTCCTTCTTCCTCGCGAGTCGACAAGCAATTTTCCCGAACATTAATGGCACCACGCCAGGTCGCGGCCTATAGATAATCGATACTGCCTATCATGTCGTGCTCTTGGCGTCGTGCGCAAAAAAAAAGAAATAAAATAAAAAGAGAAAGAACAGCTCTGATGTGCCAGGGATGGTAAGAGCCATTCTCTCTCCCCCTCTGTCCCCCTACCATCCCCAGGGAAAAATAGAGAGTGGAAAAAAAGAAGAGGACAGGATCTGGATCACGTCGATTTTTCCAACAACAGCAATAGGAGGAGGGAGGCTTTGGGTCTCCTGCTGCCGTTCGCAAGCGGCGTATCCAATAATTCACGTGGCAGCATGACCGCCGCTCGCTTTGTCGTCTCGCGAGCGCGATTTATGGCCGCTAGCCCGCGTTTTGTAAGGTAAAGTCGCCTCTTTCGGCGCAAAAGACTGGGCGTTGTGTTTGGCAACGCGAGCCCGTGCGTGTGATTGACGTTTCGGAAGGCTTGTAACGGCGAACTGTAGCGCAGACACGTGTCGGAATTATACAGCACTTGCTTTTTCGTATAGTTACAAAAGAAGAGGAATAGTCTGAAGTGTCTTTTACATTGCCGAAAAAAATTTGCTCTACAGCTAAATTTTGGCACCAAGTTGAAACTTTGTTACTATTTTAGCGTTTTAGTACGTGACCGAATTTTATCGCCGCTGTAAAACGGATATAAAGTTGACCACCTATCTCCTAGTGGACTTTAACGTGAGAAAACGACCGGCCGTTATTAGATAACAAAGCTCCATTGCTAAACTCGGCCGAGTTTAGCAGGTTGGCATATCTCATTGTTCTAATCTCGGACATCTGACCGCATCTACGTTTCGACCTCCCATCTCTGGTTTATACGCCGAGCATTACGGTTAAGGACGTCATTCCGACAGCGATCTACGGCCCCGCTTTAATATCTTATTACTGCGGATGAAGAGCTTCAATCCCCGAGAATAATTTCCCCACCTCGCGTGCGCGCTTTTGTGTGTGTGTGTGCGTGTGCGGTGCTTAGGATCGGCATTATGGCGTAAATTGTGCGGCTTTCTGCGAAACGGTGGATACCCAACGCGGAGATAATTTCCCTCCGCTTATCGCCGGGCAAGTCTCATCTTTATTTCATGAAGTACATACGCAAGGGATATATATATATATATATATATATACATATTTTAATTTATTTATTCCAGCTGTTTTATCTTAATTCATTTTTATTTCGAATTACATTAAAAAATTAAGTATCGCAATAAAGCTAGTTGAAAGCTAGAGTTACATAATATTCCAGAGATATTCGAGATAAGAGAAATAATAATCCTTGAATTATGAACTGCGAAAGTGATTCGAGACGTAAACTACCAACGATGACTTTAACGAAATACTCTGGAAAAGAAATTTATGGCAAATGCACATGGCATTGCGTTAATATCTCTCAGTAACAAAACAGAATAACGAGCGAGAAGCGCAAGAAGCTCTTTTCAACTTTTAATTAATACTTCCTCCAACCATCGTCGTCGTCGTTGTCGTCGTCGTCGCCGTCGTCGTCGTCTGGACGCGAAGTTCCAGCAAACAAAATTCATCCTTCAAAAGGATGGCAGGGATGTGCTTGGCTGCAACGAGCAGTGGTCGTTAGTTTGATATAATTTCTAGCAGCAGCAGCGCGGCGAGATAGCTCGTTTCGTTCGGGGTAAAGAGAAGCTTTGAAAACAGATCAAAGTAACCGCGTTACGCTGCGCGCGGCTATTTACTTCGAGAGCGAGACCGGAGATCAATTACAGAAACGTTTCCAATGGGGGTTTCCCGATTAAATCCGTCACGGCTACGGATGCTGCCGCCGCTTGCTGGGTTCTGAATTACGCTTGCAACATCCGTAAAACGACGAGCGCGATTCTCTCGCCCCGATCATTTCACGCCGGATAATAAATTGAATACCGCGGGTCGAACTTCGGAATAAGGATAAGCGCGAATTAACGTCGGATTCGTTACTCGTCGAGATTCTTTCCGCAGCCACGCGCGACCGATTATAATTCCACATTTCTCCCTGATGTCATGTTTCATTAAACTGTAGGAAAGACGCAGTGGGACAAATGAACAATTTTCACGCTTAGTGTTATTTAGAAAATCTCAATTTTAATAGTTGTACCTCAGATTCTTTTTCTGCCTGATAAATTTTGAGATTAGTCACGGGGTATCTCCTGTATTTAATTCAATTTCTGCTTTTATTATCTGATTGCATCTGATACGATTGCCACACTGCTCGGAATGATTCACAGTCGTAGCGAATTAACGCATGGCCGACTGTCAATATACTGTCGAACCGCATTAATTTTCATTAGGTCGTCACTTTGGACAATCGTTTAATCGGTAGCGGCCGACCTGTCGCGAGTATCATAACATCGATGAATACACGGAGCAAATGTGTCGATAAATGTATTATTCGACAACTAATACACTATGATTTAACAAAACCGAGCGAAAGGAGATTGAGAGGGTTGGAGATTGCCACGTTAAATACAACTAAATCGCAGTGACCAGTTTTGTTGGTCGGTGACAATCAACTGATGATACCTTGCGCTCGTGCAAATCGTTGTAACAATTCTGATCAATTAAATATCGTAAAACGTGGTTTTTTTTTGTTCTCTACCATATCGCGCGGCAACACGATCAAATATTTCAACTTCCGCTTCGTTTTTTACGATTTCGCCACGCGGTTAAGTGTTCACAATCGTGTCTCCATAAAACGTTCCACCAGCAAAGCATGAAATTTTGATGATCAAGTTTGCGAGGAAAAACCTGTGTTGGACTTTTGTGAAAAACTTCAACTAACGAATATTTAATATTGAAAACCGAAGATACTTTCGTATGTAAATAGAGTGTTTCACAACAATAAATACATAATAAGGTCTCTTTGATCTTGTATGGTTAATTTAAAGTTAAAAATTTAAAAATTTTACTCGGTCGATAAGAAATTCTTTTAAGACTGTACCAACTAGATATTTTTAATATTAAATTAATTTTAACGTACAATAAATTAACTTAACTCTAATTAATTCCAATAATTAATTTCAAATTATAAAAACATCTTTCACAGTTATATATTTATGTTTTGGCCATATTGGAATGGGCCAGTATGAAAGATGTTGACACGATGATGAAGCTCAAGGAGAACGTGAAGCTAAATGTAGGTACAAGGTAACTGGAGATTCAATGAATCACGCGCTACAGCTCTTTAAGACTTGCGAGGCCACTAATTTTTATGCTCATTGCGAATTAGCGAGCGAATTTCTGAACAAAATGGGGCAATGAGAGCGCGTCATGGACGAAAGAAATTTTTCGCTCTAAAAAGTACATTACGCATTATTGTATGCCTCGCGGTGATGCTAATATTTTAATTGTATCGAAGATCGGATGGATTATCCCGAGTGAAAGAAATACGTAAAAAACTTTCGAAGTATTATCGAAAACATATAAAAAGAAAAATCTGTAATAAATCATGCAAAAAAATTAACAATGTAAGCTTGCGAAAATAAAATTTAAATTTAAAGAAATTTTTTAAAATTTTTTATGCTCCTTTACGCTCTTAGAAGTTTATATATTTTTGCTCATTGTCAGATGCAAAATTACTCTTGCACCTTTCTCGTGAGAATTTATTCGTTCTTTCCAATGGTTTCGTGTAAAGTCAGTCAAGAGTCATTCAACGTGACGTAGATGAAGTATCGTCAGTACAAAAGCCAAACTCCCAGTTGTTGTTACGCAATAGTACAGAGACCAGCAATCGTAGTACATGCAGTCTGTGTTTAACCGACGACTACTGTTCCGGGAGAATGATACCTGAAGCACGGTTGTTAACTGCCAGAGACACGTTCTAACGATCTCGGTAATCAAGCCGAGAGGAAAAAGAGCCACTGACCATCCACTAACAGTTCTCGTGTGTCCTTCCTTCCCCGGTTGTTTGCGAAACAGTGATACGAGCTTTTGGGAAGCTCGACAACAGAAAAGAGCAAAAACTATAATAAAATGCCAATTATCAATGCAAAAAAAGTACAAGATAAAGATTCATTATTTATGAAATTATCATATCTAATTTATAAAATAAAATGTTCCATAATTTTTTATTACAATTTTTCATTAATTATAGTCGAAAAAACATGTTTATTGTAAAAACGTATATAAAAAAATTAGACATGATTTATATGAAGAAAAAGTAAGGAATAAAACGGTAAACCAGATATCAGATCTTTTCCGAAAATTTATGACTTTACCGTTAACATATAAAAATTTTAAAATTTATTTGTGTCATAACGCGTGATTAACATTTCCAGCGAGTAATCACGTAAAATCTGCTCTTATACAAATTAAAGACAAGTTATGCGAAAGAGCCTATGAAAGTTCGCGATGCAAAGTGCGATAAAATATTATGCATCTGAAATCGGAAACTGGGACGACAACCTCATTCACGGTTGAGTCCTCACAGGAAGTATACAAATATTCCTCACAGGAAGTATACAAACAAGAAGCTCATACGTAAATAGAATAAACAAATTTACTTTGCAGCCAAGCCCTTGCGCGCTACTGTAGGAAACGTGATTTTTGTTCGCTCCCTTTTTTCGCTCGTGCTCCATGCAGAAGAACGTACCGAGCGCATAATTAATCCTTCGAAAGCAGGGTAGGGAGTTGCGTTTTAATCCGGTTGCGGTTTCCCTTCTTCGTCAAATAATAAAAGCGGAAATAAAATATGTGTCGCGAAGATCTTCAACTAACATTATTTTTTAAAATATCCCGGACTAGAAATATTTGAAAATATTTCGGTAATTTAAGACAATTTCGTTTTGATGGTATTTTACACAGGATAGCGTCGAAACGGATACAAATACGGAAACTAATACAAGAGCGAGATGTTCTGCAGGTTCTGATTCACCATTGATAACATTAATAGAAAGTTCTCACTCGCGCTCGCTCGGCAGTCCTGTTCAATTGCGTTTATCGCGAAAGCATCGATTTCAACGATTGTAACGGTCCCCGGGGGCACATCGGATGCACTAAAGCTCGTAATGGTGTTCGTTTTGCACGTTATGTGTATTATACGCACATCTTATATATTTTACTAACTACAATAGAATAATTCACGCGATTATATTAGCGGTAACATAGCGAACATAACAACGTATTCGATAGCGGAACGATGGCGTCCGATAACGGAGCCGAAATATATTCGCCGTATAATAACGGTGATCTGTATCGTGATGTCTACATGCTACCGCTGTTACCGCACCTACACTTATGCAGATTCTGGCAGTGTTGAATTCGAGATATTCCGTAAATTAGGCGGAAACTAACTAATAGCCATATAACCGTTGCCGTTGTTATCAATTATGCTGTCGGAACGTAATATAGCGTAATTTCGCGTGGAATTCGATCAAATTGTAATGAAGTTCCTCTAATGGTGGTCACATACATGAAGGAGACGAACGGGCGCATCGCGAGCTGCCTCTCGCCAATTCCTCCGTAGTTCCTAGGATCCCAAACAATTGTTGCCGTATGAATTATTTGACATCGAGTAACGGAAGGGAGGAATTCCGTCCAAGTAATATCATCGCGTTCCGTTTCGACGCTATCCTGTGTAAAATACCATCAAAACGAAATTGTCTTAAATTACCGTGATCGTACTTAAGTAATATCATTACCGTTTACTCGCGTAGGGGAGACCAGGGATAAAAGTAACGCCGGACAAATGTAATAAACGCGATTACTAAAAAAAAATATTCATGTACGAATCTATCCACGGTTATACAATGTCTTTTGAACGTCCCTCTCACCTCAGTAGTGCTCGAAGCTCTGTTGTGAGAGGTTGTGTGTCTGTTGCATCGATGCCATAAAAACACGGTCAAAGTATTATATTTTTGTGTTTTCTTAATTTCTCAATATTGCATTGTGGAAATTTAGTTTACCCCTTTGTTTATTGTTTATTATAAATGAGTCACTATTCCATTAAATAGTTTGATGCATATTTTAAGGTTAGTTTATTTTATAACATTAAATATTTGATCAATTGTGGCAAAAATCTAAGTCGGGGTAAAAGTTAACAGTCCGTTACTTTTGTCCCGAAAACAATAATTGTTATTGGTGTTGATTTCTATACATTTATATATATTTCTCTTATAAAAACGTTCTTATTATTATTTTAGAATGTACGAATATACGAAGAAGAAAAACAGAGGGTTAGCAATGTCTGAAATATACGAATTGGCGGCTGAACAATGTTGTACAAGAAAAGCTTCTTTGCGAGATATGCGGCTAAACAACCAAAATAAACAACCAAATCGAAGATATTAACACAAATAAGCAAAATGTTTGTCCCTGGTCTTTGGTTGTCGTCTCCCCTATAAAGTTTAAGGGTCCTTTCTTGTCAGTTTGATCAAAAAATCGAAAAAATTTTTTTTGTATAATTTAATAGTCCTACATACGTAGAATAATGTGTTAAAAGCGCAAAGTGAAATTCGTAACTTAAAAAGTTATGAATCCCTAAGCAGGCCGCGCCCGGGCAGGAATCGAGTGGACGCCGCGTCTCATGTCTGTGTGTATATCAATATCACCCATCTCCTCTCGACTGTACGGTGCAAAAAGTAATTCGACCAATTTATGAAGATCTGTCATCGCAAGATTTACTGGTTCGTTGCCTTGGCGGTTTTACACAAAATAATAATGAAAGCTTTAATAAAACTATATGGCAGTTCGCGCCGAAACACGTTTTCTGCGGCAGTAATATTATTGAAATAGCCGCATTTGTAGCTGCCTGTATTTTTAATGAAGGTTTCAAACCAGTTTTAAAAATAATGGAAACTATGGGCATCACCATCGGACCACATGCAGATTTGTACGCCTGTGAACGTGACGCAACGCGCACAAAAGACGCAGAGAAACGAATCTCTTATATAGCCATAGAGCAAAAAATAGCCCGAACCAACAAAACATTGGCTACTTTGCGCAATTTCGAGACAGTTGAGGGGATCCTGTATGGGCCTGGAATAGCTGATTAGCTGTAAGTATCCAAATATAAACATTTACATCAATGAAAACTTAACTTGAAACTTTAATCGCGTTTTCCCGAAAACCACTTTTTTCGACTTGGCGGAAGTAATAACTCACGCAATTTTCAACGAATCACTTCAATTTTTTTTTAACATATATAAAACTATTTTATCTATAGAGTAGACTATTATCTTATCGATATATGCAATATGTTATTTTTTAGCAGCAAAAAAGTATCGAAAATTTGTAGTGAAAATGAATAATTTTTTTTTAAATGCCGCCATTTTATGAATTGTTATTCAAATTAATTTTTTGTAGTCTACTCTAGAATTACATTTGTTCTTAACAGGAAAATCGATTGGTTGGCTGTTTCAGACAAATTTTACGACCTGGAGGACTTCCGCCATGGCGCTATGTTTTTCGCGTAGAGGTTGCCGTTGCCCCTTACCCCGCTACAGTAAATTCATTAAATCGGCTGAAAATTTTTTACAGTATACTTAAAAGTGTAATAAATACAGTACAGAAACATTGAATGTTTTATTTTATTTACTTTTTCCACAAAAAATTCACTGACAAGAAAGGACCCTTAAGCCTTCCAGTTAAAAACGAGAAACAACCTTCACTATTGACATGAAGAATAGGTAGAAGGTGGCCGAACTCTAATGTTATGGATTTTCAGAAAGCGTGACCGAAAGTGGTTACTTGAGTAGTATCAAAATCGGCAAAAGATGTCGCTTCAATCAGTAAACTCAACTAACCCCCACCATGTCCTCACCAACTCTTCGTGTCTTCACCTTCTTTTTTCTCATTTATATGACTCGAAGTCTCGATCCTTGGCCTCACCTATATAATCCAAACATTTGTTATTCAATTTGTTCCATTTGTTCCTAGTGACGGTATAAATGTACTTGGGATTCAGAGTCAGATCTCAAATATTCCCACTCTACTTCGAGTCTAGCGATTGAAGCGCCTTTATAACAAACTAACTCACGACCCCTGAATCGATCTCGTTTTCTAGAAGTTTAGTTCGATCTCCTTCTCTCTATTCTTCATGGCTATTAATATTGCTGAGCGCTCTATTTCGCAATCGAAGCGTATCGTCGAGCTTTCGATTTTCGCACGAAATTGCCGCGCCTATTAACGCGCGAGCTGAATTAACATGATAACACCGTTATCTCGGCAGCTTTCAGCCATCAGTTCAGCATCAGGGGAATGTCAAAGGCGCTGCACTACACAGTGCATAGAGATGTATTCGGGCGGATGTGTGTGGCGCAGGTCTGAGCTGGCCGCGTCGAAATCATAAATTGTCGGTCGGCTCGAAGCGCGGCTTCTCGACGACGATCTCTCTCCACGTGCGGTCCGCGGCGGCGGCGCTTCTGGCCCCGCCATTAATAATTAGAGACACCCGTGCGCGATCCGGTCTCCGGTTGGACGTGCCGGCTATTTATTGCCGTCTAATGATTATTTATTAATCTCACTGTGTCGTTGACGGATGTTACCGCGCCGCGTTCATCGTTCGTTCTGAGCGCGCTCGCGGGAATACACCGCAGACGTCGTGCTTATTGTTAGACGAAACCACTAACGGCACATGGGGAAACGACAGATTGAAATTTCGAATGAAAAACGACTCGCGTATGTTTGTAAAATAACCAATACGGTAGAAATATACGGTTAAATCGTAATGAATTAAATTCTGAAACAACACAACAGTATGAATGCTGTATTATTAAAACGTAATTGTACGTGCAACATGTATTAATTGCGTTAATATAACAGACTGATCATACATACATTGTTATTTGGGTTTAATATAATATAATATTAACTTAACTGGCATGATAAATAAACGGCATATGATTAATTTAAAAATCGGCAAACGTTCTATAATATTTTTTCTTTTCTCAAACGCATATTACGAGTAAAATGTTAATGAAAGAATTTTTATAAGTAAATCAAGAATTCAAAGTAAACTTTTTCTAAAATTGATTGTAGAAATGTCAAAATAATTCCGATTTGGTGGCTTGAAATTTCGTAGGATTACGGTACGAAAAGTCACGAAGTAAAACGGAGAGATAGAGATCGTAAAGGAACTGAGATTTTCGTCCGATTCAAACTAATTTCCTTAAATGGGATACAAGTTGAAATCGCTTTTAATTTCGCAGCGGGGTCGAGATATAAGCAGTTTGCGCGAGCAGCTTGTACGGAACACAGTTCGTACCGCCAAATTAATTAACGGTGTTTTAAAGAGTCGGATTTTCGCTTCGTGATTAGCACAATTTTCGACGCAAAAAACGAGTGGAACATCGTTTTCCTCATCTGGCAGATTCAGGTTCCATTTTTCTTTGCTTTGATGTTTCGTTAAAAGGCGGAATTTGATTTTATTAACGCTAACAATAAATAATATAATTTCACATGAAACGCTGCTGATTCTATATAAATCGTTGGCTTTTGATTTCCAATTTGCTATCCGTTATCATCACAGTTTGTTCTTTTTTTATTGCCGCAATAATGGCTTACAACTTTGATCTGCTCGAAACAGAGCTTCCTGCATCGAATTTATTAAGATAAAAGCGTATATTTGTGCAATGAATACGATAAATGGATTAAAGCGTCATATCAATGCCAGCGAAACGTACACCATCAATGCAAATCTGTTATAAATGGAATGGCGGCTCGTTAAAAAGATAACTTTGTCGGAGTAATATTACAGAACAAACTTTCATTTACAATAGGCAGTAATTTTTCAGAATTAATACGTGAAATCTTGCTTGTAACATTGCAGAGAGAAATACTCTGCGCTGCGAATAAAAAGTGAATGAAAACAAAATAATAAATCTATTCAATGCGACCTACTGTATGTTTAAAGCAAGCTTTTGAAACGGAATTACATTAAAATTTTCGCAGAAAATTGTTGGAATTTCGGAAAAAACGAGATTAAAATTTCATAATCATGTAAAGAGCATCATATCTATACGGTGTGTTCCATTTATATCTTGTTATCTTTTAATGACGAAATCTTTGTTAAATTAACGATTATTTAGAGAAAAGGAATTATAAATAAACAAGATTAATGTCAAAAATCTCATATGTTATTATTAGAAATGTATCCGCACCGGATGCATTTACAATAGATCGCGCAAGAGCACTACAGAGTGACACACATAGTTTTCAGAGTGACCTGGGTTAATTGTCGTTATTCTCTTAGTCTGTGGGATATATTATCTCGTTCGTGGACATCATTACGTAACTAAATGATATACATCATGCTTGTATTATACGCGACCCATCACTGAAATTTATGATGGAACATACTACAGTCGTGAACCTCGAAGTTTATCATTCTCGACATTCAAAGTAAAATAACTTTATTTGATATAATCTAATTAAAAATGTAGTTGAACTATTTATATATTAAACAATAAACAATTAACTACTTATATATATTTAACCGAGAGGGTTTCCGGATGGATGCCACCCACGTGCGTGTTGGGCACTTTGCCGACGTTTCGCAAGCATTGCAGCTTGCATCATCAGGGTTAGGAGCTTCGATTCTGAATCGGATGATGCAAGCTGCAATGTTTGCGAAACGTCGGCAAAGTGTCCAACACGCACGTGGCATCCATTCGGAAACTCTCTCGGTTAACGATATCAATGGCCACTAAAGCCTTAAAACTACTTTTATATATACAGGGTGACCCATTTTAACTTCCCCACCGGATTATCTTGAAAGGAATGCACTTTCTGAAAAAAAGTTTCAGATATAAGTTTTAGTATTTTTCCCTGGCTATTGAATGGCGATATTGAATTTGACCTCGATTGTGAATGTGAAGGTCATTTAAAGGTCAAGTTAATTTTTTTAAATGGCATCCCCTATTTTTTATTACATATTCTTGTAGCTGACCTCGAGAGCTTTCCAAAACACTATAATAAAGTATTTTTTCATGAAGTATTTTCCGAGTTATAAAGCTTGAAATAATTTCTTAATTTTACATAAACTGTAAAATATCTCGTAAAATATTTACTTTTCGATGACCTTATCTCAATACTTTTATGCACAGAATAATGAGAGGAATCAATTGGTGTAAAGAAAACACATAGTTGTTTTTAAGAAAAAATATGTAATTGTTAGTTACAAATTGCATATTTTTTCTTAAAAACAACTATGTGTTTTCTTGACACCAATTGGTTCCTCTCATTATTCTGTGCATAAAAGTATTGAGGTAAGGTCATCGAAAAGTAAATATTTTACGAGATATTTTACAGTTTATGTAAAATTATGAAATTATTTCAAGCTTTATAACTCGGAAAATACTTAATAAAAAAATACTTTATTATAGTGTTTTGGAAAGCTCTTGAAGTCAGCTACAAGAATATGTAATAAAAAATAGGGGATGCCATTTAAAAAAATTAACTTGACCTTTAAATGACCTTCACATTCACAATCGAGGTCAAATTCAATATCGCCATTCAATAGCCAGGGAAAAATACTAAAACTTATATCTGAAACTTTTTTTCAGAAAGTGCATTCCTTTCAAGATAATCCGGTGGGGAAGTTAAAATGGGTCACCCTGTATATATATATATATATATATATATATATATATACAGGGTGTCCCAGAACTCGCGTGACGCCCGTTACCGACGTATTCTTCGTGACATTCTGAGACGAAAATCTCTTTACCAAAAAAAGATCCGATGAGTAGTATTTGAATGGTAAGCCATTAAAGTTAACGAATAAGCGCGCGTGGAATTGGCGCGGTCAGGACTGGCACAATCGAGACTGGCGCGAGGCACTTCAGATACATACATTGTGTCAAAGCGCGTTTTTCATTTTCTTTTTACATTTATTTATTACTTTTATTTATTAAAAATTATTTTACATTTATTTATTACATTTATTTATTAAAAATTATTATAATATTTAAAAAAAGTTTTACTTTAGGTGATTACGCTGCTTGAGTAAAATTTTGCACATGACTAACATAACAACATCAAAATAATCCGATTTTTATTAACAAATTGTTACAAACGGACGAAGCAAATTTTGCGAGGAAAAGAACATTTAACACACACACCTTAACTTTTTTAAAACAATCATGAATTATTTTAAAATTTCTTATTATTTCTTACGCAATAGTAAAACTTTTTTTAAATATTATAATAATTTTTAAATGTATTAAAGAATTTTTAAACTTCTGTAGTAATTAAATGTATTTCAATCAATTCTTAACTAATTTTTTAAATTAAATACAAAAGATAGTAATAAATAAATGTAAAAAGAAAATGAGAAACGCGCTTTGACACAATGTATGTATCTGAAGTGCCTCGCGCCAGTCTCGATTGTGCCAGTCCTGACCACTCCAATTCCACGCGCGCTTATTCGTTAACTTTAATGGCTTACCATTCAAATACTACTCATCGGATCTTTTTTTGGTAAAGAGATTTTCGTCTCAGAATGTCACGAAGAATACGTCGGTAACGGGCGTCACGCGAGTTCTGGGACACCCTGTATATGTATACATATATATATGTATGTATTAAAATGGTTCCATTTTATGAAAAAATAATTCCTATAAAAGTTTATTTCAATCGGATAACGGGAAAGAGTGCCGAAGAGCGTCTAAATGTCCTAAAATAAGAATTAAATCCTTATTTTAGGACATTTAGACTTTTATAGGAATTATTTTTTCATAAAATGGAACCATTTTAAGGGGTGAGACAAAAAAAATTTTTTTTTAATTTTCGATGTAGTATAAAATAAGAACCACCCTAATATATATATATATATATATATATATATATGTGTTGGTTGCTTGTGTCCCGCGTGTGTGTGTGTGCGTGCGTGCGTGCGTGATTGCGTGCGTGTGTGTGTGTAGTGTGGCGACGTGCGTGCGTGCGTGCGTGCGTGCGCGCGTGCGTGCGTGCGTGCGTGCGTGCGTGCATACGTGCGTGCGTGCGTGCGTGCGTGCGTGCGTGCGTACGTGCGCGCGCGCGTGTGCGTGTGTGTATGTATACCTATATATACATATGTACATACATCCACACACATAAATATTTGAAAAAATATATGTACAGGTATCTGCTAGTTATCACATGAAACTGCGAGTGTTAAAGTCAGATAAAGCAAATTTTCCTTCGCTCTGTGCGAAATGTATTTGTCATTCACTTACAATGCGCCAGCCATAGAACTTCATTCACAGTAATCTACATCTACATCGGTGCGAGAATAGTTTCGCGATTTCGCCATTACGCTGTCAGATAGAAACAAATACGCTACTATCGGGACGAATATTTGTCAGAAGAGTAAACGTCGAGCTGATGGATGGATGGACGGATTTTTATCAGCGTGACACCAACAAAGTTTTGAGGCGGAATTTCGAGATACGCGCGTGTATAGGTACATCATGTGCGAAAAGTTTTTAAATGTATGATGCATATGTGTCATTGGAAATTAACGACACGTGTATCTATTATATCTCTGTGATAATGTCAGAGCCAGAGAGAGGCGATACAAGTGGATTCTTGACCGCTTTATTCGATTCCTGCGGTCGCTTATTGCGTTTCTTTCTTTTTTTCTCTTCATTTTTGTAAAATTATTTTCTGAAAAATTATCTGGTTAAATATTGTAAAAGTATTTCCGATTAAAACGCCGCATGAAAAATTTTTGTGTGGTAAAATTTTTAGAGATATCTCGTGTAATGTTCAGTGGTATTATCGACAGTTTTCATAATAGTTTGGATTTTTCAATAATTCTGATTAAAATTTCACATGCGTATAGCATTAATATGAAAGAGCAAAAACAAGAGCGAGAAAGAAGGAGGGGGGAAACAAGAGCTTCTGAAATCACTGTGCAATATTAAAAAAGCCAAAAAAAGTTAGAAATTATTTAAATCCATTTCGTAGATTGTTAATAAAATTTTGTAAAAAAGTTATATTAAAGTTAAATATTTATTTCTTAATTAACCGATAATTTCGATAATTTAAAATAAATGCATTTTTTAACTATAATTCCACAAATGTTTCTTGCTCGTACGTTATATAAATAAAAAGTAAAATTTTTATCTTTGTTTTTTCATATAAAAATAAAATCTTATCATAATTGAATGATAAAAGATTGGGAATTAATATCATAAAGTAAAAATAATAAAAGAATTTTTCTATTTTTTCGAATTCAAATTAGACTATTTTTTTATATTTGTAATATAATTTATCTATGATGTAATGTTAATTAAAATTGTAATATAAAATTATAATTGTTATCAATGCATTCTGGTAGAAATATAAAAAATGTGTGTACATTTTATACTTGTTTAAATTATTAATTAATTGATGAATTAATTTTATTTCTTCAGTAAATATCTGTTAACATGCGATAACTGGGGACACATCGCGTGTCATAAATACGTCGGCCCAAAATCTACGGAATACGGCGGGAATAATATGCGGTCGGCTTAAATTTCTCAGAGACGAGAGCTTATGCGGGGACGACAATACGCGCAGCTGCGGATAACGCGAAAGCTGTTTTAGACCTGTCAGAAGAGCAATTCCGTCGTCCGCCATGTGAAGGCAGGCTTCGCAAAATTCCACAAGCTGGCGCACGATGCTCGGTATTTAATTCTCGACATTACAGTAAAACCGGGTAAACGAGATTGTCAAGGATTAGAAGAGTTAAAACGCGCGAGGGTTATATATCCTATACGTTTTCCGTATAGGATTTCGATTCGTTCGCCAATCCTGTTCAACGTTAACACACTATAACAGAATCCGTACAATTTAATTCGACTTTTCAGATTCTGCCTTTAGAGCTTGTGTTTTTTCATTATATATAATGTGTGACGTTTAAAACTAACTATGTTGAAGATTATAAAAAACAGCAGTCTATAAGAAAAATCTATGAAAAACTAATTAATTTTCTATTAGGTGTACAACTTTGCTTCCGCCGTTTTTTTCAGAAATTCGAGGCTTTATTGTAAAAAAACTGGTTATATGATTCAAAGTATTGTCTATCGCTGGCCACTACTTTCTCCCACCTTTCGAGCAGCGTACAAATCCCGCGAAAAAACTGGTCATCTTTTGAAGCGATCCACGCGAATCGATCCAATTTTTCATAAGACCGGAAGTGCTGGTCAGCCAGGCCGTGTGTCATTGATCGAAACAAGTGATAGTCAGAGGGAGTAACGTCTGGAGAATACGGCGGGTGGGGTAGAACTTCTCATTTCACGTTTCCAAGTATGTCTTGACCACTTTCGCAACATGGGGTCGAGCATTGTCATGCTGCAAAATCACTTTATCGTGTCTCTCGTTGTATTGTGGCTGTTTGTCTTTCAAGGCGATCGGTATCGAACGCATCAATTGAGTTCGATACCGATCGCCTGTGATTGTTTCAGTCGGTTTTAACAGCTCATAATACACTACGCCGAGCTGGGCCCACCAAATACAGAGCATGACCTTGGAGCCGTGAATATTCGGTTTGGCCGTCGACGTGGAAGCATGGCTGGGAACTCCCCATGATTTTCTGCGCTTGAGGTTATCGTAATAAATCCATTTTTCGTCCCCAGTCACAATGCGATGCAGAAATCCCTTCCGTCTTTGCCTTTCAAGCAGCTGTTCACAAGCAAACAAATGCCGTTCAACATCTCTCGGCTTCAATTCGTACGACACCCAATTTCCTTGCTTCTGAATCATTCCCATGGCTTTGAGGCGTTTTGAAATGGCTTGTTAAATCACTCCCAATGATCGTGCCAATTCTTCTTGATTTTGACACGATTTTGATCAAGTAATGCCTCCAATTCTGCATCTTCGAAAACCTTCTCTCTTCCACCGCTATGTCGGTCTTCGACGTTAAAATCACCGTTCTTGAAGCGTTGAAACCACTTACGACACGTTCTTTCAATAGCGGGCTCACCATAAGTATTTGAGAGCATTCGATGAGCCTCAGCCGCAGATTTCTTCATATTGAAGCAGAAAATTAAAACCTCCCGCAAATGACGAGAATTTGGCTCGTAAACTGACATTTTCAATCGAGAATAACTTTATGATGCAGACACAAATCGACTAATGTTTCTATGGGTTTATGTTGATAGATGCCCAAGTTTATTGTATGATGTCTATGATCTATTTATTTCGACCACCACTTACCGTTAAAGCCATCTATAAGAAAACGGCGGAAGCAAAGTTGTACTAATATAATAAAAATTATAGAAAAATAATTGTATATTATTATATGTATTGTCTTCATTTTGCATTTTTTGCGAACCTCTAATAAATTTTATTTTCTTAATAATCATAGTCGTGAATTTTAATTACTTCTCAATTTATTATTTATAAAGATATTAGTTATTTTATATACAATAAAAAACATTTAACAAAACATATAAAAAACATAAAATTATATTATTATTAAAACAGAGATTTCGAAAAAAAATGCTGAGAGTAGTTTGTATTCCTCTCCTGCTAAAAAAAGAAAATATTTAATTTTCTCAGAATCATACGTTTACATATTAACGAGAACTTTTAATCCTACAAATATCGTCTACTTAGTAACAATGATTTTAACGATTTTTTTGTATTAAATAATCTTCTCTAATTTAAAGAACTTATTTTCAAATTAATTTTCCATAAATTTTATGAAAAACTGTAACGCATAATCTTTCTTGGTGATAAGGTTTGAAAATTCGCACTCCCAGCGCAAGTTGGCTAGATCTGATTGTTTGATTGAAGCACTGAGAGGGAGAGAAAGGTGGAGAGAATCAGCACGTGGAGCACATTGTAAACGCTTGGAAGCGGCTTAATCAACCATTGTATGCTGTTGCGGTCGGCGATGATTCTACGTACAGGCAGACGACGACCGCCCGAAGGGTCGCAGGACAGAGGGAGTCTATTCGACCATAGATATGCAGCAGCTATGTACAGTCTGCTTCAGTTGTACGCTTCCTGACAGGATACGCCCTAGTAATTCAGATTACGTAACGAGCGCGAGAGTTTTAATGAGCTAACCGTGACGGTTAGCTTGAATTGTTGATTCAGCAGATCCTGAAGATCTTTCCATCATTTCTTACTATAGGTGTTAATCTTATTTTAATTAAGATACTGAGGAAAAGATACAAAAACATATACAATTATTTAATAATCCTTATGTATAATTATTTGAACATTTTGTTAAGGAAAATAACGCAATAATTAGTTCTATCCCACTAAATGTAATTCTTTAATTAATTTAATTCAATACTAAGGTGATGTACGGAACATTCTCAGAATGTTCTATTAAAAAAAAAAAAAAAAAAAAAAACACCTCTTAGTCTTAAAAGATGTTTCTAAAGTAAAGTTTCTTATAGAATATTCTCCAAATACCACAGCTTTTTGTGTATCCTAATTTTCGCATATGCTCTGAAAACATTTTCAGAGTATCCTCTCATCACGCTAACTGGCAGACACTTCAAGTTCTCGACTGCACTCATTCCCGATTACAACGAGCTCGGTAGAGTCTTGTAGACCCGCTCTCCCCCATTAACGTCTGTTATTTATGCATAATGAACGACGACAAACTTCTAACAAAGACACCATCTCTGAGACATTACTCTTCCCCCTTGGTCTTAGCAACTCCGCGACGCAGAGACAGGGCTGGGAGGGCGCCGCTCTTCATTTTCCGAGGAAAATGAAGCGATAACAGCTGAGTTCGTGAGGCGCCCGTCGGAGAAGAAGGGAAAACGGCCGTCAAACAACCCACATTGTTTCGTTAATCGGCGAGCATCAGCCATTATTTCATTATTGCAGCACATGAGATAAGCCGGGTTCCCTTTGTTAGGCGAACGGGCAAAATAGCCGGTGGCTGTTAGTGCAAAGCCAAGGCATAAAAGCTCACGCGCGGGTGTGTTTGTAGACGAGATTATACGAGAGCGATGAGAAGAAAAGAATATCCTTGTGAAATTCTTTGTTCGCAGTGGTAGCGCGCAATTGTGGCGAGCCAAATAAAAGCGGTGAAGACTTGACCACGTGGCCTATGGGGGATATCATCGTGGCGAACGGCCAGAATTCTTCCTAACTTTTCGATAACGTCGGTCGCCGGAAGTTGCGTATTGTCGTTGCTCCAAAAGATACGACGGGAGGCGTAGGGAGACTTGGTTGGCTCGAGCGATGAAATTGCAATACTCTTCTAAGCTGATATTTCGTCGACATATGCAGCTTTATGGTGACCGATCTTGAAACGAGAATTTATTTGTTGAATCATAATTTAGCAACATAATACTCTCCAAGATCTTTTAATCTGAAGTGCTGTGTTAATTTTATGATTTACCAGAAATTATAGAAATATGTACACTTATAACGGGAAGTTACAACGCGAATAATACACGCGCGCATGTGTGTGTGTCTAGTTTAGTTTAGGGCCTAGGCCCTAACTTTTGAACTCATGTGGAAACGCATAATAATAAATTTTGTTTCGCACTGAAAGCGGGGAAGGTATAGGGTGGACCCCACGCTTCGCGGGGAAAGTTGGAAATCTATGAGAAATCATGTTAAGAAATGTCTTTTTTGGAGTCGTTAAAAATCTATTGGGAAAAGGCACGTATAAAACCTACGACTGTTAAAAAGATCTAGTTTGGTTTAGACTAAACTAGTTTAGCCTAAAATCGCGTTTGGTCGATAATATACATGTATAAAATTTACATATATAAAAATATATATAAAATTATATATAAAAAATATGTATATAAATATAAATATACTATATTTTTCAACGCGCTTTAAAATAAAAAAGATACAAAGACAAAATATTCCCGGGTTTTTCCACAGTTATTCCCGATTTAAATATTTTTCCCTATCCTATCCTTTCGTGTCGATTCGCGTATCGATTTTTCCGTATATGTGCTTTTGCAGTTTTTACATGTAACTTTTAACGGAGCCCACCAGATTATGCTTTCTACTAAACTGACTGCGAATGAAAAGTTACGTAAAATAATACTGGTGGTTTCTAGGTGATTTTGGTCAAACGAGAAGCAGAAAGTATGGAAGAAGCACGAGCGTATATCGCCTTCTTTCTGGCAACACGTTCACTGTTAATAGGAACAAATTTGTGTTTACTGTCTCTGCTTGTATAAGAGTTTAACATCATCTACTCTCACCGCTGTTAGCCACTCGTGAAATTAAAGCTGATGGCATAGTAAATAGCGTATAATTTGGTGACATTCTGACCGTGTCTGTTACAGAACTACACGAAAGGACTTCCTGTATGTGTATATAACTTTTTGGAAATCACTTCTATTTTTTCTTACAGTATCTTAAAAAATAAATCAGGGATAAAATTCTAAATAATTTTTGTTATAATTCTAAATTAATAAGACTATTAAAAGAAAAAATTTTGACTTTTACGTCAAAATTTTCGAATTTAATGCAACGCGTCGGGCAAGATAAAAAGTTGGAAAAAACTTGCAATTCCTTTAGCTTTGTTGTTACCATTCTGTAAAGCTGAGTTTCTTCAATTTATGTATTTTATGTGACATACGCTACATGTAGAAATAAATTTCCATGTTGTTATTCGCTTTTTGCATTTGTGTAATGTAGTCGCGCATTAGCATATTCAGCGAAACTGGTAGCATATTCGGCAGCTGTATCAAACTTTTATCAACGCGGAGAAATAGTACCGCTATAACACTTCTGGGTACACGCGCATGTCTAATCTTGCAACAACAAACCCGACACCGTGGCAGTCATTCCACGCTGCGATCGTAAATTACTCGCGAGATAAAATTTTAATGCGAGACGCGCTATTTCGGAGTGTCGTTCTTTCTATCGCTCCTTCTCCGATTTTCTATATACCCACACGTATATTTCGCATGACGATTCGTTCGAGTTACGCAAAATACATGCAAAATCTCGCGATTAATCCTGCTCGTTGCATGCATCGCGCAATGCGGAAGCCATCCGTTGTTTACATGCCGTTACAAATTTACATACATGTTAATATGTTTGTATATGACAGAACAAGTTCACCGTACTCGCACAATATCGGTCGAATAAGTCTGATAGGAAGATAATGCTTCGACAAGGAAACCAACGCGGTACACAAATGCCGGAGGTGTGTTTGGAGGCTACTGTGTTGAATGTATCTTGAAGGTTTTCTTGTTTAGCAAGTGATTAAATTTCACTCGATAAACACTATCGTAATCGCACATGGTATCAGAAGCATCCCATTGTATATTGTATCTTACAATTTTGAGGAAAAACAGCATATGTGAAGATTAATGTAAATAATATTAATATTAATATTCGACGATTTGTAAAACACTCAAAAAATTTATATTTAGTTTATAGGAAATTGCGACCGTTAATAACACATGTTACGAAAATTGCAAAAAGATGATGACTGTCAAAACAATAATTTACACATAATAATTAAAAACGGAAACTTAGAAAACCTTCAAAGAGTAATTCTAAATTGACTTAGTAACTTTTTTGTAAAAACATATCTTTTCTAATTTTTGGAGACTACGTTCTTGCAGTTTCGCACGTATTCTCTAAATGCTTCATAAAAAAAACTTGGTATCTCTCTCTCTCTCTCTCTCTCTCTCTCTCTCTCTTTTTACCAACACATAGTACATCGGTTTTCCACTGTCGCACATTCTTCACATCATACACCTCGTTTTCTACCTGCAAGAAATGTACGTCTCGACACGCAAAGCAAAGCTTCGAAAAATGCTAACAAGCTTCCTTCGTTCTCTCTTCTTCTCTCTCTCTCTCTCTCTCTTTCTCTTTTTCTCTCCCTTTTCCATTTTTCATTTTCTATCCATGAGGCCTAGTAATCGCGATCTAATCTGATGAGATTTCGATGGAAAAAGTCGCGAGTGCGGTTGCTGGCTACGAGCCGGCGATATGCCACGCGGGCTAATTAAAGTCGGACAAGATGAAATATCGAGATACCCGCTCTCGCTCTCGCTCACCTTCCCTTCCTCTTCCTTTCGTCGCAACGCGCTCCTCGGAGAAACAAAAGAAAAGCTTGGTACACCTCGGTATACGTAGGACACGACGATCTCTTTCTTTACTACGTACCGGCGCGGTTTGTCGCTAATGACCACTCAATGACTGCGTCATGAACTTTTTACCACGCGTCGTAATTTACTAAGCTTTTAAAGACACGCCGCCAGCATTGTTGATTGGCGGCATCTACGAAGCTTCCCGCATTCCGCGAGGACATCTGCTTCGATGACTTTTACTGCTGACCTTGTAAGAACCTCTCTTTGATATTGATCGTTTTAAGCAGATTTTGCAAATATTGTACAAACGGTGAACAAAATGAAGCAGAATTTTCCAATAAAATCCTGGCAAGAAACTTCAACATCTTTTTGTTGCCGCTGTACGCAAACATGAACGTCAATTACAGTGTTATATGTTCGAGTTGAAGTTACACCTTCACTTTCTCGCAATTTCCCGTTAAAAAGACATTAAGATAAAGATACGATTCGCTGAAGACAGGTCAGCCGGCAAATACCTCCGAAGAACATCTTTCTAAGCCGCCAATACATAGCCCTTTCGCAACGCTTCTATAGAGAGATACGTCTGGCAGTAAAAGAACTGGAAAGCGTGCACACAGAACGTTCAATCAAGCCCCCCGACGGCATCAGCTCTTGCGTTTTAGCGAACGGCAAATTCCAAAACGATGGACTACCAAAGGCCGACCGATCAACCGAGCGACCGGCCAACAGGCCAACCGCGCGCGCTCAGTCAGCCAAGCATTCGACTGGCCTTCCAGGGATGCTCGTTAGTGTCCAGATCCGGTACAAGTATGATGCACCGTCGTGGCGCGCGTTACGTAGCCACTAGGCTGACCCAAGCGGTTTCCACAACCGCGTTAGTTCTGCGTCTCCAGGCAACGCTAGATGAAGAGACAGAGAGAGAGAGAGAGAGAGAGAGAGAGAGAGAAGCGGGGAAGGGGAATCAATCTGTTACTACAGTGCACGGCATGTCAAAATTAGGACGTGCGAGAGATCTGAGCACGCGTTGTGCTCGGCGATGCACAGCAATGCGGAGCTTAGCGATGCGGTGTGATACAGATAAGCAAACACGTCGAGAAGGCATAGATCGTTGCGTACGAGGCGAATTTCGAAATTTCAGTTCTACAAAACTTAATGATGCTTTCGGAGGTTAAAATGGTGCATATTATATATTAAGTGAAGATGGAACTTTTTTTTTAAAGAGCACACTGCTAAAGAGCTCTACTCAGCGATTCCTTATATTATTGACACTTGGATAACTTGATATTTTAAGAAATAATATACAGTTCGTTCTACAAGAAAGTATACGATGTTAACTTAGGACGGTTGATCGTAGCGCCATTTGCTTTGTGATGTTGGAAATTTTGAAATATATTACTTTTTCAGCTTATGCTTTGTTGTCATTTAGAGCGTTATTTATTGTTACAATGGAAATTTGTGGCGGTCGTAGCTCAGAGTAATGTGCGTCGTCTTAACGAGCCGAAGGCCCGAGTTCAAATCCAACCAAGATCGTCGGTTTTTATTCGATCGTCACCTCTTGGAAAGACAACGGCAAACCACTGAGAATATATTCCTCCCTGATATAAGGCAGCAGTTATATCAGTAATGTGGCAGACCTTTGATAGTAGATTTGCTTCATATAGTTATCACAGTTCGCTGCGATAATACTGCGAGGAAAGCAACGGGAAACTATCACACTATCTTCCCATGAGAATTAATGAAGTAGTATGTAGTGCTACTTTATTAGTCACCACACGTCGAACACGACATTAGCTGATGATGATGAGAACGTTATTTATTGTTACAATAGAAATTATCAAAATGAGTGTGAAGTATTTCAAGTGTCACGAATGTTTTTAGTTTTATGTACAAAAGGACCAAAATTAACGTGTGCTCAGACTTCAAGATTTTTTAGAAAGTAAAAATTATTTGTTCAGAAGTGGGTGAAACCATATAAACAAGAACATGTTGACGACTTGCCAGAGAGAGATTTAACCTGTACGACGACGTCAAAAGAAGAAACGGTCACTCTCGGTCACTCATTTCAACGAAATTCTATACTAACATTGCGCCAAGCTCGGAATCAGCTTTGTGAGAAGAGTATAAATATTGGGCTGAATACCGTTTAAATGAAACAAAAATAAAACATTGTTCCATAATTCAAAAACCCTTTCTTTCAGAAAAACATGTCACAAAATTACTGGCATGGCTTATAAAAATTTGAGTAGAGATTGGAATAATGTAATCTTTACGCATAAAGCTTCTTTTTTAACATGGTTCCTATTCGAACCTGGTTGCGAATAATAGGATCATCCAGCGAACACTTAACCCTTAGCTGGCACACTTCTCCAGAATTTTATAGTCGTTTGAGACCCCAGGCATAAAAAATGCTTGGTGCGAGAAAGCTACTGATTTCTTTTACTTGAAAAAATTCTCAGATATTCTTTGATACTTGTGCCATAGATTATTTTGATCAAATTTAATAGTGACTGTAAAAAAAATTTTTGAAGATAAAAGAACGAAAAAATGACTATTTACACTTAAAAATTCAAAATTCTCCTATTTTTTAAATATAAAATTAAAAGCTAAAAAATTAACCAAACACTCTTGAGCTACAACACTTTCAGAAAAAAATAGTCTGACAGTGGCTGTTAAAAAAAAAAAAAATTTATTTGGAGAAATAAAGTAAATTTTAGACAAAAATTAGCTAAACTTGCCTGGGGGTTTTGGTACCCCACAGTGCCAGCTAAGGGTTAAGCATCGGATTAAAATCCATGTTTGGGGATGTTTCTGTGAGCGTGTTTTAGGCTATCTATTTGTTTACTGACAATTTAAACGCTAAAAAAATCAATATTTATCAAAAATGTTTGTTGACATTTGCTGAAAAATTTTATGAAAAAATAAAGACAATTGGAAGCTTCAGAAAGACCCCAAATATCGGAATCGCCTTTGCACAGAATGGAAAGCTAACAATGGTATCACCTCAATGAATTAATCGGCATCCTCCCCAGATGCGAATCCAATTATAATAGAAATGTGTGATTCTACATGAAAAATAAACCAAGAAGGATACCTATATCTTCACTCTCAAGCAGCTGTCGACCAGGATCAGGAAACTTTGACGTTCTCTATCACGTGAATATGCTAAAAAATTAATCAAAAGCATGCCAAGAAGATGCCAAGCATTGACAATGAAGGCGACTGGAGCCATTGTTAGATAAATGTACTTTTTTTAGTCTATTTTGATGTACTAAAGTCCTTTTTTTCTACATTATACGATATATTCTTGATATGCTGCCGTACACTTTCTTGTGGAACAGACTATACATACGGAAAAGAAATGCAGTAAATTTTCCTTGCTTTGCGACGTTGAATGTAGATTTCATTATAACGTGTAAAATTTTATTACAATGCTATTTTACACATAATTAGTTACCACGCCAGGTCTCTCTATTATATCATGGAATTTAATATGTGCACAGAATGTGTATCCGCGCACACATTTTCCCTACACTTTTCTTTCACTTGCCAAGCACCAACGCGCGGTAATTTCCATAAGTTTAATTACCGCTACGAAGCAATAGCTAATTGTCTCGTCCGTTTCGGCGCATTCAGCCCTTTCGCCCGACGTAACAGCTCTTCAAAGTCATTTTTCAACATTGCGCCAACATATTTCATTAACCACGATTTCATTAACCACGTGGCTGATATAAACGCGGTTGCTGCCGCCGTTCACCGCGAAATGCCATTATGCCTTCGTTACTATTTGCTTGCGCGTGTACTTGCCAAAAGCAATTTAAACTATTATTTTGCGGAACGCATACCTGGCAACAATTCGCGACTTGTGAATATTGCGGTGTATTGCGCCGAGTCGCCCGTATACATATACCAAACAACTGATGTCAAATGCGATTAACGTGCATGTCGACCTTTCGTCGGATACAAAAGCACACGATAATTTAACAGCCTGTATATTACGGAACGTGCACATAATAAACAAAACAGTTATATGATAATAATACATTATATGATAATAATATATAACGAAACGGTAATAATTAATAAAGTATGAAATGTAAATACATATTCGCAATTTCGCAATTGTACCTTTGCCGGTGAAAATCTCGAAAATCTAACTCTGTGTTTCGCGAGTCAAGCAATAGGAAGGAAGAAGGAAAAAGACGCTACGCGAAATCCCGGGTGGGTTTTGATAAAACGCGATTCGATAGCACGTTTCCGCGAGATTAGCGTTCGCTCGCCTGTTCACAAGCTAAGCGAAACGGAATCGCTCCTCCATTTCCCGGATAAGCCGACGACATTACGCGCGACTAGAGATCGAGTGAAATAATTGGCGGATTCAGCGAATACGTGGCGCGGCAGCCGCGGCTGCTGTTACTGCTGTTGTAGTGAATAAGAGGAGTTTCACAGTATATGCAGCATATGCAGAAGGGCAGTGACGAGTGTGTGTAAATATACAACGCGAATATACATAGACACGGTGGCCGCGTGCACTCCGCGACACCGGGGCAATAAGTCACGCCGGCGAACCGTAATGAATTAGTTGCAGCATATACGATACTCCTTCTGCCTCTGCTTTTTCTCCTTTCCTTCCCCCCATGATCCCTTTGCTCTCCCGTTTTGCAGGTAGCCCTCCTTGCGAACTCCTTGCTTTCCCATGGTACATCGTTATAGACGAGGGTCTGGTGCACGCTCGTGAGGGAATCGACCCGTGCGGATATCAATATTAACCCCCCGCCGCGGAAGCAATCATTTTCCCCGCTGTAAAGGAACGGTTTGACTTATTGAAAATGGATTAATGGAAATTAATGTAAAAAATTGATTTCTTTCTCTCTCTTTCTCTTTCTCTCATTTGGAATGATATTCGTGTTCTTCGGAATCATAAATTAATTTTCTTAATCAATGGTGTAACAAGCTTCGTCGTTAAGTGTCTAATTAAGTATTATATATTAGAATTTTAGAAATTAAAATTTACATAAGTTTAAAGTAATGAAAAAATAATTTAATTTAATGATAATGTATTTAATATAACGGAATTGTATATATGAAAACGCACATTGCCACGTACTATAATACATATGTATTAACTTAATTAAGTAGTATATAGAGTAATTCTTAAGTACATTCCAAAAATTAAAGAAATAATTCCTTGGATGATTTTATGAAGAAAACTTATATACACTTTAATAAACTTAGTTCCAGGGTATTTAAGAAAATATATACAAATTCAAACTCTTCTTCGCCAGTGAATATTAATAAACATTAATAAACAAATTTCTATTGTTCACCGACTAGATTTGTCGCTCATTGGAGAAACATCACCAACTTTAAAATCGATATCGATTTTAATCTAGTCGATGGTACGCAGATGATTTGCTAAACGAATCGATGAATAATTGAAATTTGTTTATTAATGGTTAATTGGGTTATTAATGTTTATAAATATATATATATATATTTTTTTTAAATCTCTCTCGTGAAGACAGTTTCAATTATTCTCTTGAAATTTATTGTATACATTGGTAGCTAATGGGTTAACTTTTAGCGATTGAAAAATTCTGGTATCACCAATGGCGTACAGATTATTGAGATTAGGATTTTGACAAAAAAACTGAGAATATTGTGAAATGTTATGTTTATAAACGTCACGTTTATAAACATAACGCCATTAATGATATCAGAATTTTTCAATCAATAAAAGTTAGCTGATTAGCCACTGCTATAACGCAAATTTCAAGAGAATAATTAAAACCATCTTTGAAATTTCAAAAAAATAATTTCCTCTTAAACATCCTATATCTTCGGAAGTAAGCGTTTATGACAAGAGTGTACTTTTCTTTATAAAATTATCTAAGGAATTATTTCTTTAATTTTCAGAATGTAATTTTCGGAAAGAATCATAAATCTTTCAAAAGTGTTTCTTCTCGCGAACGAATCGAATTTTCTCGGAGATATCCTTGGCGTGGGATGCATCAAGAAAAGAGGAGTCTAGCGACCTTTCGCGGAAGCTGCATCGGGAATGTATTTAAGAATCACTCTGTATAAATCGTGCCATTTTAATTGATGCACTGAGAAAAATTTTAATAGAATAAACCAATGAAATAGTGTTTCCGATTGTTAATTTTGTTTTCCGATTAAATGATGGATACCTTGATCCGATGAAAAGTAGTTACCGATGAAATTTGATCGGAAAATTAGTCGGTCTTTGTATATTTTCATCGGATAAAACGATCAGTAAGATCGGATAAAATGACGATAAGATCGGATATACAATTTAATCGGAAAAGAAAGAGGGAGATAACGCTATATCTGATTTTATAATATCTGATGAAAATGATAACCGTTGAAATTGCACAACAAATATTGCCGAAGAGAAACGAATATATCCGATTCCGCGGAATCGGGTGCATGCGCGAACACGAATTGCGTCATTCGTCACATAAAATCATGTTTCCAGCGGTCGTTGTATTTTGTGTAAAGTTGTGTAGTTTTATACGTGAATCGTGAATTATGAGTGACATAAAAAGTGTATTAAGAGACATTAGTTAACGTTAGATTATAAGGGCTAAACGAGTAACACACGTACTTCGAAATACAAACACAAACAAATCGTAAGAAATGAAATGAAATGAAATGTTGGTTATCCATTTTTAGATTATACTTTGATTTAGTATTTAAAATTAAATAAATATCTTATGTCTAACATTTATTGGTTCTAATTTCTTGTCTTTATCTCCCTCTTCCACACGACATTTTCGTTCCAATTACTATTCTTTTTAGTGCATGCATATTTTATCAGATTATTTTTTGATTTGGTTATATATTTCATCGGTTTATCTGAATATCCATTTAACATATTATTTAACCGATATTCGGATATGTCCGATCATTATACAATACACAATATACAATTTAATCAGATACATCCATTTGTTACTATTTAATTGGATTATCCAATTAAATAGACCAAGAAATTTTTCTCAGTGTGCAAATGTATGATATAAATGCATACATGATGTACTCACGTGATGTGTTACGTAATGTCGACATTTAATATCTTAAAATTGCGAGTACTAAGTCCAAGTATTTTATTAAATGCCAACCAGCAAATGTCTGTGACATTTCGTGTTGTCGAGTCGTGAGGAAAATATCTTACGATAAGCCGAACGGCTTTATACTCGGAAGACTATTTCTCTGAGTTTCCGCAGGAACAGGGAAAGGTAGCGTGTAATAGTAAACCGACTTACTTCTCGTTCCTGTGGGATATCCGCCACCGATGGCTAGAACTATTCCGAGAAATTAGTCGGAAAATTAATGCCCGTAGTTTTGCGAAAATAAGACATGTTCGCAGCTCGCCTCTCCAAAGCTAATGGATCGCGAGAAGGGACTAAACTTCCGGCGCTAATAAATTACTTGTAAGTTGTACATATTAAGCAAGATGAAAATTATATGTAACATGGTTCGTTTAATTTGAGCATTTTAAGCATAATAAACTTTCACTTTATTTCTTGAAAAATGGATCCTTTTCCTAAGTAAAAAAAAACCATAATATAAATTTAAGCTTAAGCTATTTGTTTTTAATTTTATATAATTTTTGTATAACGTTTATTATATTATATTATATTATATAACTATTTTATATAACGTATAGGATAAAGAATCATAAATCTTTCAAAGGTGTTTCTTCTCGCGAACGAATCGAATTTCCTCGGAGATATTCTTGGCGTGGGGTGCATCGAGAAAAGCAGATGTCTAGCGGCCTTTCTCGAAGTGGAAGCTGCATCGGGAATTGCGCTTTCAGACGATCCCGGTCTTCAGTGGAGAAAAAAGATGGAGGAAACGAGCGAAAGAGCGAGTCCGCGGGGAGTCGTTCGAAGGGAAGGAGAGTGAGCGAGGGTAACAACGTTGCCGAAGTGGATATTCCTTGCATTGGTCAGACCAAGTCGGAGAGAAATTTAGAAGGAAAGAGAAAAAGAGAGAGAGAGAGAGAGAGAAAAGTGTCGAGCTCTCTCGTGTTAAGGTAAAGATAATAAGAAAGTTTCTATACAGGCTTCTCATGGAAAGTACGAAGTGCAGAGTTACTCTGCACTGAAGAAACGTATGGATCTCAGAAATTTCAGAAAACAGAGAAGGTAATTCGGAAAGCAGCGGTATACATATTTCCGGTATGCATATTCCTTTTAAGAAGTTCGCAAGCAGGAAAAAATGAAAGGCGTAATAACGAGCCGCTGGCAAGCTCGACTTCTCTTTCATGCTCAGCCTCGTCTTCCTTTTTTCTTCTTCCTTTTCTCTCTTTTTTTCTTTTGCTTTTCTCCACAAAATGTATGAACTGTGCGGATGTTCTCTCTTCCGCCAAGTTTTAATCTCTCATATTTACTATAATTCCCAATACTATTACGTTCACATTGCGAAAGCGAACGGTGTATACATCATAATATTTTAACTTATTAAAACTTAGCGTCTGAAATTACTTGTTAAGCAAAGTTTTAAATGCGTTACAAATAAAATACCTTCACCTTTTTTTCGTGTGCGTGCGTGCGTGCGTGCGTGCGTGCGTGCGTGCGATGCGTGCGTGCGTGCGTGCGTGCGTGCGATATATGCGTGCGATGCGTGCGTGCGTGCGTGCGTGCGTGCGTGTGTGTGTGTGTGTGTGTGTGTGTAACTTACTGTAGTAAAAAATATATTTTTTATTATAGCAAACATCTTACTTACAAAAGGAAAGCGAAGAGAAAGAACGACTTTTTAGACTGTGTCTCAAATACAAACTTAATTACGGTTAAAACAGGTGATAATTCGCATCGTCACATCGTTATTTTTATGGTTCAATAAAAAACGTATACGTATTGTTTATTAACAAAGAGTTATTGCTCCACTGACAAATTAATGTTAAGCTCGTTACCTTCTTTTAAGAACTTTCACCGACCGCTTCTTTACGGTTCGTGTCCGCTTTATCGTCACGTTCCCCTTAATGCGCCGCGACGCTACCTTCGCGAGACGGGTGCATGGCGAGATGCTGATTAAAACCGTTAACAATGCCTCGTCTCGACGAAGAATCGAGTTACGAGCTTTACGAGCGACGTATTATTCTCGCTGCTTATTGTACGAGTGGCTAATGCTCTTACACCCGTGTAATTAGCAAAAACGGATCGACATCCGATGACCTCCACTTTTTAATTAGACTTCGACTGCTGCTAGTCGAATGCGATCAATAATCGAGACATCCGTGGTGTATCTGTCAATTTACGTGCAGCGATCATGAGTCCGCATTATTATGTTGGCAATTATACGTAATTTTAGCGAACCAAACTGTGACATTTAAATGAAAAGCTTCGACATTTCCAATATTTTTGGGTGATAAATTTGAAATTTTATTTTTCAGAAAATGTTAACATCTTTTAGTAGTTAACTATCTCTACCTTCTTTTTCCTTATTATACAGAACATGTCTCTTCAATTTGCAGTCGTAACTTGGAAAGAATAAACTCAGCATAGAAAAATAATAGAACAATATACACGAATACGCTGTGCGATGAAATTCACCGGAAGATCGGTCGCCTGCACACCTTGTCGAAAACCTTCGCGTCGTCGAAAGATCCAAATTAGTCTCGCTCTCTGCATCCGTCGGTAGGACTAAAGCGGAATCGGCAACCGGTTGCGGCACACTGTCCGGTCAGGTGTGTCCAGCGACGAATGCACTAAATCTGCGAGAGTTACGCGGCCGCCGCGCGAATAAACGCTCCCGCGGAGATTCATGGCGCAATTCACGTTGACTTGATATCGTTCGAGTGGACGGGGGGGATGAGGACGGACGAGAAATTATTCCGGGCCTCCGTGAATACCGAATCGGCACCGGTCACCATTCTCATCTCGAGTGGAGAACGGCCGGGTTGTGTTGATTGTACGAGAAAGGCGGAGGGAGGAGAGTATCAGTAGCGTTGTAACGCCGGTATAGCCGTGTCCATGAACGGCTTTGCCGTGGACATCGGTGCCTCTCGGGATCGATGCACAGAGAGGGTTTACCATTCGTGGAACATTTTCCATGGACACGAGCAATAAACGAGGAATATCGAACGGAAGCGAGAGTAAACGCACGGGGACTCCGCTCGCTGTAATGATCAGGGCCTTTTGAAAAATGTAATAGTCGTTGCTGTCGATCAACTGTAGCTATATGGTGAGTGTATAGAGTACATAGATGAATAGATGAATAGATGAATTTCTTTATTCCGACCCGTTTCGAGAGACATAAGATATATGAGTCGCGCCAGATGGGCGTTGCGATATTTTTTTTCTAAACAATTTTCTTCGTACTTTTTCATTTTCTTCTGCTTCAAACCCTCGGCAGACTATAAATTTCCGTTAAGCTTTGCCATCGTGGGATATTTACGACCCATAAAAAAAGGTTTATTAAAATCATAAGGTTCATATTGCCAAATGATTAATCACCTTGTGAAAAGCCTTTTTTTTATACTGTGCTATTAATTATATCAATATTTTTTATGATATGCAAGAATTCTTTCGTGGTGTTTGCTGAGAAAGGGTACAGCCAAAAGCAGACTAATAATACTGACGAATATAACATTCGTTTCCAAACAACAACGGCTGCTCGAAGTAGAATTGGAAAAGTTTCCTCGGATTTTCGAAAATTTTCGCAATTTAGATAAGAACAAGCAGAAGCGAGTTGTAAATACAAGATCGGAGACAATAAAACTGCTAAACTTTCCAGAATTTAAGTCGAGAGCGGCGGTCACGGAGAGCGAAAGATATATATCTGCCAACGAGAGAGATCAGCATAACGAGATAAAGGCAGAGAGTTATCCTGGACGATTAAGGGAACGAATCTAGAATGTCGAGGTTGTCCCCTCCCCTCTCCCTGTTCCATCTTCCCCCTCCTCCCTCAGAGAGGGTGCGACAACCGGTTAACAACCGATAAAGGGGAAACATCGCGATGGACGCGAGAGATCGATACTTGGCTCATAAGTCGAAAGCCCCATCGGGTGTCGGTCGCAAAAGTGTCCCACTACAACCTATCTGTTGAGAAATATTAATATACAGGGTGTCCCGCCGTTTACCATTTTCGTTATCGACACCTTAATGTTCAAAAGGATATTTTGACTCTAATATTCTTATCAGAAATGCTAAAGACCTATCATCGGAATATTTTTACTTAAACTTTACTTACAAAGCAAATTTTATCCTGTAGTTGCAGTAGTTTGATGAATTATGAATATTTGCATAACGTACATACCTGAAACAAAAAGAGAATACTCTCTTTAATCGCCTATTATTCAAGCAATTCGCATTTTTATTCGTATATAATGTGCGCGCACGTACACACACACGCACACATTATTATATTTATTAAAGTAATTTATTCTATTAATAAAATTCATTTTCTGTTACATTTGATTAAATGAAATAAGTTAATGATGACACAAATAAAAAAAAATAATAATTTTAATCGATTCTATTTGCCCAAGTAAAGACTCCAAATTGACTGAGAAATTGACGCTATTGATGCAGTATTTTCAGACATCCTGTATGTCTAAACGCGATATATCGATGACCGATCAATGAATTACATCGGCACGCCGTTAACTACTAGCGCCGAGCTGACTCGGACTCGCTCCGGGTCGATACGATCGATTCGATTTGCGAGCACCTTTCGTCTACTTCTTCCTTGTGGAACACCCGGAGGCTGCTCGATCGTCGATAAGTTCCCGGGGAATCTTGGAAATCTTCGCGGTCTCGGAAGAGGACAGAGGAGAGATGCAGAGGGAAGTAGAGAAAGGAAGTCGAGAAGGGGAGAAGTTAGTGTCCTGCTCAAGGATGACACGGGAAACGATGTGCCCGGGGGACAAATACACGAGATGCAAGCCGTGAGCAACCTGTAACCGCCTCGAGAAATTTATCTCGCGAAAAGGAGATGGCAAAATGAAACCGTGAATTTTAAGTTTACTTCTTTTTCAATCTCTTATAGGTTTCTCTTGCAGTAGAGCCTCTGATTCCTCTCTTCCTTTCTCCTCTCTATTTCTCTCTCTAAGTCTTTTAACCGAAAAGCTTTTACGTGGAAGCTGACTAGATGGATCTTTCGATTTCTCAGACACAAAGAGAAAAGCACAAAATTATATATTGCGCTACGCATTCGACGCTATAAAATATTCACCCAATGTCTCTTTAAATGTAGTATTAGATGGCAAATGGAGAATAATGGCAAGGACTCGATATTATGATTTCTCTCCGCTTTAGAATAAAAATCAACTAGATCAGATTTCTTACACTCATAGAATTTTGATATAAAAAACTTTTCAGTTCGCTTCTTTTCACTTTTTACAAGTCACAGCCACTATCGCATCAAATGCATCACGTATGGGCGAAAAGACAACAGACAGGTTTTGTTCCTCGAGAAATCGCCCGGACGCACGCGACCGCGCTCCCATCTCGCCTCGGATCGGTGGCTCTTGAAATTTTACGACGTAATAGTGTTACGAGCACCCTCCTCAGGGAAATCTCTGAATATGCCGCGTCCCGTTACGATAACTCGCAAGCGAGTCCGCCCCTCGCTTCAGCCATAACGCCGGAAGTGAATAGCAAAGGTATCACAATGAAAATTGATCGAACTTAGAATTGGAAGAGTATTTGTATCGTGTATATATTTATATAATGTGTGTGAAGCATACATGTATGTGTACCATACTTTAAATAATTTAAATAATTGCACCATAATTTAATCACAATTATTTTTAATTAAATAGAAAAAATTTAAATACACTTTATAAATTTCTAATTATCTATTAAATATTATTAAATTTAAATATAATAATATTTAATATTTAATAATTTCTTTGGTGAAGATGCAAACGATCAAAATATTATTAGAATGTAAGTACATGTTTTACTTACAATATCAGGATATTATTAACAATTTTTGAAATTAGAATATTCGTATAATTAGGTTACAATTAAATTTAACGATACTAGACAATTATGTCATATTTAATCGCAATACATCGCAATGTTTATACTGAGATTTCCGCGCTTATCGAGGTGTCACCCCACTCGATGACATGTTTCTCACGATGATGTAAGTTCATACGCCGTACCCGTAATGGGTTTACCCTGTTCACTCTGTTAGTGCCCGTGCAGTCTTATCAACATCAAAGTTTACTTAGGTGATGTACTCTAAATTGATGGGAAAGCGCCGGCCGGGAAAATATTGTTCCTCATTGGCGAGCGCACGCGGGCGAAAGCAGTAGAAAATAATAAAAATAGCAGTCTACCCGACGGTCTAACAAGCAGATAACAAATTCGCGAATTCTCCGTCAGAAACGTCCGCCGTCACGGATAATAAGTCGAGGATGATGGCGTTCCATTTTCCGTGCATCCTCCGTTATATGTGAACATTTTTCCGCACCGTATATTTTACATCGCGACCTCTCCACAAAATCTTCAAGAAAATATAAAATATAAATAGTTAGCTCTTCACTCTCAATTTTATTTAAAAATACTCTTAGGACCTCGATTTTCTTGCACAAAATAATTATTGTAAATCGACTAAAAATCTACCGTTACAGTTTAATGTTTCACCTATACTGAAATTTATATAATTTATATTATTTTTGTATTTAAGTCAGATAATTGCTTAACTTTCTCTTTGGCTCGCGCATTGCAAAGAGACAAACAAATTTTTTTATTTATTTAAGAATTATGGCGCTCCGTTCAATATTCCCAGATGAAGTTTAGTGAGTTTTTTTCGCGCGAGAATTCTTGTCGCGGGAGGAACCATCGTGTAACAAACGATTCTATTATCGGGATTTGCGCTGTGCAATGCATCTCGGTGACGACGGGGGTGTGAGAAACGGGGTGTACCTTCTTGCGAATCCGGAGATATACTCGAATCGCGTCGTCGTCGCCTAGAGATGAATACGTGACGGTGTGGTGATATACTCTCCTACATTTAGAATGGGAAAGGAGAATCTGCCCGGAACCAAATTAGACGGTGGACGAGAATGTGACAAGATGCGATAAGAAGTAATCTGATGTAAATCTGACGCATAGCTAAAAAGGAGGAAGGAAAAGAAAAAATAAAATAAAAGAAATGCTTTAACATGTAATTTCGCTTTTCGCTAAACTGGGAATTAAAACTTCATGCTGTAACTCATCCGAAGAGATGATAAATGATATATGCCGCGTCGTGAAATGCGGCGCTCTACGCAAAAAAATTCCGTTTGAATCTCGCGAGTTGGAGTTTGGGATTTAATATGTAGAAAATTTCTGTCATTTAAGAAATAACGCAAAAGAGTACAAACGCAACATTCTGCTTTTATAAATTTTACATTCTTATTATTCTTTAAATTTGTTTATTTATTCACTGTTGCAATGTATTTTTTTAAATCACTATTTTTTAAACTAAATATAAAGATTAAAAAGACGAAATATAAAAGCTCGTTAGAGGGGAAACATTCAGAATAAACAAATTGAATAAGAGGAAATACAACGTTAAACAAGGAAATACATTAATACGAATTGAATTTGTTTATATTTTATCTTATTTTATTTGTATTAATGTATTTGCTCGTTTTTTGGCCTATTCGACTTGTCTGTCTCAAGAGATATTTTGTCAGTAACTGTCTCGTTTCCTTTATGGCTCGTTAGAGGGAGGAAGATCATGCGACCATTACAATGTGACGTAATAAATAACGCAAAACCTCGACAAAAAAAAAACACCGTCGCCGCCGCCATAATTTACGTGCGCCTTTTTTCTCACGGCAGAACAAAATCATTGCGTCTGCGTTGCATTAAGACTACGCACAACGTAATTCATTCTCCGACGCACGCAATCGCACGCAAGTGCATTACACGCAATCCGAATTCCACGTATTTATCGCACGCCACGCATCTGATAAATAAAATTTGATAAGTAAGAAACTCTGAACAGACTTAAACAAATTCGATTAAATCACGTATAAGAGCTGGCAGGAAAGTATACTTTGTAAAGTGTACTTGTCCCCGTTTTCACTTTCTATTACTTAAATACACATCGTCAATTTCACATAAAATATAATTTTATCTTAAAGAACAAAATAAATATGCTTGTCTTGTTTTAACAATTTCAGATCTAAAATAATACGAACGCGAGAACCTTTCACACGCATCACAAAGAGGTGAAGCGGTTTGTCGGCGAAAAGACTCGTGCGTGACTTACAGTTAAGAAATGAAGGAGGAAAGGGAGAGGAACAAACGCTCCTCGATGATACACTTGATGCAATTGATGCACTTCCCGCATGCGTCATTGCATTCGTATGAGACGTTATTGTCCGCGGGATATAATGGCTGTCATGCTTTATGATCCGTGGATACACTTTGTTCGCGTTACGATTCGCGATACAGATAGCTTTCGCCTTTCGTACAACGACCGTCTAGACGTTTTGTGCGTGTGCGTGCGATGCGTGTACGCCACTCTACCGTATTTCCTCAAAACATGGTCCTTACGAGAAAACGAGCGCTTCCTCGACTTAGCAGATAGCTACTACCGTCTCGTGATTTAAATCTCTTCCATAGCTACTTCTGAGCTAAAAGAAAAACAAGAGATATCCGTTGTGAAATAATGTAAGTATAACAGAAAGATTAATGCGAGAGACGATGTATCTATGGAAACGAAGTTAAATGAAAACAGGAGGTCGCGATGATTAAGATTAATTGGATTCGATATACATGAGAAAATACCAACCAACATAATCCGGAATTATATCAGATCAAACAATGTTCTTCAGAAGTTTACTTCGAGATAGAGATTGAAATCGGGACGCGCGTTACTTAGATACCTAGTGTTTAAATACTTGACAGTATCGGTCGCGCCACGCCAATTACTCGATGCATTCGTATAATGAAGAGCGCGGTCTCCGAGGGAATGCACATTACCCTCCTTACTGGAAACGAACTCGGCTTCTCGCGAAACACCAAACGAACGTTTGCCTCTGGGATCCGATCTCGTTTTTTTTTGTCTCTGCAAGAGATACATTCGGCTCGGATTAAAATCCCATCCGTTACAAAGTACGACTCGTACGCTTCTGCGGTATATATAGCCGAGCGGCCGCGGAAAACCGCGTTTCCATGTAGGAAATGTAATTGGAAGCGGCGGGCGGACAATACCGTCGGAAAATCCTCATTAAGAGTCTCCCTTTGATGCAACAGCGGAATTTCAGAAATCCGCTACAAAGAGCTCAACGGATCGTTCCGATAAATTTCATACGTCGCGATTGGATATGACGATCGAAGTCTTTGTGAGGTTTACGTGTATCGAAATTGTGTCACTAACAATATGCTATTGAAATATCTCAATAGATGTACAAAATCGTTGCGGAGAATTAAAAAGATTTAATTTTTTTTTAAAGAGACATGCGTTAGAAACGCAAATGCGCGCTTTTAAGACAAATCAGGTAAGTAACTTTGAAGAGATAAATTCGATCATACAAGAACTTTTCTATTCATACAGTTCTATTTTAAGAAACACCACATGCGTTTATATAAGATCACGACGCTTTTTCATCAGATAGATCATCTGTCTAATCGTACTGTCTTTTTTTTCAATCAAGCTTATTTTCTTTCGTAGTTCAACAATACGAATGCATTAAAATCCGGACTTTTCTGTTTTTAAGAGTATTCGGGAGTGATGACAAAAACGGTTAAAATTTGCCTTATCCAAGTGGATTCTGTAGATTTGATCGTTAAAAAAGTTCTCTTAAAATCTCAGACAGTTTAGGAGACTCATTAACGAATAGTTGAATAACAAAATAACACATGTTCTTATGGTCAAAAGCCTAAAAATTCACATATTTCAATTAAAAATGGTAAAAAAATTTGAAAAAAAATATATAGAGAGAATAAAGAAATTTATATTAAAAAATTACGTCAAAGTTCTAGCTGAATTAGGAGGGTATGTATTAATGTTAAAAAATGTGAATTTTTTCCTAATGATGTAGATATGGCAACGTTGTAGCGACGTTCGAGTGGCGATAAGTTTGAAAATGTAGTGTCGAAATCGTAGTAGAGGTTAGCAAAAACAGACCTGGCGTAGTTTCTACATATAGGTAAACGAAATATTCTTAGTTTGTTTTCAATAATGTAAACAATTTCGAGGTTATCTTCAATGTAAGAACTATTACTTGAATCCTTCAAAATTTTACGTCTTTTCTTTCCTTTTTCAGTTTGACACAATCGTTGATTAAAAACTGACACGTTTTCTTCTCCACATATAAACTCTTTTTCCTCTTTTATTAATTAAAATTTTTCCGTGATTAAAATCCATGGTTTATGCTCGCTTACGTACATTAAACTACTATGATTGTGTACGCTATGTGTGACACACATCTAACGTCACACATCTAACGTTGCCACACCAAAAAAGCGCGTTATTTTTCGGTGTTGAGTATACGCGAGTGTACACGCGCGATTAAACTTTTAGCAGGGAAAAAGTACCTATACCTCCCGAATATCCTTCAAGCGCAGGATTAATCGTCGCAACATCGCAGCGTAATCGACGTAACGCTAACGTCAACGACGACAAGTTACGCAGCTGTACGCGACAGTTACGGTGGCATTATGGCACGTTTGACGGCTGTTTTGACGGGCGCCGGAGCGAGATGCTTATGCAAACAGCGCATCGCGGTTGCAGTTTCGCCGATCGGCGGTCACTCGCGGCGGCCATCGTGCGGAACCGCAAAAATGGCTAACGGTTTCGGCCACTCCGCATAGTTATGCACGTTGCACGACCGACCGCTCGGCGCGGCTGATTTTCTAGCCGTCGGGGGGAATGCGAGCGAGTGATCCACCGCCACCGCCGCCGCGTATGCACGTTCGCACACCCGGTGGTGGACAGACGTGTCGAGTGGTAATCTCACAAGGAGGTAATCGCCCGCCCGATGCACTCACGATGCCAGGCCGGCCGGCGCGGCACGATCATCATCATCGCGAAGGCCAAACGGTCGCCAGGGTCGCCGCGCTTCGATTCCGCTCCCTCTCTCTATCCCGTACCGAATTGAAAATTGTGATCATCGAAGACGATCAGAGTAACCGCCGTGCAATACTTTTCCGTCTCGCGAGCACTGTGATTCGTACCCTCCGCAAGTATGAAAATTTCTCGCGTAGGGAGAAATCGAACGAGATAAATTCTGCCGTTACCGCGGGCTGCCATTACTGCCGCTATCGTTACACTATCTCGTATACATACCCACGGGCGAACTTCAACGAAAATATCGAAAACCTTTCGCGGCGCACATTTTAATTCGACGCGCGCTACCTGTCTGTCAGGTACGTTACCGCCAGTCCGGTTAGTCCGGTATGCAAGATACGCAATACTTTGTTACGGAACAGATGTGATTTCCGCGAATTGCGCGCGAGAGTTTGCATCCTGCGGGATGCACAACCAGGCGTGTGAACGCGACTGTGCGCGCGCCTCACACACACACACACACACATAACCGCGTGCACGCATCTCTATCAACGACCGGCGAGTAGACGGCGGAATAAATTTGAATTTCCGATGCCACCCGTGAAATTCCCATATCAGTGTCCGGATTACATTTGCATCACAGTGCACGGTCGTCCGACGACGAGAGACGGAGACGAGCGCACTTGTAAAAATGCGCGAGAGCGCGCGTCGCTCGTTATTACCCCCGAGTGAAACAAGTGACGCGCGCGACGAGCTAGTCTCGATACAAACATTAATTTGGGCTTTGATTAACGCCGGGATTACATTAGCATCGCAAAAACGTGGAGCGCGAAGAAAGAAAGGCAGGCCCGATAAAACCGTAACGATGGAGATCTTGATTAGCGGCTTTCGTAGCCAAATTTGCATCATGCTATTACACGTAGAAGGAATTTCTCGTGTGGCGTGCACGAGGTATTCACTTAGAAAAAGAGAGAGAGATTATGTTATTTATGAAATTTGGATTATTTGTCAGGTTTATATCGAACTTCGGAATCGTTAGCGCATCCCATCTGCCTCGCAGCGTCGTAAACAGCCCGAACTGGAATCTAAATCGAGCTTATTCCTATATCAATATTTGTGTATTTTTACGGGAAAACCAATATTGAACCCGATCGAGAAACACGTCGACGTTTTTCGCGAAAAACCGGCGCGTTTGTTTCACCTTAGTGCAAATAAACTTCAGGCGCAAGGAAAATAGCATGAAAGAAAAAAAGGAAAAAGATTAAAAGGATAAATATTATATTCGAGACCGCCGGCTGTGTGCGAACGCGCGCAACTCTGTCTGGGCCGAAGATGAAAGCCATAAGTTGTTGCAAAAAGCAGTCGTTCTTCTCTGATCGCACATTTCTTCACAGGTGTAAAGAGTATGAAATTACAAGTGTTGCCTGCTCCAAGCTGTATGTTTTCAGATACAGTCAGTAAAAAGTGAAAGAGAGAATGACGTGTGTGAAGATTTATATATTCGGTGTCTCGCTGCTGTCTTTCCACAGTTAAAAATTAAAAAAAAATGACGGACATTTTTTAAAATAAAAATTATTTTTCCTATTTCAACTGCTAATGTTTTTCTAATATCATACTTCATTGTCAAATCTAAAATTAAATACACATATATCTTATATATGTCTCAGTTAATATATCTTCTTTTCTCGTCGTTTTTTTAAATTGCAACGCTAAATAATTCTTCAGAATAAATGCATAAAATATTCTGCACGGAAAAATCGATGCTGCGTTCATCGAGCATCCTGGAGGAAAAGCATCCGACTTACGATACACCCCATATACATGCACGGCAGAAGGAAGAGCGGAAACGATCGTGAATCGAGAAAGGGAAAGAAAAAAAGAGAGGGGAGTGCATCTCTACCAAACGCGTCGAGTGCATCTGACACCCTCCCCGAGTTCACTTCTCTCCCTTCGTTGAGGGAACCACCGCCGCCGCCGCAACCGGGCCCGCCTGCCTGCCATTATCTCATTTTTATTCATTCAGCACATTGTTTCTGGATTACGGGTTGTCCGCCGCTCCATTCGTTATCGCCTATTTTTACCCGTGGTCGGCCATGATTTACTTCAGCACCGAAATACGTTTTGCAAAACGTCGTGCAGCCTATTGTGCTCCGCATCGAAAGGCGGCTTTCATTGTAATTTTCACTTTTACATGCGCCTCGAGGCAGCAGCTCGATGCATCGGCACTCATCCACTCGTATATATTTTTCCTTTGTTTTTCGCTCGTAACGAAAGAACCGTGTTACTGCGCGTGCACATTTAGCTATTGTCCGGGCAATATGGATTTGTCATACAATCAATTAAAAACTCGATAAAAAAACTAAATGTTTATTTTCTTCGACAATCAACAGAATTTTCTAAAATTAACTTGTTTTAAAACTGTCTTACATAATCTCTTCGAGAGACTAAGACTATTGTTTTAGAATATCTTCCGATTTTCTTTCATACATTTATGTATATACATTATAATGTAATAAGTGGGTTTTGAGAGGCAAACGCAATAAATTCACAACGATTTATAACTTTGTTTTTAAATTAAATGTTACATTAACTATAAACGCACAACTAATTGCGATTGACTCTCAGAGCCCACTGTTTCCTTATTACTTATTAATTTCAAATCGAGAGTCTTTAGTTAATTATCCATTTATTTGAATATATATATTTGTATATAATGTAACTTGAAAAAAGGTAGATTGTTCTATATTTCCGAGCCAGAAATTTCGCAATCCCGAGCTCTCTTCTGTTGGTTTACCGCGGCGTCCCGCTGGCAATTTCAAGGTTTTCACTCATTTACGGTGCCGTGACCTTTCCATAAATCACTGCAATTCCGCGTGTCCCCCGCGCCATATCGGACAATTCGCGTGCGCATCTGCATATCGGATTACACGGGACGCGAAGGAGAAAACGACCCCCGTGTATAGACGCGCGCGATCGTATGCATAAATATGTAACATTGCATCGATGTTTTGCGTTCCCATATAATTGGCTTCTCGCAATCGTTTCTACCGGCTGGAACACGGCAATGGAAACCAAATATCGTCAGAATCTTTTTCTCCAGTGCGCGCGGTTTTCTATGAGATTGTTAAACCCTCCGGCATTTGTAGACCGTGTTAATTTACGATCGGCGCACGTGTCCTCCTTAAAATTGTATTCACCACAAAAACCTGAAAGATCCAAAGATATCATCATCAAGATCAAAGATATCGAACAGGAAGATAGAGTACAAAAATATTCTTTTCAAAAATATTCTTTTCACTGTTGCATAAGTCGCACACACATATATGAAATTATTGTTTATGGAATACAGTACCAGCCAAAATTATATCACTTTTTCTTTTTCTTTCTTCAAAGAACTTTCAAAGTACATCGAGAATGCGCTAAAAATTTTACAGTAGACACCTGGAAGGAGGTACATCTTGTGAACCTGAAGTATAATGAGATTTGACAAAATATACAATGATTTTCGAATTTTTAAATTAATTTTCCCCAAAATCGCATCTTTGTGCTTTGGCGTGAGCGGATATGCACGGCTAATTCGCGAGTATTAGGAATATGTGTCTATTAATATGACTCCATTACTTCAGTTAGTGTTTAAACGGTCTTTATTTTCACACTCGATAATACGTCCACTCGCTTCGAGAACTCCTGGTCGAATCTCTTCTACCGCTCCGGAGATCGGTTTTATTCTCGTCGATAACATTGCGCTCTTTCTCGAACGGTCTTTCGAGTTTTCCCATTGTAGAGCGCTTTCTTCTCTCGTTAGGCCCGCTGGCCCACGTCTTTTCGCTGTACACCAGGATGGCGAACACCCACTTGACGCTATGTGCCTGGTTCTCCATCCCAATGCACTTTCGTCGTGTCTCTAATGGTTTTTACATTTTATATTAAGACCGTTGCTTTTTCCTTTTAAATGTTATCGTTAAACGCTTCTATTTTGATTTCGCGGTCGTTGCTTTTGACGTTTTTCTTTCGAGTGTCCGTGTCTGTGTATGTATGTATTTATTTTCATGACCTATCTGTCATCGATCTTTTCGGCGGAGCATGTGTCGATATGTAATCGCCACAGTGCTTTCTTTGTTTTTCGTGTCGCAGTAATTTTTTTTACAGTTATAAATAGTTTCATTTTAGTTGTTCATTTTCAAAATATTTATTATTTATAATAATGGTTCAAAGTTTATTATTACATTTAACATGTTTTGAAAATTTTAAATAGAATTAATTTTTCACAAGTTAGTGTTTTTATTATTTCATTTTAAAGTTATTTCTTCAATTTCTAAGCTTACCATCAAAACATGTTATGATTTGATAAAGATCCGCATTTTAAAATAAGTTATATTCAAAAACCTAAAAGTGATATAATTTTGGTACGTATCAATTATTAAATAAGATAATTAAGAAAGAAGGATTGTATTTCTTTCCTTGTTAACTTTATTATTTAACGAATGGTTCGCGGTTGTGTTTCTCGGACGCTTCACGGACACTATCAAGCACTCGGAGCCTCGTTTGAGCCTCGTTAATTTAATAGCAGGAAATTTAAAACAGGCTGTGATAAAATATCGCAAACGAGACGGCCGTCATATAGAGCGGCTCTATTATACTAACAACGTACACAAAGTTGCGCTATAATCGCGACTGCCGCATCATGTCTTCAATGGGTTTAATCGATTATACTCGGCAAGAATGGTGTTCGGGAATCGCTATCGCACGACAGGAGTAAAAAATTACGGAATGTACAAGTCGATTGGTACAATTCGATCGCCTCGCGCGAGTCGATAGAGACTTGATAGAGGCCTCACGTCGCGGTCACCGGCAAATAATCACGTGTTTATCCTGGCGTATGCTAACGATTTCGTGGAAGAGAGCTCGCCGAGCGTGCAACCTGGATCTATCCATCTAGACGTGTCTACCGAGACCCACTTTACGTACTCTCTTCTCCTTATCTCTTTCTCTCTCCCTCTTTCTACTTACTTCCTCACTCCCGTGCATGTTCGTAATAACGCGTTTAACGCGTGACGCGGGTAATTGTAAGTACCGACTAGCTGATGGGTCGGCAAAATCGAAAGCCAAAACGCGTTTGAAAAGCGGAGAATAAGCGAGATCAAGAGTGGAGACAAAACAAGACAGTAGAAAAAGAGTTGGAAAAAAGTAAAGTTTTTGTCAACAAATTTACATAGATGATCTGATATGGTTGAAAAAGATTTCGAATCTGCATTATTTATAGATTTATATTTTTTTCCATAACTTTCTTCTTCGGCTGACTCGTTTGTATACAAATGCAATAAATACAAAAATTACTTTGTCTTATTTTTTTGTTTTGTCGTGTTTTGTTCTCGGTAGACGGGCATTTAATGTATAATACTCGACAATGTGTGTTGAAAGTATTTATTACATTTCCAGAATAAAAACCTCTACAAATAATGGACACTTTATAGCAAAAAGAACAAGACTAAATAATAATTATAACGCACCTTCGTAGCGTCTTGTCGTACGTCTGTCGCTGTGTAAGGACCAAACACGAATGACCCAATAACAGGACTTTAGTCGCTCCTATTTCGAACAAATCTTGACTTGTCAACAACTATCTCATGGCTCGATGTTATGCTGTGTCACGCGCTAATACATCAAACCTATTATTCTTATTATTACTTAACATGTTTCTCTTCATGTCTTGTTTTACCAATATACGTATAGTTATATACTTATAATAAATTACATAAGTATATAATAAATTATATGCTTATACATTATACTTATAAATTAGTTTAGACAATTTTCTTTTACTACTTTATCAATATGAATAATAAATAAATATATCAGTTTTTTAAATAATGGGAAACTATCCCATTAGACAAAGAGAGGAAATAAAAGACTGAAGGATTTTATTAGATTTTATTAGAATTCCTCTGATATTTAGATTTCCTGAAAAAAACGGTGAAAAGGCTGAAAGATCCATGGTTGAAGAATCTTGTTACCTCAAAGATAAAGGCAGGAAAGAGAAAAGAGAGTGTTAGGGATGACTGTGTTAGTCGAAGAGTCTTAGGGAAAGATATTTAAAATACTTCACGTATCTACCTAATGAGAGTATTCCCCGGCAAAAGAGGAGTCAGAGGAAAACCTTCTCTTTTTGTTCGTGTCCCTATCGTATGCCTGTCATTTGCATAACGACCGAGAAAGTATGAGAGGCAGCTGGAAGAGTGAAACCCTTTAGGGTGATCACGTTTTCGCTACAGTTTGTTTTACGTCTTTCGCATTCTCGAACAATCACTTTATGATTTTCACGACAATGTAAATGTCGAGAGCAAAGTGTACCGGGTGATAAAAGGGTCTCTGACGAAGGGACGAATATTAGTAAAATTAATGGGACGAATGTATATAACTGCCGTGAAGGGGACAACATGATTTTTCCCTTATATACTCAAGACTCGCAGAAACTTAGAAAATATAAAATTTCACTTATAAATCGTATTGCAATTCAGGGAACTCTGAGTAAAAGTAATTTTATTTTTCAAGCATTAAAAAATATCCTCCAAAACGTTGGGTCCAGAGTTGGATCATCATCAACAGAATCACCACCTAACCTTGCTTGAGAGGAGATATCAATGATTAAACAGGCAAATGCCTTTAATAATAATAATAATAAGAAGAAGAAAAAAATATTATAAGTATGCTTAATAATTCTTACGTTCGTCTTAAACGTTCCTTTCATCGGCGAGACAAATGCTTGTCGTGTGTTTTTCCTGAAAAATAGCGCGAGAGCATGACGCTCGCTGTATCATATTGGCATCTACGTCGCACGTATGATTACGCGATCTGGCATGATAATTATCCCGCATTCCCGTGTGCGATTCATCGAGTACATCGCGAAGTGCAATTGCGTGTGAAGCGAGAGAGTGCGTTATCGTGCGCACGGGGCCAGGTGTTATTATTCTTCCCTGATTATTATTCTTAGCTGCCGCGTATAGGTCGGCCAGTCGACGATGCACCGCTCTTCCAAGAAGTGATACTTAATTAATGGGCGGCGGGAGAGGAACAGAGAGAAAGAGAGAGGGGCGAAGAACAAACAGCGGGACAGGTAGTCCGCTCACGTAGATCTCGCGTTTTCACTCAGTGACTGTAGCCGTGTAACGTCTCGTTGTCGCGATGGGAAACACTCGCTGTGCAAGGCACAATTTTTACATCGCTCATTTTAACATCGTTAACTGTCGCGGATGAATCAAATTAACTTACACGCGACATTCCCTGTTCGTTATTTCTATTTTAAGTCAACTGCCTCTCAGCAAATACTGTACTTTAGCTTTATTAAGTAACTTCTTAACAAGCTTCTTCACTTTTGAGAAAGCTGAGATTGCAGGATGAACGATCGCATGAAGGTCGTGAGAGGAGACAGAACATCACGGTGAGAAGAGACAGGCGAGACGGTCGCTAATGCGACCATCAAAGGGACGGAAAGAGCAACGTCGGTCACATCTGGCTGGACGATTCGCGCGTGATCTTTGTGTTTTATGGGACGTGTGGATAAAATGACGGAAGAACGTTTTGCAAATACGAGTCTGCAACGAACGCCGTAAAGGGCAACACGCTCTCTTCACGCAAAGAAAGAAGGAATGTCATCGTTGCGAAACGACGCGATGGTTCGTACACACTCGCGATCATCCTTATTCAATGTCCTTTCCGTCATTTCGCGTTCGTGAAATGTCGCCAGTTGTAAAAGTCTCCTTCTTTCTGGAAGAGAGTATCCTCTCTTTATAATATTTCACTCTTGCACGCTGTTTTGAGGATATTACAACAATATCAAGGTACATGAGTTGGCTATATCTCTCTGTATGGTCTAATATCCATAAAGTAAGAAAGTAGAACATTGGAAAATATAATATATAATATATAATATAACAATAATAATATAAAGTTTGTTACAATAATTTATAACAAACTTTGCCTCGAGATATTTAATTCGATACTTGATATACATTATAAATAAGATTTTAGAATTTATGTATACCATACATTTTACTATACAATAGAAACAAAAGGTAGTGAAAAAATAAATGTTGCTAATTAAGATCACCTTGTAATTTATAGATAAGATAAAAATGCCTATTAATTATCACATGGAAAATGTTTCAGAAAACGTTCGCAAACCACGAACAATAGAAGTGTGGGAGTTTCGATGCACTTTGTATATGCTGTCGCGTGGCTGCGCCAGCACGTAGGAGGCATAATTCAAATTTAATTAAAGCAGAAAGATTAGCAATTAAGAAACGATTGCAGCCATGATAAGTAACTTCGGTGAATAACAAGCGAGACAGTTATTACAACATAAAATTTTAACAGATCATTAATAATGGTCCTCAAAAACCAAACCAATCATTAATACATTGCCGTAAATACCAACTGATAATAATTCGAAATACTTATTGAATTTTTCATGTTAACTATGTTACGTCGATCATATTTGAATCATTGATTTTCGAGAAAAATATTTTGTAAATAAAATTATCATTTGATCTTTCGTCTTGTCTTCCGTTGACATGCAAACTTTGCTAACAGTAAATAACTTAAGAAACAAAATGTGTGTGTGTGTGTGTTAAAGCACTAAATATAAGAAGAGGTAATAAATCGGAAACCGTCGTTTTCTCGTCGTCGTAACGAAAGAGCAAGCTCTGAAAGTTATAAAATTGGAGAGGACATGAAATTGCCTTTATCCCTTATTATTCCTTCGAGAAACTACTTTACGCAAGTTGGCGTGCAGGAAAGCCGTATGTAATAGATGCACAATGCCAAACGGCAGAACCCGCGGCTAATTCCGCGCACCCGGTAGAAAGTGGTACGTGCGCAACTTAATTAAAATTTTCCAGCTTTAAGCCCGACGGCTTTTGTCATCGTCGCGATTAAAACGCGACGTTTCGTTGTTCGACTGCTCGTGGTTTCATCTTGCGCAACTTGCGCCTTCGAGCTTGTTTTAGAGTTCAAGAACCTTTCCTCGGCAGCCGGCTTGATTCTCAACCAATTATTAAATATCAATATATCTCTCTTGGAGCACAATATATCCCCCCTCGCCTCAGCCGTTGTGGCTTGGTTATCTGTTGGCGAGCGAGTCCGCGGGCGAATCTCTTTCATTGCAAAGGATATCGCGCGTGGCGTGCGCGCCAGACGAAATTGCCAGTATACGACCGGCAGAGCCATACAATACGTGGTTCTCGGGAAATATCCCTTTCGATAATGATCGCGGGAAATGGTAGCATGATAATACGCTGTAGGTACCATGGAAAAAAGGCACGCTCTCGAAAAAGACGTACGCTGATCGACAATGGAAGATTATCCGCGAAGCGGAATTAATCTCGATAGCGAATTACTAACTCCGCTTCCCAGCGACCCTGACGTGCTCTATATGCAAAACGTCCGTTTGCATATTCATATATGATTTATTTATGTAAAATTATTGTGTACGTGTAACGTTTCGTATCTGTTACATTTATGCGTACAGGTAAAACAAAAGATATCGCATCTCTCTATTATTCGTATAAATTCCATATGTATAAGTATATTATAAATATTAATAAAAATGATATATAGACGATTTATAAAGTCGTTATTTTACTATATATTTTGTGCCGAGGAGAAACATCCGGACTCGTTATTATTATTTTATAAACATTGTCACGTAACAAATGGAGAATGGAACGGGGTGGTATCGTGCAAAATTATCTGTCAGACTTGGCGCAACATTTTACAGATGCACACTTTTCATCACGTCGCGTATATACAGTATATATACGCATTTTGTAATATACGCTTATGGTGCTCTGTGCATGTGAAAACGAGAAAAAATTGGGCTATATTTAACATGATAAAAGTAAATTCCGTTTAACAAAAGACAAAAAATATACTAACCAAGTGTTGGACAATTATCGAAATAAATGTGTATGAAAATTTTTAAACCTGGTTTTTTAACAAAGAGGAAATTACATGTAACTTCGAGATCGATAGAGGTATCCCTTCAAATGCATTTCAAATGCAATCGGAAGTTACTTCACAAGTTAAGGACTCACTCCGGAATTAGGATAACGGAATGATTTCCAAACTTGACCGAAATTCAATTTGCTCGTGCGTGCGAAGGAAAAGTTACAACTACGTCAAGCAGGAAGGACAGCAATTCTCCATATGGGAAATAACTTTTCTCAATTGCTCTCCTCGTTCGCCACAACGCTGGGTTACTTACTTCCGTTCGGAAAACGACTTCTAACGTTTACATCATATATTATTGTGACCTTTCCCATATGTCGAAAGTTTATGACATGACATTTGTCAAAATTAATAAGCGATGATAAATCACACGTTCCTTGCTCCAAGAACTATTTATTGTACAAAAACATTTACAATTGTACAGAGAAGATATTTTTCATAAAATAATATAGATATATTTTCACATATTTTTATGTATAGTTCTCATAAATTTTTCATAGGATTACAAGCAAAGTTAATAATTCGTCATAGAATTTTCATGAAATTAATTTGATTAATTGATATACGAACGTTAAATAAGATAATATAAATATAAAGGGAACGAGTTGGGGCTATTTTTCACAAAAAATTGATAGAGTTTCTAATAAATTAAAACTCTTCTTATATGTGCGTATCTACGAAGAAACTCTACGTGAAAACGTGTGCACAGATGATGTAAATGTATTTTCGAAAAGATCCCATTTAATCGTAAACTCGAAACGCTCATTAATCTGAATGCAGACTGGCTGACACTCGTTATATTTTGCTCGAACATCGGCGCGACATCGTTAAATCTATCTCGAGACCACATGCTGCATCCGTTGTCAAGCGACATTGTTGTAGCATTCTGTGCGAAGAAAAGATTTTCCGAGGTGGTCGATAAAATCGACAGATTCGACGAGACGATCGTTGGCATATACCGAATATTACTTTTCCGCATTGTTACGTTTTAATAAAAATTCTCCCTCATCCTCTTCCTTCTTTATATTAAAAGTAAAGACTGAATATTAATCGGTTGCCATCAAGTCCTCGTAGAATCCGTCCGAGACCTACGTTTTTCGTCGTCCTACGCGCTGTCATTGTCCGTGTATTATATTTAAATTTCTGCATATACACCCATGCGCATGTATATGTGTGGGATATACTGGTGACGACGCGACGGGCATACTAATTGTTTCTCCCTCTCACCCTTTAACCTTTGCTTTTTTCTCTTATATTTTCATGGGAAACTTTCGGAACTCATGTTCGTCTCGCCGATACTTCCGTATCATCCTCATGCGAGGATTCCGTCGATTTCAATCACAATGGATGAACTTGTCTGAATTTCCAGAAGAAAAGGGGAGAAGATTTATCTATATTTCGTCCAAATACCCGACAAATTATTGAATGGGAAATTGTGCGAGGAATTATTAACCAAAATGACAGCTGCGTGCTCGTGTACCTCTTGATTGACAAAGCCTCGTGTAAATGTTTGATTGAACGTCACTTTGCACTAATTTTACCAAATAAAAATCTGACACATACAGATCTTGGATATATTTCTTCTCTAGAGTGACTCGAGTAAAATCTAGCAAACTGATAGCCAAACGTCCCTCACTCGTATTCATATCGAAGCGATATGATTTGAGATACTCGATCGCCGTAGCGAAAGTCGCGTCATGGTCCTCGTTTTGTTACGCTCGTGCGTATCATTAATTTGCGAGCGAGCCGAACGGATCGCGTCATGGAGAGAGACATTTATCACAATGAAGATATTATCGAGATATCTATCGTAGCGCATAGCCGACGGGGCACAGAGCGGGGCGGCGGCTGATTGTTGACTCGATTACGGCGCACACGGGACAAGAATCTGAAACGTCTTCTCCATCGAAGAGAGTGATATCTGCTCACGTCGGGGAAAAAAAGGGTGAGCGATCAAGCAAGTTTCTCTGCTGCCGCCTCGTCGTACTTGTCCGTTCCAGCAGCTCGTAGAGGGTTATACTCGCGTAAACTGCGAGTATTATATTGTAAACTGGTTATTATCGACGATGGAAAGCTAGTCTGGGAGCAATGAGCCCCGGCGCATAAACTTCGCGACCACAAGGAGAAGATCAAGGAACTTATCATGCATGCGGGCTACGGTAACGATGGCGGGCGGGAAAATTGTACGGTAGTCAAAGTACTTCATATTCTGATTACGGATTATGGTCGCAATTTCTTTAAGATTATCGAAGACATGTGGTGATCGGCGAGATTGTCCCAAGAGCCATTATTTATCCGAGTACGAAATGTTAGAGCGTAATGTCCCCTTGCCGACAGTATCTCTAGCAATGGTTCCGGAGTATCCTGTATATTTCCTTGCCCAACGAGCCGGAGGTAATCTCCAGCGCAGGCTGCAGATGAGAGCAACGAAGGTGGAGCGGAAGACCGACCGACCAGCCGGCAACAAAACGAAGGGCCGCCGATGTCGTTCCATTTGTCGTGCACGAGCGCGTCATCATGAAGTCATATTTCACGACTTATGGTAATTACGATTTACCACCCAGAAGTCGGGATGCATGCGTGCCGGGACCCTGTCGCGCGCGCGTACATGCTTATGTATAATAACGCATCTCATAGAGTGGTCGTCGGACCGGATATTACGCGTATTACGCTTTTCACGGGACACACGGGGGATGTGGCCATTTGTCCTGCCGCGTCCGTAGTATCAATCTAGAGCGTGCTCGACCGCGACACCAATCGGCGCTTCAAGTAATAATTATTGTACGCTGAAGTACCCATGAACGCGCGGGTTTAATTGCTTCTCTGGCCTGCAACTAGGAAGAGAAATCGCGAAACTCTCGCCTAGATGGGACGAATGATGGGAGACGAGTGATGTAATATCGAGATAACATTCTATCTCTTCTTATTCCTAAACGAACTTTTTAATGCAAAAATCTTAAAAAAGTCAATTTTATATAATAAAAATAAAAAAACCATATGCGCGCGTCATATTTAACACGTTGACTGCCACGGCAATTTGGTAAACAAGGACGAGATGACTCGTAGAGTCATAGGACGTGGCGTCCTAGAAAAGGACGCAATCTACGAGTTATCTCGTAGTCGGCAGTCAACGTGTTAAAACTCAAAAGCAAAGATGAGGATTGTTGTAACATACGAAAGACTTGGTTAAATTAAAATCTTCTTTTTATGATTTGTGTCACGGGAAATGTCTCAACGGATAACACAAAAATAATATGAAAAATAACTGTAACAACAATTCTCTTTGCCAGTAGTTAAAATTCAAATAAAAGGCATTAGTTGACATCAAACTAGCAATGTGATTGGTGAGCTGCGAGCCGACTTGGTTTTGTCAGACTATTAACCGCAGTGATTCACCAACTTATGAAATCGAAATTCGATTTACATTTTGGAGTTAATAAATTTTCGTAATAAATTCTTCATCTTATGACTGGAGTTGTTATTAACTCCAAAATGTAAATCCAAAATGTAAATCGAATTTCGATTTCATAAGTTGGTGAATCACTGCGGTTAATAATCTGACAAAACCAAGTCGGCTCGCAGCTCACCAATCACATTGCCAGTTTGATGTCAACTAATGCCTTTCATTTGAATATGAGAAATGTTTCTATTATTAAATAATTTTGTATGTCCTCAAAAATACTTAACATCCTTTCGTCGAAAGTAGAGTTACTATTTTAGTCATCCGACAGCTACATATTAAATTAATCTCAAGTAAACTTTGTTTTCAACAAAATTTTAACTCATGTTTTAGTTACAGAGATATTTAATGACAAAGAGTTAAGGAATTAGAAAGGAAAGCAAAGTCTACTAAAAGTTTCTGTTAATGAAAATTGAGTTCAAATTAATCAAAGAATTCACGAAGAATTCTTGCAATTGTGGTTACTAAATATCATTGATAATATCTCATTGGTAATATTAACAGATATATAAAAATGATATGAGCGATATGATTGAACTAATCGGCCATATTTTTTAAGTATATAATCCATAGTATTTTTTAAATAATCATTGTAATAATCAGCGATCAAGATATCTATAGATTCATTTCAGCTTAATAGCTAAAAAAAATACGTCAACAAAATCCACATCAGAACCATAAATCGGACTCGTATATGGATGGTAGAAAGATAGCATAAATGTTGTAACAATGATGTTCGATGTTTTGTTGCAATCTCAAAACTGCAATTTTTCCTTTTACATGGTGCAGCATGTCGCACAGATTATTATATACGCTGTCAAACCAATTCCTGTGTTTTTAGAACGGAAATAGAAGTTTCCAAGTTTTCCTCGTTCCGACCATTTACAATCATGTCCCTGCGATTTGCGACATTTCCGCGGTGTTACGACTTTTTCGATTCGAATCGCAATTTTGAATTGAAAATGTTACAAGGCAGAAACAAGCTTTGTCAACAAGATATGAAAAATAACAAACTAGATATTTTCATGCTTCTTAGAAATTTTTTCAAGAAACACAGATCGAATTTACAGACTCTCTGAAATGATTATATACTTCAGTCCTTTATTTGATTTCAATTCAAAACTGTACTTATATTCTCTATTTATTGGGTCTGATATATGAAACATAATATAATTCAATATATCTTTCTTTCTCTTCAATATAATGTCTTTCTTTTTCTTCCTCTTTAGTAAACAAAAATTGCTTCCTAAAATGTTCCATCGCGCACAAAAGATTGTAAATTAAAGATGGAAACATTACAATCTTGAGGAAAAATATGATGGAGAACGTTCTTCATCCTCGGTGTTCAACCAAACCGAACTGGACGGATTGGCAGTGCTTATATCCTTAATGTCCGGTATCCGTCGATCGAGCCTGCGTACTGGTAACTATCGCTGTGGTTTCTAGACACTATGGAGGCGTCATCGTCGATCCGGCCACACAAGTAGAAGAGGGGACCCCTTCTCGATCGGCAGACCCTTATTCTTTAGATGACGAGACGACGGTACGGCCGCAAGCGGCACATACTTGCATCGCGATCGCGGTACAGCTGTTGTGCTTAATAGCGGTTATTTGTCGTTTGAGCGTGTTAAAATGTTGCTGCCTTGTTGCATGCGGGCAAAATTCCGCGCGGGATGCGTTTTCTTTAACCGGTGGTAGTGTTCCTTCCTATCCCCCTTTTTCTCCAGATCCCCAACATTTTGCACGCTTTAAGTAGCAGGTGGTATTTTAAACCCTCGCCTAACGTGAAATTCTTGGCTGGGGAACTATATTCTCTAATGTTACAATGATATATCTTAAACGGTGTGCATTACATCAATTTGTAGACGCGATATTAAATGAAATTGAATTTAAACTGTCTATAAAGGAATTACACATCGTGAATAGATGTTATCACAAGGATCTTACAGTTAGTGTTTAACATCTTTTTCTTCTATAAAACAAAATTCTTACATACATTACAAATGAAATATTTTTAAGTATCTTATGAATTATGAAAAATGATTTAACAGTTACTGAAATTTAATGGAAAAAAATAATAATTATACGCAATTTCTCAGGCATGAAGCAAAAGGGAGGAAAGAGAGAAGCTATAAATTAGGAATGACCACAGCAGCAGTGTAAGCGTAACGTTCAATTAGTCTAAAGACCTACGCAAACATATTGGCCGAATGAGGGTTTCGGAGGTACAAATAGTGCCTCGGAAGGGATTAATAGAATCGTTGGACCGACAGAAGGAAACAAACCTAAAAGAATAGAATGGGCCAGTTGAGACGGTTTTACGTATACGCACGAAAAGACGCCTCGTAAAGTCTTTACGTTTCGAGTTGTAAAAGAAAATACTCGTCTATAAACCATATATGTGCATCGGCCGACGTAAAAGTATGTGTGATGTAAGTATCGTGCTGTACACGAGTGCGATATGTGCTAAATGTAGCGGGAAGAGAATGGACTCTCCTAAAAAAAAGGAAAACAATTTTCTACGCGCATGTTGATGTCGTATATCTTATTTCTTTCGATATTTTCTATAAATTGCGTGAATAAGAGCGCCGGAATATTGAACAAATCTCGTAGCAGACTGTTCAAGTAGGAACTCTCGTTTATTCACTCCATTTCGCATGATTCATCCAGCGATCATCAAAAGCGAGTCCCGCCGAAGCACGACTACGGGATTCCTCTAGTAGGAACTGTAACGAGAACACTCCGCGGAATCTCGTCTCGCAAGAGTGCCCGCTCAAGCCAAGCTAAAGACGATCTGCCCGGCTGATACCGAGTGACATCCAGCACGGAACACGCAACGTCATTTGTTACCGACACGAGACGAGCGGGCAGCTCCGCAAACCGCTGACAATAGGGACCCAGCCCGACTGGACCCCGTCCGGGACCCCACTGTGAAGAGAGAGAAGGGGTTTTTTTGCTCAACTCGAATACCGACGATTCTCTCTCTTTCTCTCTTCAGTTTCTCTTTTTTTAGCCTAGTGACGACCTCAGCTCGGCAGTAAACGCACTCGGAAATCCAAGGTGGATGATTAAAGCTTTGATCTTTCTTATCCCGGAAATAGATTTCGCGATTTGCTTGAGTGTCTGCGCACGAGCGTAACAAAAGACTTGTCTGCATTGGATTGTGATTGATTTATCTGTCATATTTTCAAATTTACTAACTGTCGGAAATGCAATCTCTTTTCTGACTTTTTTTCCTTCGCGAGAAATATCTCCGTTTGTGAAAAGTTCCATTATTTTCTGTCGCAGACCGTGGAACTTTCGAGTGCTATTACAGCGCACTTGCGAAAATATTTTTTTTCCCGACAAACTTGTCTCGAGATCGTGGAGTATGACGAAAAGCGTAAGGCAACGAAAATGTTAGGCAAGCGTGGCACGTACCCAGAGAAGGTTCAGTACGTTACCGCAGTCCATTATGCTCTGTTTCTTACCTGGAACATACAAATAAAAATTGGATTAGATATTAGTTGAGTGATAGTCGAAACGTTTCCTTAAATATTTATGATCAGTTATTATATGCTTGTGTGTGTGGTGAAAGACAAAAATGCATTCAGAATAACATTGCAAGATGCAACGCTACATTTATACGAGATGCAAATCATAGGTTTATGTGTAAAAACATTTTAGAAATCCCTGTATTAACGTGAAAAAATCACAATCGCATAAAAATCAATCATAAAAATAATACGTAATATATAAATAACACATACGTGAATAATAATAATAATACATAATTTACTTAAATAATTACTGTTATTTTCGAATAAATAAAATACTTTTCTGTTTCAAGCAAGTGCGGAGTAAATCACTTTTAAATATATTTCGCGCTAGGGTTAAAGATCACCCGAAGCAGCAAAGAGTGCTAATTAATAACGATTGAAATCACTACGCGGAATCTATAACGAAGCAAGCAACGCGCGGGAGAAACGTTAATTAACACATACCGGGATCGGATTCCGCACGGCTTCGTGTTCGTCGTTGCAAATCTGAAATTCGATCTAATTTCAGGCGCAGTCGAAGGTAAATTTTCTAGCACTCAATAAACTCGCATCTTTCTCTCTCTCTTTTTCCCTTATGTGCAATTCGATTACGCTCTTGCGAGCCACGTAAAACACAAAAGTAAACTCGGATGCCGTAAACTTGAACGGCCGATATCGCGCAGGATCCATCGCGGATACGCATGTAAAGGTAGGTACGGACATTTATTGCCATTCCGTTTAGAACACGGTGTTTTTTAAAGGATTTCAAGAGAGAAGAATACGTAAGTGTAACAAAAAAATTATTTTTATTATTAAACAATGCTCGCTTCGTACGCATATGTGTGCGTGTTTCAATTAATTTAGTGCAAAGTTTTATGCTATCCATAAAAATCAACATCGAATGATGAGATTACCATATTCTTGCTAATAGAGAATCAATCTTTTCCCTGATCTATCTTCAATATGCTCGTAAAATTTTCCGCGGCTGATTTGGAACGAATTAAAACCCGCTCGGAGCTCATTCCGGATGCCTCGAGGCGTTCGATCGGTAGAATCGTTTTTACGAGACGATGGCAGACGAGTGTGATTGGAATTTTATTAATTGACCGTTGCATAATTCATCTCCGCGGCTTCCTGTCTGCACCGGGTGTTCCCGAAATCACAAAGTCTCTTCCTTCGTCGTTAAAAAAATTATCAAAAATTTTCTCTTTGCACTTTTCACGTGCAATATTTAATAGATGATAGATAATAATTATAATACGTATGTTTATTTGTCTAATTTATTTATATTTATGCTAAAAAGATGTTCAATCTGTCTTAAATAATTCTAAAGTAATTAAAATATAAACGAAACAATATCATTTATTAGTTCCATTTTTATTTTTCATGTAGACAAAATATTTTATTTGTGGGGTACCCCTTATAAAAATGTACAGGCCAAATTCATTAGTTATCTCTCTTTGGCTCATACATTAGCACATAATTCCACGGATAATGCTAATTCGCGAGAATATTTAATCGAGATGTTCGCCAGACGATCGAAAAAGGTGCGGGATTACGCTTCGCGGACTTTATTAAACGCTGTTTTCATTGGCGGATGTAAGCCTATTATATGATAATCGAGTTAAGCGAATAAGCCGACGTTCTTCATTACGGAGAAAGAAACGAATTCGACGTGACGGAGTCGTCGAAGAATTAAACTGAGGCAAAAGCGCGACTAATTATCGGAGTATTTTCAGCAGTTTTAAATTAATCTCGATGGGAGCAGTAATATTACCATTTATATACGCACGATATGTCCCTACGCGACTTTAATAACATTAACGCAAAACTGTACCGTGTTGTTTGTAGAGAATTTTTTTTCTTTCGGAGTATAATAAATTGCTACAAAATTCTATTTCAGGATTAAACGCTGCATTTAATCCTCCTCAAAGTTTTTATTAAAAAAAAAACGCGAGTTAAAAACGACGATAAAAGTATATTGCATCTCACATCGAGATATTCGCTTTTGGCGAAATTATCTATTTTTTGTTATGCCCTTTTGAATTTCTTTGTTTTTAATTCCGGCATACTGAACGACGTTACGCAACGGGGAGAAAACGATATTAAAGTGGAAGTTTCGCGTTTTGATCCACGGTAATGCGAATTTTAACGAGATCATCAAGTCCGCCGAGCGGTCGCTTTTTGCGTCGCTCGCTGAGCGGTGTCCTCGAAGACACCGTCTTTTCCGACGTGGATGACCTCGAAAGGGTCGTTGCAAGATTTCTCATTTCAAGTGTCATCCAACGTGGCTCGCAACGCGAAGTTATCTCAACGTAGATAGGGGAGGAAAGGGGAATGGATACCTATCGCGTTCTATAAAATCTAAATGCATATACAGAGAACGCACGAGAATTTCCAACGTTGAAAGAGGAAAAGGTATAGGATGACCTGAAACTGTCGCTTCTCGTTTACGACAACGTTGCGTTGTCCGTTTAATTTCAAATGGATTTTTCCCTAACGAGAATTTCATTCGACATCACGTTATCTAGTATCTCTAGTGTCTGCCCCCATTCTCTCTCTCTCTCTCTCTCTCTATTTTAGCAGTTCCCCGATGCACACTTTCGCATAACATGTACAGAGGTGTACAGATCGCAGTAGCACGATAAGACAGGCTAATTAAATCGTAACGCTAATAATATACAACTGTCGAAAAAAGGATGGTGTGCAATTTGGACTTGGCGCGATGCAATTTTCGATTCGTTACACCTGCAGCGCGGAGCGGAGCCGATCCTAATCGCACCCGCCTCGCCCCGATGAAATTATCGCGATAATTTCCTGGCGTAGATACGCGCCCGAGCATTATGTACCGCCCGGCTAAGTATATAATCGCAGGTGCGCGCAAAGAGCTTTTCTCCCGTGCAGAAAGAAGAAGCGCATCTCCCCGGGCGCATGTATCACCCAGCGGCGACCTTATGAACCTTTCGTGAGAGCTGTTCTCCATCGGGAGAACGGGATGCTGCTGCCTATCCTATGATACCGGCGAATAGATGCCGGCACGTCTAGGAAAGGCGTGGCCGCCTCGTGGCGGCAATGGCCGGGTCATGATTTATCTCGCGTTCGGTCTCGAAAACGATTTTCTGCGATATCGTATCGCCGTCGTACTGCCTCTTCAGGGTTCTCTTCAGGGTACCGAGACAGCTACGAGAGAGCGGAGCGCTGCGAGGGCGCGTACCAGCAGCGTCGAGCGCCGAACCGTGGCAGAGCTGGTAGCTCGCGATCATTTTATCTCGCGGGGAGACGGCACCGCTAACTTGACCGAATGTCCGACACGCCGCGGCTTTATCGCTCTTAATTGAAAGTGATTAATGAAGGCAATGCCACTGAGATATGCATTAGGAGGCTCGGATAACGTACAGATTTCGTGACGGCGATCGTCCATCCTCATCATAATTCTCCAACGGAGCGTCAAGACTCTTCCGCGCACCGACGACTACGAGGGCACCTTTAATTTTTCAAATAATTCTCGTTTTACATTTGATCACAAAATAAATCATTCCTCATCGAATCTGTGATCGATAGTCGACCCTCCATATATATTCCTACACTTCATACAGTTGTCACAAGATGTGAAAGCGCGTAGAGGAAAAAGAGGAATAAACTTTGGAATACCGACACGTCTGGAGGAAGGCGTGGCGATACATTCAGAGGCGATCCGGGTCACGAGCGATCTTTCACGAGCACATCTCTCGCTGGTGCTGTCTCTCGAAAATGATTTTCCGCGATATCGTATATCTCGGGGGCCGTGAGGCCGATAAGCCGCCAGCCGGCAGCTGGGTCTCCGGGGGCAGCCAGTCAGCGGCGGAGAAACGTGTTGCACTTGGCGGCGACGATGATGATGGTGGCGGTGGTGATGTCGAGCCGCCGGCACCGATGATTACGTCAGGTGGCCCGTTACTCCCGCGTACAACCCCCAGCTTCTACGTGCCAGATGGCCGCGCACATATCCGAGGTGTGTCCGGCTAATATGACTGATTGCAATCTGTGCGAGAGATGCCTGCCCGCTAAGACGTAGGGCCGAAGTAGACCCTCGCGTGCCCTGGACGCTGCTGTGAGGGATTCTGAGATTAATCCAGGATTAATGGAGACGAGAGAGAGAGAAAGAGAGAGAGAGAAGGAAAGGGAGAGAGAGAGGGAGAGGAAGAGAGGGAGAGGGAGACGGAGGGGGAGGGAGAGAGAGAGAGAGAGAGCAAGTCAAAGACAACACACAATTTTGTGATATAGTGTTGATACGATAAGCAAAAGTTATGCATAAGAGGAAATATTTATAAGAAACATGTACGTAGGATATATATTTTTTTCGTTACTATAATTAAATAAATAAAAAAGTTCTTCTGCAGAATTGAATTTTTTAACGTACGTATTTTTCTACGACTAAATAATTGTAATTCAACAAAATTTTAAATAATTTATTATCATCATGAGATTACATTGGTTTATCTTATTGTTGCAAAGGATTTTATTCAAATATACAAAAAACTCAAATTATTCTCAAAGTTAAGCTTCATTATAGGCTGCATTGAGTAAAATAAAAAATTAGTAATTAATAAATTAAATTTTTAATTCTCGGCTATTAAACTCAATGCAATTTTCGTGTGCAATTTCTGCGATTACGACCGATAACCGGAGACCTCTAATCATTCTTAATTATACAATCTCTGTCATGCTTCGCATGGCAAAGCTTCAATCTTTAAAGGTACAGAGCGAGAGCTCCGCAAGAGTGAGTCGGTGTGGGCCGGTAAATTAGCTTGGGCAAAATGTAAAATGAAAAAAGTAGCGTAAAATCGTATTAGAAGAGAAAGGCAACATCTCTGGCGATCCATCCCTGTTGCGCGGGTTGCAGGGTGGCTCGCCGTTGCTGCTCTCGGCTCTACGTCGTAACCGGTGATGCTGGCAGCAGCGGTAACCTTGTATCTGCCGTGGCAGAGACGCGGCTTTAATAAATGGGGTCCGCGCGAGGTTACAACCTTCATCAGCGGAGATACACCTGATAGCATCGCCAATCTCGTCACGCCGCCCCAACGCCATTACCAAAGTGTCTACCGCACTTTGCCACATGCTCTCCGCGCGCATACTGGTGTTGTGTGTGGCGACCCGTTTCTCTTCACACAAAACACGCACACATACGCATAAACGTAACTCGCCCGTCTCCCTTCCGGAAGTATTTCTAAGATAGAACAATACCACGTCCTCGAAACGTGGATTTTCGTAGAACCGAAACAATGCTGTAACTTTGAAACAAAAACAGATACACACACACACATACACACATACGCACATACACACACACACACACACATATGGAGCATTTTCTGTCAAAAAGACCACCCTCCCTGCCCACTTCAATTTTTGAGATAAAATGCTTTAATAGAGCTTGAAATTTTCATTGAAGTGTCTATTTTTCGAAGCCATCTGGCGTTTTTCGGGAACCAAAATAGCGGATTAATTATTATAAGACCTATTAATAATTAATTAATATAAGCGGACTTAAGGGACCAAGAAATAAGAAAACTAAGAAAAAAATTGTATTTCTTGATAAAAAAAAATATAAATGCACATATAAAAAAATTTCTTTCATGCCTAAATAGTGCATTTATTTATGTACTATTGTTAGCTATATCATATTTTTAAAAATTCAAAATGGCGGATCCAATATGGCGGACCGAAAAGCAAAAGTCACTTGATTCGGATGAAAGTCGGTACTCGGCGGTTTTCGAGGTCGCTGATTACAAATCTGAAGTCGAAATTCAGAAATTCAAAATGGCGGATCCAATATGGCCGACCAAAATCCAATAATTCGCTTGATTTGAATGAAAGTAGGTTCTCGGGAGTTTTCGAGTTCGCTAATTACAAATCTGAAGTAAAAATAAATAATTTGCGTGTGGTTACATTAGTTTAAATTGATAGCGCCTAAAGTTTAGGTTAGGTAATAATAGCGCCTAAAGGTTAGGTTAGGTAATAATAGGTTAGGTCTGATTGGATTGGATTTAAATTTCTCTGTTTCGCTTTCCTCCAAGTTAGCCTGCGTAAGGGTGGATTGGGTTAAAATTTTGTTGTTAGGTTCACATTCATCCAGGATAGACTGCATGAGGTTGGATTGGCTCTGCTCCGCGTACATTTTTTGCATTTCGATCCGCTATATTGAATTCGCCATTTTGAATTTCTAAATTCTGATTTCAGATTTGTAATCAGCGACCTCGAAAACCCCCGAGTACCGACTTTCATCCGAATCAAGTGACTTTTGCTTTTCGGCCCGCCATATTGGATCCACCATTTTGAATTTCTGAATTTTTACTTCAGATTCGTAATCAACGATCTCGAAAACCTCCGAGTACCGACTTTCATCCAAAACAAGCGAATTATTGCATTTCAGTCGGCCGTATTGGATCTGCCATTTTTAATTTCTGAATTCCGACTTCAGATTTGTAATCAGCGACCTCGAAAACCGCCGAGTACCGACTTTCATCCGAATCAAGTGACTTTTGCTTTTCGGTCCGCCATATTGGATCCGCTACTTTGAATTTTTAAAAATATGACATAGCTAACAATAGTGCATAAATAAATACTATTTAAGCATGAAAGAAATTTTTTTATATGTGTATTTTTTTTATATTTTTTTTTATTATCAAGAAATACAATTTTTTTTAGTTTTCTTATTTCTTGGCCCCTTAATAAATCCGCTATTTTGGTTCCCGAAAAACGCCAAACGGCTTCGAATAATAGACACTTCAACGAAAATTTTAAGTCTTATTAAAGCATTTTATCTCAAAAATTGAAATGAGCAGGAGGGGTAGCCTTTTTGACAGAGAATGCCCCATATATATATATAAATTCGCGCGCCCAAGAATATCGCACAACGAAAATGCCCCCAAATATTACTTTAATAGACGACATCAATTTATATTAATTATATATTATAATTTATATTATTATTGAAGCAACTTAATTAATTAATTTTTTAAAGTGACATTAATATCGTCTATTAAGGTAATATTTGGGGGCATTTTCGTTGTGCGATATTCTTGGGCGTGCGAATTTTTATATGGGGCATTCTCTGTCAAAAAGGCCACCCTCTCCTGCCCATTTCAATTTTTGAGATAAAATGCTTTAATAAGACTTAAAATTTTCGTTGAAGTGTGCGACATCCCTGGACGCGCAAATTTTCGGTAATCGGATTAGTCAACTTTAAACACTTTTCATTCAAAAACTATTGCAGAGTCGACATTTTGGTACTAAGATTTTCGTCTCCAAATGACTTAAAGAATCTGCCATTAACAGTGTGGGTACGATAGGTCTGGGACACCCTGTATATGTGTGTGTGTGTGTGTGTGTGTGTGTGTGTGTGTGTGTGTGTGTGTGTGTGTGTGTGTGTGTGTGTGTGTGTGTGTGTACACACTCAACGAAAAAGTATGATTTACACTAATAATAAAAATTGAAACGATATCCCTAGAAAGTGACACTTTAATACAGTATTAAGTATACGCAATATTCTATTTTTATATCAAACATTAATATTGATGTTGTCCTATTTATTTCTGCCAACTCGTTTATAGATTTAATCTTCTAGGAGCAAAACTTCGAGTGACGGCAAATATAATGTCAACGACGATCTGTAAAATAAGACTATAATAAAGTAATCTCACGTTTACATTGCGGTTGTTTTCGTGGAGGCGCGAGGTAGTTTTATTGATCATAAATCATCCGACTCGTAACTCTGGTAGCTCTGTACATACATATACTTACGCACTTCGCTTGCCGCCTTTATGAAATCGTATTAACGAGCCGTTATAAGTAATTTTCCATTTGATTTATATAATCAAATACGTCGTTCTTTCGGTAATGTCGGCATTGAAACCGGATTTGATTTCACATCAACGTTCGCGTTGTCGCGGGTCGCTGTTAAAATCGTGGGCGGTCGTAACGTTATACGTTATTCCGAAGTAATTTGCCCGTTAATTAAGCTCGTGCTCGCCAAATTACTGTGTGTGTGATGTTACAGCGTTCCCGACTCGTTCCGCCATGTCGTAGACATGTTAGCATGATATCGAAATACAGGATTGATATCAAATAGCCGTGCATTATGTTCTTCATTAATTATACGCATGGCTTATATATTTAAACAAAGTGGAACAGTCGGGTAAATACATTAATATTGCATGTAATTAACGCATTATTTTCAATTTACACTGATTAATTTTACACCACGCAATTACATTTTCGGAAGAGATTTCTTTTAATTACCACTTTCATGCAATTTTTAATAAAACAATATAAATGATTAAGAGAATCTTGAACTGAAAGATGGAGTGAGATAAAAATCTAAATTGTCTGTGCTTCATACATCGATATCTCAACATAATCTCTACGTTTACAGAGAATATCTTTCTTGGGAGGTTTATCATCAGCTTCATTGCACTTGGGGAAACTTCGTGCTGAAACTCTTGGAACGAAAATGATTTCCGAGCAAAGTCTCGACGTTTCTGTGAACCGCACAACGGCGTGATACTCGAAAACAGCCTCACGCGCCAATCGTAAATGGATACGCCGTATGCGTAAATAAACACTTTTACAACGTTTAAAAGGAGTGATTTTTTGCTCTTTCGAAAAGTCACGAACGAGCGCACTTCATTCCTTATACGGCTCATACTGCACAAGGACTATTCATTGCGACATAAACGACGACACGGTTGTCGTTACTTCCCGGCCATTACATGCGCGCGCTTCTCGCAGAAGTTTTGCGAATAACGGAAGAAGATATCAGGGCTGTGTGTACGCATTCGCGTGCAACGCCATTGAAGGCGCCATAAAGTTTAACACGGCACTGCAAGATAGGTACATTCACTGAATCTATACTTATTTTTACGATCGACACGAAGTGGTGCAAATAAATTCGAATGCTGCTGTATAGTTACACATAAAAAGTGTAATTTTCTCTTACAACTTAAGACCATAAAATGAGTACACATCTAAGATTGAAGTGTTGACTTTCCTAAATAGTAAATCTTGCAAATGTTTATATAATTAAAATAACGATTATACATGCTTCAATAATCTTGGAATTATTAATATTAACTTAATATCTCTAAAAAGTATACGAATGTACGGAACTTTCGCGAAAAAATTTCAACTATTTGATTATGTATCTTACTAGGATATCGTTGCTGCTTCCATCGTGCGTGCTTTCACATGTGCACTCGCGACTGTCATTATTCAAGCAAAGAAGATTTCCGATCGCGATCACGAGAACGTTTGCCATCGCATATTATCTTGTCAGGTTGCAGCTTCAGCGTTAACACCCAATCAGGGGATGGGCTTGTATGAATCTTAATTCATTGGATCGGATGGTTATTCGAGTTCAGAGCGTATCGCGTAACTTGTCACTTTTATGGTGGATTCTCATGTCGCGTGTAAAAGTATCCGCACCGTTATGCAATACTTATTTATCTGTACGGATGACACTTTAACGAAGAAAATGGACTAGCGGCCGCGTGCGCTTTATTTTAATTATGCCTATTAATCAACTGCTATATATCAAAAAGATACTTCAGATCGAGCCACGAATATCCTTAATCAGCGTAACTTGCAGCCTTCGAGTTGCGGCAATCAAAATGCAAATGCGTGTCGGCCAAGTGAAAAACTGCTTTAACTGATTTAGCAGAGGATGCGGGTCTCGCGAGTGAATATTTCTCCATTTAAACTGGCAGCTCATACATCAATATGTATCTTCACAAAGTAAGGGCAAAAAACAGTGTACATGTGAAAGAACATGTTGATTTACTGTAAATTACTGTATATATTACTGTATAAAGTAAATGAAGTTTATTAATAGACAGCCCGAGACTGATGCTTGCTTTTTAAGATCAATGTGTAGCGGAAAGCATGCAGCTGCGAGACATTGAAACGTGAAGAGTTAATTTTCAGTATCGATTTGAGAATCAATCCATCAACCGGTCACGTTGTACCGTGGTTTTCGGCCAATGATTTTCCGGTCACGGAGTAACGATACATTAATAACAGACGTGTCGATACAGATCAGACGACCACTAATGATCAATAAAATTGCCCTATATAAGGAATGTTTTCTAATTCCGTCACGCGTATTATTCGAAACGGCCATCTCTCACCGCGAGATTGATTATTGGAATGTGTTACGTATTATGTCGATAGTTATTTTATCTATCTACATATATAAATACAATTGTAGAAAAATTAACAAAATAATAGGTATAAAAAGAAAAAGTAGAATCAGTTTGTCATATAGTAAAGGATAACAACAAACCTAATTTAGATTTGATAACTCCATTAAAAATGCAGTAAAAAATAAGAGGTTTGTAAAGTTCGACAATTCTTTATTTCTTAATTTAATTTTCGTTAAAATTCATGCACGCTCCTTATTATTATTGGTCGTAATGTAAGAACTGACACATATATGACAGCCATTGTGAACGTAACGGAAACGGATTTCCGAGCACGAAGTAATATTCTTTCTGCTGGCACGGTAGTCCTGAAAACTAAATTCAGATGCGTTTGCCAGGAGCAATCCCTACAATCGTGGTCACTGAAGCGTCATAATTGAATTCGATTGTCTGAGGAGCCAAGAATATGTAAATGAATCTACAGTTCGCGCCGATGTCCCGGTACTTATTCCTGATCGACAACGTGAATGGGAAATAAAAGCTAAGAATTCTCTCGTTTTAAATCCTCGCACAAAAGTATCACGAGCGGAAAAGTTACTCAGAATAATCCGCATAATGACATTTCGCGGAATTTCTCCTCGTGATTTTTTTAACTTCGTCGATCTCCTTCGATGTTTCTTCTGCGATCTCCTTTAGATGTTATTCGGTAAGATCTAAAAAAAATGTTCACCGAATTCTGTCCCCGCAATTCTTTCTCTCTTTAACACACCTAGTGTCAGCTAAAAATGGAAACCGAGAAAGCGCAGCGAATCGGAAACGACCCTGTATTGTTACAAATCGCAAAATTATTTATGTCTACACAATGCCACCCGGCTCCCACTCGGGCATTCGCGGCACGTCGAAATTTCCCTCGCAAAATGTGAATTTTGTTCTCTAAGCTCTCGCAGGCAATATTGCACGGAACGCTTTTCCGCAGTGTATATCGCCACGCCGGCCATTTTACAAACTTCCCGTCTGAATGCAAACAAGTAAACCGGAATATCATCGATAAAATGCTCTCTAATACGCGTTCGCACGTGATAAAGACTGATTGCCGCCAGTCGCCAACTTTCACGATGATAAGACGTCGAGTAACATAATGGGTTTCGTCGGAAGAGGGGTTGATCCGCAATTTAGATTAGATCGAGTCGTCAAAGTTGACGAGTTTAACGACGCTCTTTCGCGATGTTCGACGCGAAGATGAACAGGTAGATGGAATTGAGGAATGGAATAGGGACTTTAATAGCTCAATATATATTAGGTTAATGCTCTCTAATTACAAATTCGTACAAAGTCTTCTTATACCTTAATACTCTAATAATACCCTTATGACTCTCTCAAGGTATTATATTTTAAAATATAGAGTTAATATTAAATTAATATATAAAATTATTTTAAAAAATCTTTCTCTCTCTCTCTCTCTCTTTTGTTCGTTGTACTTTCATTTCTGCACTCTTTTTTCATTGTAGACAAAAATAGTTTGTATTGCGGAAAGTCACTCAGAAATTTCATAAATGTATAAACCACCCTCGCAAAAGTAGGTTTCTTCGTGGAAGAGTTGGGAGTGTTGGGACGCGAAAGGACGGGGGTGGGGGGATGGTATGAGAGGATAAGTTTGCGACCCGGTGAAAGAATAATTCTTTTGCACTCTAAGGAACCGCCCAGATCTGTCTTCACTTTCTTTCCCCTTTTTTCTTTTTACTTCATGTTTAGTCGCGTACGATCGATGAACCGTTTAATATTTAAAATACGTTTCTCTTGCTTCGAATGATACTTTCGCGTATCTCTCGCACACCTAAATCCAAACGCAGTTTGTATACGTCGCGTTTTACGTTTGCGAATACGACGTGACCTGGGTGCGGAACAACGCAAACCGAAAGACGGAAACGTGTCTAATAGCGTTTTCGGCTCGCACTTAAGGCCAATTCCCATGGGATCGTGATTCATTCGAAGCGCATTTGGATTCCATTCAGGATCTAAAGTTGGATCCTGAACTAAACCAAACTAAAGTTAAACGTAAACTTCAAGATCTAAAATACTTAATAGTCATTTTTTATATATAATACATATGTATATCTATATATACATACATATTAATATATATGTGTGAGATATGTGAATACTATGTGCGCGCGCACGTGTGTGTGTACATTCGTAAACAGTTTAAATAAATGTCTTACCGTTCACATCATGTACAGACTCCTTCACGTATTCTGATAAACTTAGCTAAACTTAGATAAACTTAATAGAGGAAATAAGATTACGTAATAAACAATATAATTAATAAATATAAAGGAACAAATATAAAAACGCATGATATAATACAATACATCAGAAACAACGATGTACATCGATCAGTTTCTATTTGCGCGAAACGTGAAAAAAATATCGTCGTGCCGAAGCTGACACATGCTGTTTCAAATTAGAAGTTTCCGGGTATGTTTTATTGTAGTACGTGTTTCCACGTTTCCGGCCAATATCTGTAATATCTGGGAAAGATGTTCGTGCAATGCGCATCGATTCTATTCACCGCTTACATGAAACTTGTTCACCGTACTCGCGTAACAAAATAACGCGCGACACACGTGTATCGGGCCGGCTCGGCTAACCACAAAGGCGACAGGTAAAAAGTTAAAAAATGGTCAACCACGCGTGAGAATCAGTCTTTCATCACGTCAGGTTACAACGAACAGCTCTTCCGAATTAAAGAGCATGTGAAATGGGTCGTGACTGCAAAAACGCAATATGCAACGTTTTACATATTTAAAGACTCTGGAAAATCTGAAAATCCAAAGCTCTTAAGTCTCAAAATCTCAAAATACAGAAAGATCAATTAAGGAAACGTTTTAAATTTTGAATCAAGTAAGACAGAATTTAAATTAGGGAATCCGAATTAAATTAAATATCTTATTGTTAGATCCATGTTGCAGGAAACTCGCAACCATAATAAAAACTCAGAAATCTAATGGTCTATCTTATGGACATTATAAAAATAAAGAAAAAGAGCACGTTAAAAATTGAAATATGAAGAACAGAGACTTCTTTTAAGTACCAAGATAATCTAACGAAGACGTTCAAGAATTCTAGGATCGAGAGATACGATCAGGAATTTTAAAAAGCTCAGGAACCTGAACGTAAATCATTGATCTAAAAAAAAATTGCATGAAGAAACTAGATATTTAGCTTGAGATATCACGAGCGTTAACCGCCTTTCACGTTAATAGTCGCAATGAGTGCTGACGCAAAACTGCTCGCGCGGACACAAGTGACCGCCGCCGCACCGCCGCGCCGCCAAGAGAACGGTAATCCTATCGTTAATAGAATTGGCCGACCAGCGGGATTCCATTAGCAATATATAAAGGATCGGTGTTCTATTCCATCGCGATAACGTACGCTTCTCTTACTCGCTCCTACCTTTGTCTCCTCTCTTGGGCGCAGTCAGACCGAGGCACCTTCGGAGAAGCAATCGATTCGATCTCTTTCCCTTCTGCCGAATGGATCGGCCTTTCCGCCCTCCCACCTCCTCTTTTGCATTCGAATGCTTGCTTTTAATGGGTCGGGAGAGTTAGCTTACGCAATTAAACCAGGACCTCGGATTAAGTGAATTAAATCCACTCAGCGGTAAGGCACCTACATGTACGAGTCTTCTCCGCGATGCTGTCCAAGTGGTCAATGAGAGATACGATAACGTAACTCAATCGAACTCGCCATTTAACTTCTCTATGCAAATACTAGAGGGAGGGACAAAGGGAGGGAGGGAGAGAGAGAGAAAGAGATAAAAGGCATGGAACGCAAGAAGTTTCTCGGTTCTGGGAATAGTAGTTTATCCCTTTCTCTCTTTGTCTCCCTGAAATTGAAAGCCATTTCAGACGATTTATAAGATGATCCCAAATTTACGATAAGTAACGTAGTATAAAAATTTGTAAAAAATCAGATAATAAAATATTAATAGTAATTTATTATTTATTTATTATGATAATACATTTATGATAAAATATTAATAGTAATTTATTATTTATTTATTATGATTACATTTATGATAATACAAATTTTAATTATTAAGAATAATATAAATATAATGTGCGTTACTAGTGTATCATCATCTAAATTTTTATTTGCTCGCAGAAATGTTTTCATTGACGGAAGAATAACTACTATCAATGAACGAATTATACATCTGCAATTAAAAATCGTAAATTATTTTTTACGAATTCGTGTTGGCTCTTGCACATTTTCTCGAGATATTTATTATAATAATAACAAATTATTGAAATCAATGTTTTACATTCGGATGCCAATTTAATTTTCTTTCTCGAGATAACCAGGTCTCCGAGAATTGCACGAGTTTCTATCTCCAGGCAGGTGGCATGAGGAGTAGCGCACATAGTTCGAGTTAAGTGAATTAAATTCAGCCCCACACGCCACACACACACACACACACACACACAGTACGTGCAAGCTGCACCACACTATACGTGGGAACACTCACACACCTACGGAGCACACACACACACACACACACAAATGTAAAGAAGAGAGAGAACGGAGTTGCTGGAGTGCTGTAGTTGGCCGTCGGTCGGTCTGTTAGCAATCGATGCCGCGTGCGGTCAAAGGAAGATATGATTACAAGATAACGGTAAACCGATCTCGCAGAGAGCCCCCATTTTGTATTGCGTATGTAAATAGAATCACGTGTGTGCGGCTAAATGCGAACAACGGCGGCATGTTTGCGAAAAAGCAGTGGTTCGCCGCGAACAAGCGCTCTTTTCTTTTCTTATCTCGATGAGAATTGAATTCAAGTATTGCATAAGTGCGGAGTGTCGATCGATACTAATTCGATTATTTTTACACTCCGGTGAGGGAAATTTGTATTGCGTGAGTAATCCAAAGCTAAATTAAAAAGTAATTTTAAAAGAGAGATACCTTTATAAAACTCTTCGACAAAAATGTTTATCAATATTTTAACTTTTACATTTCTGCGTAAGGAAAAATTATCTCAATTATCTATTTTTTCCTAAGTTTGACATTTCTTTTCGTCGAATACTTTTAACCCTTTCAAAATTATAGTATTATATATTCAATATATATATAAGTTCTACAGTCTTATAGTTTTGTCAATATTTATTTATAAATGTCTTAATATAGTATTGTAATACCTTAATCAATATTAATTAAAATATAATGAGAAGATTATAGGTATCTGCTGATAACATGATATTGTTCATCGAGATGATTACGAAAAGCAGCGTTCTTGCAAACACTGGCAATCGTGCTCCATTTTTTGTATTACACAAAATTCACGTTATATAGAAATAACAACAGGATTCTTAGCTAGAGTAAACAAATAATTTCAAACAATTTAACCAGAGATAATAATTTCGATAAATTTTTAAAAGAAATGAAAAGACAAAGAAAATGTAGTGCGAATGAAACGGTGATGTAAAAAAATTGTTGCAGAAATGACATGGAATATCGTTATTAGCGATAGCTAACGTAAATCAATTCCTCGCGAATGCCTGCTCCGTTTCTTCGGAATTCGCGTATTAATCCCACAACAAATGTAGCGGAACATGTAATTCGTGCATTCAATTGCAGAGACGACTGAGTTAATTGCATCCGGCTGCTATGCACAAGCGTGTAAGCAACAAATGACGTAGCCGTTACATCGTATTGACCCTCTCTGTGCTTAGCCCAACGTTTAGCCTCTACCCCTCTCTATTCCCCCCCCCCCTCTCTATGCATTTACACATACCTACATACGAGCGTAATATCTACAATAGACAGCCTAGTTCTGGAGAGCATGCAATTAATCACATACTCCAAAACGTGCTAAATACTAAGATTACAATCGTTTCTCAACTTAGTATAATTATATAATTGTAGCAAGATCAGTATTTCACATTTATATTTTGATCATGTTATCCAATGTAAATGTTAAATAAAAATTTAATAACCAAGACTATTATTTTCTTGTTGTATTATTTGACGTAATTCATTTTATTATTTAGTTATTACATCTATTTACGTTTGTTAAATATTTCCGTCGCCACGGTTAATTAAATTTTCCACATTTACCGGGTACCGAAATTAGATGTCACATTTTACGCGCCTGTATGTTCGAAGCTGCATACGGTAGACGGTTAGTCGTATTATGGTATTTAATTGCGACATAAAGGTGCGAATACCTTGGATAGCTTAAATAATTAAATTTCAGCAAAATAAATTTAGCTAGAGAACAAAATTGTGTATTACATACATACATACATCTGTTCGAACCAATATCTCACACACTATTTATTCCAATAATAAAAGTTTTCTATATCGATATATATATATTATCAGTACAAACAGTTTTACTCAAGAATAATTAGAGAGAATATTTAATTATTTCTAGATATATATAATTATTTCTAGAAAGACATTTTTACACAATAAAATTTTATTTTAATAGGTGACGTAATAAATCAATTAATTTTTATTTACAATTTAAAATTTAATTGTTTTTAAATATGCAAAATAGCTTGGCGTTACTTTGACGAATTTTTCAATGAGTCTATCATTAACCCATTAAATCCTGAGCCGAATCCAGGATAGATAGCGTGAAACTAATTATTGGATATTTGCCATGGCTAAAAAAAAAATTACCCGTGTTTTTTCTTTTGTCGATTGCAATTGTTTATAACAAATTGTTTAAACAAATAGATACAAATTTCCGAATTTCGAAAAACTAAAAGCGGCAATCGATTCTACGGGAAAAACCATGAAAAAAACCTTAGTAACATTTTTTCATTAGGTTGCAAAAAATGTTTAATTTTTGTAAGCAAGTGCTTATCTGTGACACTTTTAGACAGAGCTGATGTTAGTGTAAATTTTTTTTTTGTATTCTTACTCGTTTGGATCGATTATTCTTTTTTTTCATGATTTTTTTCATGACTTTTGCATAAATACATTTTACATTGTGAACAAAAATTATCAGTTCTCATACCACAATTTGAAACATCACACCTTTTCCGTAGATTTTACACAAACAATTTGGGCTCTGACAAAAAAATGTTACTAAGGTTTTTTTCATGGTTTTTCCCGTAGAATCGATTGCCGCTTTTAGTTTTTCGAAATTCGGAAATTTGTATCTATTTGTTTAAACAATTTGTTATAAACAATTGCAATCGACAAAAGAAAAAACACGGGTAATTTTTTTTTTAGCCATGGCAAATATCCAATAATTAGTTTCACGCTATCTATCCTGGATTCGGCTCAGGATTTAATGGGTTAAATCAGTTATATACATTTGGAATTTAATACAACAAAGTTTCAAAAAGAATATCCGAAGATCCGCACTTGTAAATTTCGTACATAATACGCATAAATCAAATAAAAGCCAACTAATTTCCGTTCAAACTTCTTGAAAATTAAATGTTCGCTCTTTACGTTTCCAACGTCTTCGTGAAACATTCGATCCTCTCGATAGCGGACGATAACGTTCAATTAAAGGCAAAGAAGTCATAGTATTTTATATAGAAAGTTTCAGTCAAAGAACAGAGAGAGACGTATCTTTCCCCTTCCTCTATATACAACGAGATGGAGAAGAGAACTGCGAGAGACTCCCTTGCTCTTTCGCTCTATATATATATATATATATATACATATATATATATATATATATATATATATATATATATATATATATATGTATATATATATATATATATACAGGGTGTCCCATTATAAAACATCCAGTCGAATATTTCGAAAACCAAGCCCGGGAGAGAAAAATTTTTCAGACAAAAGTTATTTGGTTTCGAGGGGCCCATAAGATGATACCATTGGTTTGACCTTGAAGAATTATTTGAAAGTTACATGAAAGTCACCTCAATTTTTTTAAATGGCATCCCCTATTTTTTATTACATATTCTTGTAGCTGACCTCGAGAGCTTTCCAAAACACTATAATAAAGTATTTTTTCATGAAGTATTTTCCGAGTTATAAAGCTTGAAATAATTTCTTAATTTTACATAAACTGTAAAATATCTCGTAAAATATTTACTTTTCGATGACCTTACCTCAATACTTTTATGCACAGAATAATGAGAGGAACCAATTGGTGTCAAGAAAACACATAGTTGTTTTTAAGAAAAAATATGCAATTTGTAACTAACAATTACATATTTTTTCTTAAAAACAACTATGTGTTTTCTTTACACCAATTGATTCCTCTCATTATTCTGTGCATAAAAGTATTGAGATAAGGTCATCGAAAAGTAAATATTTTACGAGATATTTTACAGTTTATGTAAAATTAAGAAATTATTTCAAGCTTTATAACTCGGAAAATACTTCATGAAAAAATACTTTATTATAGTGTTTTGGAAAGCTCTCGAGGTCAGCTACAAGAATATGTAATAAAAAATAGGGGATGCCATTTAAAAAAATTGAGGTGACTTTCATGTAACTTTCAAATAATTCTTCAAGGTCAAACCAATGGTATCATCTTATGGGCCCCTCGAAACCAAATAACTTTTGTCTGAAAAATTTTTCTCTCCCGGGCTTGGTTTTCGAAATATTCGACTGGATGTTTTATAATGGGACACCCTGTATATATATATATATATATATATATATGACATCCGGCCTCATTTCCGCTTCGTCTTAACGACAAGTAAGCGATCGCGAAGGTCGCAATGCGATTATTTTGCCGATGCCGCCGTTGATTCTCCTCCTTGTCGGGCTTTATTTTACTTTACGAGTGAGCAAACTCGGATTAAGTACTGGCGACCACTTCGGCATAACGGGGGAGGATACCACTCAAAAGGCAGTCATCGTGACGCCTGTTCGTTCCGTTATTCTACTACTGTTCTCAGCATTCAGTTTAATCTTACATTCTCTACGCGAAACTGTCGTGAATAGAGCTTTCGAGGGTCTAAGTTAATTTAATTCGGGTGGGATTTACAGTGAATTAAACAGTTATTGAATGTAAAGAGCAATGGTAGGAATATTTATTAATATATCTATCTATAATTTAGTATATGTTGCTTGCTCTAATTGTACTAATTATTAAAAGTTAATAAAAATTATAAGTTTTTTAAAGAAAGATTGTTTTATATAAAAGTTGGTCGCAAAATAATAATAAGATATATGTATAAGTAAAGAAATAACGATTCTAAAAATATATATTCATATAAATTCTATTTTTGATAAAACCTTTTTTAATTAATATAATCTATCTAACAAATTGTTTAACGCCTATCAATAGTTTCTTTGTGAAGAAATTATTGCTATTATTTTTTGTGAAAAGTCAATGGCCGAATAGTGTAAGATCAAGGATGCGATACAACGATAAAACGAGAGAAAAGTTTGACGAACGTCCGTATTAAATTTATACTAAATCCAATGTCTCGACGAGATCAAAGTGTTTCGTGCAATTATCTCGCTGGAATTAGAGCTGTCGCACGGTGGTATACATCATTAATGCGATTATACGATTATACGATCATCTGATCTGGACGAGCATTACCAACGCGACGTGCATTACCAACGGCATCTCGGCTGCTACCCGCCTTCTCGCCGTAATTGCATTTAATAAAATGTAACCGATATATCCCGAGAGAAAAACAGACAGAGAGAGGCAGAGATATTCTTCCCCGAAATCGGCGCTTTGCTGCGGGCGCATAATGGCACGCTCGCCAGTGATCCGGTCCGGAGATTACGCCACGTCGGCTACATGATAATCATCTAGATATTGCTCCTGCGTACGTACTGCGTCCGAATGGCGTACGGCGTACACACAGTCAATACGCGGGATCAGATAATTGGCATTCAGCTGACCACGACCGTCGATGCGATGGATGCCCATCCCTATCACCCGCGATCTCTCTCTCCCTCTCTCTCTCTCTCTCTCTCTCTCTCTCTTTCATCGTATGTATACGTGTGTGTCGAGGAAGAAATGTTAAAAAACTGTATCGATCTATCATGCGATCTATCATGATTCAATGTAACCGAATACTTTTGAAACAAAAGTTAGGAGGAGACTATTAAACTTGGTTCATACTTTCGACAGCTGTGAAATAGATTTGCTCGATAGGCTTTCGAAAAATTCGACTTTTCCCTCTTTAAATAAATCCAGGCACTTCTGAACAAAATTCTAAAACTGTATACTCCTTAAGATTTTTATTGCAATTAATAAATCGCGCAAGAAAACACGCGCAGGAAATAAAAGCAGCAGGTATCGATTAAATATTCGATTACATATGATTCTTCGCGATGATTGCGAATAAAATATCGATTATCGTTTGAAAGGAATCTAAGCGGAGAGTTAAAGGAACACGCGGGCGAAGGAAGCTATTGGTCGCGCGTATAAACGTAAATCACGAAGGACGAGTTACTGCACTTTGATCGGTGAACGAGTTTGGGATACGCCAAATTATTCGGGACACCTTGTCTTTGATTTAGAGATGCCGAGTGCGGTCGGAATGAACACCGATCGCCGGAACACATTCGTTATCGCCACCAGGATGCCCAAGGAATACGGTAGTAACTTTAATCAACCGTAATAAAAGCGCACGATTAATGGGAATATACGTCGGATACTAAAAGTTCTATTTACTATTACATCTTCGCTTCCTTAAAATTCAATTTCCAAGAAATCTTTCTCTATTTTCGATTTTTTATAATTTAAAAGTTATTGACACTTCGAAAAGTTTTCGTTAAAGAAAAATCAACTGCGAAACTGTGATAAAGCGGTACACGTCTGCGAAGTTTCTCTAGGTATTTTAGTTAGTGTGTGTCGCGAATATGATCCGATACTTCTCGCATGTCGGTGCTGTCGTTATTCGTATCGCTGCATCTAGGTCGTAATTTCCGAGACTGTTGACAGACAGACAGCGCATGAACGGAAACGCCAGAAACACGATGCGGTTTCGTTACCGAAAATCAGGCAATGAAGAGAGAGAGAGAGAGAGAGATTTCACGGTTTCTGAGCCGTATTGCGGATCAGAGAGAGAGAGAGATTTCACGGTTTCTGAGCCGTATTGCGGATCGCATATTCGTGTTTGTACACATGTCTACAGATCAGACGGCTATGAAAATTCGCAAATCAGATATTAACTCCAGAAATTTAGATTTTATCCTAATCTAATCTTCATCCGAAAAGTACGAAAAGATACGAAGTAATCTTAATAATGTTCTATGTTCTGTGTGTATCTATTTTAAATTGTTTATCATGAAAACAGAATTATGAACTGTTCACGAGATTTTGTCAGGAAACGTTTTCATCTTTAACAAAATTCTCGAATAATTTTTCAATAAGTTCTTTTTTCATGAAAATTGCCACAATAATGTTGTAATTGCTTAATTCTATACCAGAGCTGCTACTTTTGCTAACTTGGAAGTTTCGAAAAATATATTCGTGCAAATTGCAAGTTCATTTAAAAAACATTAAAAATATTCTTAAAAAGAATTAATATGTTCAAAAAAATATGTGATAAAATAAATACAATGTAAGATAATTGTAAAATAATAAAACTTACAAATATATTTCTCTATTTCTTTACAAAGGAAACAACTACAAACGATTCTAAAAGACGATTTAAATTTGCGCAAGCAGATTTAAGACATTTCAATATTGAGTGCGAGTCTTTTTTTTAATTTTTGCAATTTTAAATGGATAATACTAAACAAAATTATTGTTACAACAAAAAAATTTTATTTTTTGTTTAGAAAAATTAATTTTTTAACAGTTAAATGTTAGATTTACATAAGTATTTTTATATATTTATATAAAAATAGAGTATTTTATATAGTTTTTAATGTTGTGATCATTTTTTTAAATTGTTTGCTAAAAGTTATTGTTTTATTTTTTAAATACTACTCAGAAGTAAATTGCGCTAGGTATTTATTAATATTTTGTAAAAAAAATCAAAAGTTTTAAACACATTTTTCAATTTAGGAGTAATTGCAATATCAGAAATTTTATTCAGATTTTATTATATAATTTTACAAATGTGTACCAATAACGGTACCAAATTAATAATTATATAATTTTTATTCTTCGAAGCTTCGAAGGTTCGAAGATTCGAAGCTTTGAAGTTCGAATATCGAAGCCTTCGAAGAAAATCACCAGCCTTACTCTATATCTGCATTGATTTTCTACATATCAATTTGCTTATATCATAGTTTTTTGCTTCTCCACATATCAACTTAGTTTAACCTTTAATTATTGGCCGATTAAATTAACACATTTACATCCAAACCGCCAAGAAACAAGACTTGAGTAAAAAGAAAAAAGAGAGAGGGTTAGGGGGAGGAGAGGAAGAAAAAGGGAAGAGAAAGACGGTAAATCATGCAATCCATCACTTCGACACTGCGAGACAGACGTTAATTGAAATCTGACCGGTTTTAAACGCAGACACAATTTAGTCGATCAATTAAATTGTAATTGTAAAACGAGACAATGGGGAAGCACACAAATGAGAAATCTGATATTTCTTTGAAGCGCATGATATCTGACATAAATTGATTAGTATTGTATCTGTTACAGGAAGAAAAAATATATGACTGCTGTGAGAAAAAAATATAGATATAAAAAATTGTGAGAATGTTTGGCGAAAGACGTGAAAACTGTAAAAAAGCGAGAACAGAAAGTATGTATAATATATTCCTTCCTCACTCTCCCAAAACAATTACGGTTATTCTTCTTAAATAAAGTTTATCTTAAATAGAATTATAAAAGCAAAGAAAGAGAGTGTGAAGTAAGATAGATAAATGAAAAACATACAAATGCTCTTTTACTTAATATGATATAAAAAGCTTTCATAAAAAACTTGTTTTAATAAGTTTTATTAAACATTGAAATAAAAATAATAAAAACTGAATATAAAAACATAACCTAAAATTACTTTAGCCAATGTTTAATTTTAATTTTTATATTTATTTTATTTATGTATATCTCTTCGATATTTTATTAAAAATAATATTGCCTCTTTTGCCGTCTGGCAAAGCGCATTGTCGCGAACAACACGACCTTCATTTTCGTCGTCCATCCATTATCTCGTTTAATCCTCATCCAACTTCCGAGAAAACAACAAGAGAATCGGAATGGTGAAGAAGAATTCCTGCAAGAGCTATTTTTTCGTATCGCTGCTTGTTTGTATCAGCCATTTGCAACAGCGTAACTGAAGTTTTTAACTCTAACATGTTTCTCATTTATTCTTATTACTATTAACAATATTACTTATTTTTTTATGTATTCGGCAAACATTTTAAATAACGTCGACAAATTTTCAAGTTCATACTTCTGCAAAATGAGTGTGTAAAAAATAATAATACATTGTGTTAAATGATTTTAATGTAACAAATATTTGATATTTTGATAAAAATTCTTAATATAAAATTTAAAAAACTTTGTTTCCTCTGTGGTGGAAATAGCTATAGAAAGATGTTATTGTCATTATTACTTTACTTATTTTTGCATATAGTAGGTACGTCCCTTGTTTCTGGTTTTTTATTCACGAGTGCGGCTCGCTTCTCGTTTCGCCACTTCGGGAACATCAATTGGTTGGTCGGCTGATTAACACGAGACGCTTTAGGCACGCGGCTTCACCACGAGATAAGAATAAGTTGTCGCATTCCGTGTCCAAGGTTTCGTATACCTTTGTTTCTTTCTCGGTACAAATTAATCGAGATAAGACGAAGCGCGGAACATTGGTACCACGAAGAGAATTTAACGGAGATGTTGTAGTGAATTTCAAGGAAAACTGCACGATTTACGTAGAAATTTAACGGCGGTATGCAAAGAAAAAAAGTTGTTTTCGTTGACACGCGAATTGAAAGAGAGAACGAGAAAGAGAGAGAACGCCAACGAATTCATCGATACCGAATTGCGAGGAGCAAAAAGAAATAAATACACATATTCGATTGGGACAACGCGAAAGTGTTAGATATAGAATTCAATTTTCAAAAAAGGTTAATATCTGAAATGATACACATTAAGGAACAAAAGAACGGTATCGATTTGCATAAGGACTCAGAACATCTGAACGAAGCATATTTGGATAATATTGGAACTTTGGAGCCAAATAAGTATATTTTTTTTTTAAATCCTGTATATCACACTTAGAATAACTGGTATATTATACGTTGTTCCCCCACAAAGATTGGATTTCAAAACGACGATGTGGTGTCTGGATCATTTTCAGTGTGTCTTACTCCTACCAACAGTTAAGTTACATCCTAATAATAATATCACTTCCTTGGAATTGGGCATAGTTTGTAGAATCACAACTCTATTAGTAAGAACTACATTTACACATTATTATTATTTATTAAATTACAATTGAATAGTTAACATTGTATTTGTTACTTTACAAAAAACGATTTATGACTAGTGACAGTTAATTATGACGGACATCACTTCACAGACATTTCCAATCCGAAGGAGGCTGACGGCATGATTCATTTGGGGAAAGTAACTTGTGCGACTACAGAGTTCTCCGAGAAAAAAAGAATTTCAATAAAAAGAACCATGCTCTTTTGAATTTGTTTCTCGTTATTAATGTTACTGAAAAAAACTTTGTAAGTCGAAACGCGTTTAATCTTCGATACGCATGATTTCTAATATAATTGTTTTGTTTACTGATATTTTTTTGACATGTATTGTTTTTAATTTCTCGTTCGTATAAGGTTCAACTGTTACATTATTCGTTTAAATACACATAGTTTTCTCAGGAAAACAAAAAAAAACATTTTAAAAAAATTAAAATTTTACAGCGATTGAAAGAATTTTCGATGGACGGGACTTTTCGAGGAGATTTCAGGCAAGTTAAATTTGGTGTTAAAACGACAGCTTTCGAGACGTCCTATACATAATATAAATGGAAAACGCTCTCGTGTTTATGCACAGCTTCACACTGCGGAAGCCGAACAAACGTTGTAAAAGTGCCGTAAAAATTTCAAGCCGATCCGAACTTATTTCCCCTCGCTCGGACTGCGACGCACGTAGTTCGACGAACTACTGGGCAAGAGTTTCCCCGGAAGTTTCGTCCAAGTTTACATCGGGGGATAACTTTATACAACGTGTGATGCGACGCGAAAAGTTTGTGATTTTTAATCTACGAGCGCGCGTAGTAGAGAACGCGCTTCGATGCCTTTTTATACTATACGTACATACGTATGTATAAAAGTCGTTGCCACCGCTTTCTTCATCCTTTCGGCGAAAAAGCGCCCCAGCTTTTCATCTCGCGCGAAAGAAACGAGCGAGTGCATCCAGTCGGAAAGCGCGCGCGTTACGGCACTTTGTGCTATGTCCTGAATTTTTCAAAACTCCGCGCTCTGTCGCACGGGATGTCGCGATAAAATAAAGTAGAGTGGCTCTATACGGCGCCAAACGAAGCGACGTGGAACAAATTGCACCGCGGAAAAATCGAAACATTTGATTTTTCGCTATTGACGTCAACGCGTATCTTGTCAAGAGAGTTAATGAAAATTTCATTGTATATTCTTTAATAAAATTCTCCCGGGAGAAAATCAAAATAACATTTTTTTTTTGTAGTTCCAATCACGAAGGGAGAGAAAGTGAAGTTATTTTAATTGAAAGTATGCAACTTGAAAGATATTCATTGTTATAAAGCACATTCTCTTACTTCTCTTTTACGGTCTTCGTCTCATACCAGAGAAATGTACGCGGACTTGTATGCGGCATGTATCGTCCGGGCGGTTCGTTCTCTTGTACCGGAATTAAGTTGTCGAGAGATAGAAACAGAGAGAGAGAAAATCGGTGTTATCGCGACACGAGGATCGTAGCGTGTGCGCCCACCTGCACCAACGGTGCCGTAGCATTAGCTTCGATCGTCGAGGTTCATTGAGGATGTATCCGTATATGCGAATCGAACGACGGGACGACGTCGTTGAATCCCCACGAAATTCTTTTCTCCGTTTCTACGAAAGATTTTTGCAAACGGACTCCCGTTATTTATCGAATGCACGGCGAAGATGAAACTTAATGATAATTAATGAGGCAAGGCAGTAATAAATGTAAAGATATACATGGTAAAATAAAGAATATACGTTCGCACTTCTCCTTTAGCGTTTCTGCCCAACGTTAACGTTCGCGGTTAGCAATCTCGCTCGTCACGTAAAATTTCCAGCGACGGAGAACGACGATTTGCAAACTGTGCAATTTCTCGCCGATTAAAGTACACGGTTGCTCTCTCGTGGTATTCCAGCCGATATATTGGCATACACATCGATCGGTACTTCCGCTCGATAACTCGTCGAAGAGAAAGAGAGAGAGAGACGAGAGAAGGCAGGTAGCTTGCGGATTTTGCAAAGCCGTCAGGCTAAATCAACCGGGGGCACCTATGCTCGTGCTATACCATTTCTCTCTCTCTCTCTCTCTCTCACTTTCTATATATATGTATATAAGCTTCCCTTCATTCTATCGATACGATACGATCGATAAGGCTCCAACCACCGAGTTCTATGTAAGCGTCCGCGTCCGTCGTGGCGGCGACGTCGACGGCGGCGAACAATTGAATGCGGTCGTGGATGCAACAACGGCGACTTGCTCGACTCCGATCGAGCAAATAGTAGATTTACACAGGTGGTAAATGTGTATCCGCATCTTGGGGATAATAATGTCGGCTCTCGTTCCCGCGAGCACAGCGGAACACCCAGATGTTCGTTCTCTTTACAATTGTATACGCCGATCGGGATCGGATGCGCAAATTCCACGCTTACTGCCGATTCCCGACGCGGTGTCGGATCACCGATAACGTAATCGCGCGAGACGTACAAGATACGTTTCGTCAGGTTCGCGTAGCAAACCGAAGAGTAATGATAGCGCTCAGGTTAGCGCTCAGTTATCCATTGTTTCTCAACGCCGTCGCATTTCGCTGTTACAACAGCAAATGAACACTCAAGTTTTTCAACAAGTTTCAATTTATTCGACCCATCTGGTCAATTTTATTAACAAATCACAACGTTTCGACCTCTGATTTGGGTCCTTATCGAGTGTAGAATTTTCCATGTAAGTCGACCCGTCTGGCAGACAAATCATTTGCGCGCCTTCGACAGATTTGTCGCTTCATTAGAATGCAGAACAATCGCCAACTTTTAAAATTGATATCGATTTTAATTTTTTGGCCCTAAATTAGATGAAGAATTTATTGCGAAAAATATTATCTCAGCCAGGATTCGAACCTGGAACTCCCCCATTCCGTGCGGGCGTCATACCAATTCGACCGAGGCATGTGATAATATTTATCGCAATAACCTGTATCCTGTAAACGTCTTTATTTTGACAACGTATTATAGTATATGCCTGGCAACGTATAGTATATGTGCCTGAGAAACGTCCTAGTAACACCATTATTTTGGTCCAAAATGGAAATTTAAACAAATTCAAACTCTACTTCGCCAGTGAATACTTAAACAATAATTTCGATCGCTTATCGACCCTGGCAATTTTGCTGACACATGCAGATGATTTGCCAGACGGGTCGATAAGCAATCAAAATTATTGTTTAAGTATTTACTGGTAAAGTAGAGTCTGAATTTATTTACGTGTAAGAATGCGGATGGAAAATCGACGCACGTTAATATCTTATTGATATTGTGCCCAAACTACATCAATCCAGAAACTATTGAAATCCATAAACATCAGTAAATACCACTAAAAACATGTATAATTAATCAACTCATAATATATATGTATATATATTTTATTTTTCATTCTATATATTTTCATATATACTTATAATATATATATTTATATTTTTTCATTCATTCATATAAGATGTATATTAATTGTATTAATTTGTCTTTCTAGCAATAATTTTCTAGAATAGAACGAACAAATTTATGTTTCGTTCACGTATTACATATACATTTATGTTTCAAAAAGTTATTTTACTTGAAAAAATTTATTACTGCAATTACTGCTTGTATTTGATTTGCGAGGTACAGGGCAAAAATTAAATTGCTCGCGATCGGAGCACGGACGTTTCCTTGAAATCCTGGCGGGGCAAAAACAGTCGCGAATACGAACAGATGATGGAATCTAGCGTACGTTCTTCACTTTGTCCTGTTTTGTTGCGTGGAACCTGCAATTAGAAGCGATGGCGCAAGGATTAATCGAACGGCAATAATTACAGAGCGCCTCCTGACCGAGGATCTCTTTAATTCGTGCCGTGGCATAACTCGATGAATCTTGTCGCGACCGTCGTCTGTCATCTCTGTTCGGATCGAGCCGTTGCAGCGTAACGCTGCTAGTAGTAACTTTGTAGCAGCCTCACGAGCGATTCAGAACCAATTAACCGACCGCTCCGCCCGCCATCGGAATCCGCGACTGCCGACAATCAAAGCAATTAATCAAAGGGCGGAAAGCTTCGGGATAACGTGGAATTAGAAATCGAGAGAGACAGCGGGAGAAAGTGAAAGCGTATTCACTTTATTTCAGAGAGTAAAAGTAGCCTGAGATATTTATAGATATCTATTCTATAATCTATTTTAGAAGGAAAGATGTATAAAATGCGAAATGAAAATTTATACTGTTGTATTTGGATTGTTTCCGAATGCTGAAGATATTTCAATTTCTTCTATGAGTATGCTCTGCCTTTTCTAAGTAATTCAATTAGGTTTCTACTGTTATTATTTGCTTCCAAGTTTGCAGGTGAGTTTGCGTATGAAGAAATATCACGGTTTTGAAATAAAATTGCCGTTAGATTTAATAACGGAAGAAGATACGAATATGATCCCTGTTTCAAGAAACAAAAGTGCAAGAATGAACACACATGTTGATATACAAGCAACGATGACGTATTTGCGCGAGATTGTTGAAACGCATACGTAAGACACGAACGCTGTGTGAACGCTCTTTGTAATTACATCCGACAACGACAGGAATTATAAGTGCCTTTCACTGCATCTCACAGATACAGCCGTCCAAAAGAACATATCCTCCAGATAGGATTCAATCGGGCACGTTGTGTTCACAAAAATATATAATTGTGCGTGCAATCCTGAATGACAACGAGCGAATGGTGTGGAGGAAAGCAATATCCTGCATAGCATCAACACCGAGAATACTGATGCGAATAGTCGATATTAATTTTAACATAATGATTTTGTAATGTCGATTTATCCGGGATCGGCCACGTGATTGTGCTATGCATCTTAACTCTTCTCAGTCACTCAGCGCGATTAATCTCCCGGCGATTGTACCGATGGATTGGATTTTTTCCCGTACAATTATCAGCAAGCTCTCTCGGGATTACGAAAGTAATATTTTTATTTTTCGCAGAGATACGAGTCGTCAATTTCATCTCGGATAGTTTATTGATATCTCTTTTCGATATTCGAGTGCAATTTTATTTACGAAGTGAAATTTTATTTCACATAAGAGCAATGTAATTTTTCCATTTTCTGCTGTGCATGACGAATTATAATGTTTCATATAAACTTCAACTGTCGCTATTTCGCTTATCATCAATTTCATCTCCAGCATCATAAGTGCTTTTTGTTATTATGCTGACATGTTAATATTACTTGTCACTATAGTATAAAAGACAGCTATTGCTATCTTTAACAAGTATATCTTTCACAAGTTAGAATTTACTTTTCTAAAATCAGATTTATCTGATTCAACTATTTGCTGCGTCGCTTGTTTCAACAAAAGTTGAAAAATCTACCGTGAAAATATTTTCTATAGTCTTTGATCCCTTTCGATAATTTATCCTAGAATCGGTTACGTCTGTCAATAATCAGTCAATAAAGTGACATTGACCAGTCAGCCATTTTCTTCAGCCGATATAGGCTTCGTGACGGGCGTAAAAGTGCGCTGAAAAATGACCAGCAATTTAGTTCAGTAGAATGATAAATGCGTCAAGGCGGATACACGTCACTCGGCTGCAACGTAGCCGATAGCAAACGAGCCGCTTTTCCCGAGCCGAGGGCGCTCTCGAGGAAGTAATTAACGTCAGACAGTCGCGTTACGATTATCAGGTATCTGTTGGTCGACAATCAATAGCGATTCTTTCTCCCTCTCCTCCCCTTTCTCTCTCATCGATCACCGGGACCAGTGACAAATGTCTCGGTGCACTTATCGCCACGTTGATATTCATAGAACAATCATGGTGGCGCGATCGAGCGGAACGCAATTATCGCCGACGGCCGGAATGAATCTCCCAGCGCGCAAAACGGTGGCGAATACCACTCGCTCGTCGTCGGGCTCATATTTCCTCGTCCACGAACGATCGTCAGTCGATTTAGAGCCATTTTGCGGCAACTGCCGTGAGCACTGCGACGAAGTGGATCCGAATCGTGGGAGGTTTGGCCGGAATATCCGAACGACCTGTTTGGAGAAACTAACTTGAGACTTGATTACTGTGATGCTGAAACGATAAAACTGTGAAAAGATGATGACCTTGCTTGATTTCACCTAGGAAAAAAAATCCGACTCCCTTCCCCGCCCCGCAGATATCATTTGGGATATTCTGTAGATTGCAATCGCGAAAGGTGATTTGATATCCCTTTCGGGGATAAATTGAGGAATCCAAAAGCGAACCGTGTCTATTAATAATTGATCATTCTCGCGGTCAGCGAACATTCGTGGCGGCAGAAGTCGAGGGGCAACGCGTTAACTCCATTCACTTCATTCAAATGCGAATTCATGTGCATGAGTAATGGACGCGTTTATGGATGTGGCGATACACACGAGTGAGTACGTTCCGTTTTAAATGTTCCCTGCGCAGTGCAGGAGACACGGGGTCATAAGCTTAAAATGAGAGGAAAAACATGGTATAGGAAAAGAGGGTGGGAGAGAGGAGGCAAAGTCGCGCGATTAATTTAGCATGATCGATTTTCGAATTTCGGACCAGAGCAAACGGCCCGCTGTGAATGACTCGCTGACTGGAATTGCGAATACACTGACCGTGTATTGCGCGTCGCGCTTAATACCGGAACACAAGCGGGAGAGAAAGCCGATGAAAATATCGCTCATAAAGCGTCATCGATCCACTGCAACGCGTTCAAGCGCTATGCATAAATATGCATTCGATTAAGCAACCGGCGGCAGTGAGAATCTCGACATTCTCATTATTTCGTCGTGCGCTCGTGAAATAATTATTTTCAGCGGTGACGTCACGCGCGTGTTCGCGCAATAAAATATATCGCTGTTTTACTGATGACTAAACATATTCAGCATGCATTCGGCTATTATAATATATCGGTCCAAAGCTTCCGGACTGTTACTCATGCCAAAATAATTAAAGTTTATTCACTAGTTACTCAATTACATTGATATTTAATATGGAAGTGAGTTGATAATATCCAATGTCACCCGGAGAATATAGAATTCCGGTTAATTCTCATAATTATAGTTCATATTTATGTTTTAAAGAGGTATAAACAACACGTTGAAAAGATTCCGTTAGAAAATAGACACGTATTTAAACTAATCATCCATCGAAGTTCAAGTTATGATTCGAACGGTTCGTATATGTGCTCGCTTTGCGAGCACGTATTACCGCGCAACAGATCGCTTCGAAAATAGATCTGGTTGACGGAAATTCGAAATATCTCTCTCTCTCTCTTTCTCTGATAATCCATTATCAGGGATGTTTCGTGAGCCCTTTGTTCCAATTTCTCTGTCACTGTCGTTTCGTTATGTTGCATTAATTCCTACATAAGCGCCGTGCGTGCAAACCCGCATTTTCGACCACCCTCTGGTTATGCATTGTGCGAAATGTCACCCGACATCACTATGAATGTACGTAAAACTGATATCGATCGTATCGCTACTACCACCATCGTGTATTTTATTTCATGATGCAAAACGACGAGAGTTCATACAGCACAATTGTTCGTAATCACGATAAATGCTGTTCTAAATTGAACTCAAGCGTACCGTACGTACGCCATTTATTATACATTATACTGCAATTAACTTTTCTATTATAAATTTTCTCCTTTATTCTCTATAAGAAATTCACCGGACATTTTCACATCCTGAAAATTATGACTGATGGAAAAATTGAATTTCGTTAAATATAATTTCTTCCCGAAACTTATTCTTAAAAAAAGCATTCTCTTGATAGAAATAAAATGTTTATTAACAAGTTCCAATTTTTATTCGATCTGTCTGGCCAATTTTATTATTAATAATCACAACGTTTCAACTTCTGATTTGGGTCCTTTTCAAGTGTAGAATGTTACATTTAATACGGATGGAAAACGCACGCTAATATCTTATTGACATTGCCAGACTACATCAATCTTGAAGCTATTGAAGTCATAAATATCAGTAAATAAAAATGTTTATTCTCTTGCAAAAAAATTGTCTTAATAGAAAGAAATACTTTTTATCCATTTTTCACGTAAAAAATCAAAGAACTGGTTTTCATATAAAGACTCTGAATAGTAGTCTATGTTTTTGAGATCGACAAATGCTGGGACAAATTTCAGTGCAAATTAAAAGTAACAGCATTGTACAATATACTACGTCGAAACCATACGTGCATGAACTTGATTCAATCGACTGGCACGAACGTTAGGGCAAACAAAAAAACAAGTATCGGCGAGCATTGATCTGCCGGTTCTTTATTCGACGATATTCTTTTTCGTGTGTCTTTTCCTCCTTTTCTGCTGAGTTTTCTCGAAGGAGGCTCGCCGATAAGGGAAAATCCGATGGAGCAGAGCCAAGTCGAGCGCGGAAAAGTGAGACGGCCGTCAGAAACAAAAGTCGTTCTCCCTGACAAGAGGAGTGAAAAAGAAAGACGGGAGGTTTGCATGGAAGTAATATCCGGCCACTCCTTTCGTCCCGGATCGCATTTATATAAGGACGTTACGTCACGTAACACACACAGATGCGTACATTCGGTGTGTAGAGGCGAGTGTATACATTATGCGATGCATCTCAAAGCCACGTTCGCGTCAGTGAGTTCGAGGACGTCCTTTAATGTTCCGTTCGCGTCGGCAACGACGAGAAGGACGACGGAGTCCCCCTCTCTCTCTCTCTCTCTCTCTACTCTCAAAAGGATTCTATTCGTCCTCGTGCCAGTCGTCGTTTGCCGAGGTTCTTCTTCGGCGGTCTGTAATAATTCTGCGAAAAAGGTAGACCTTCCTTTTCCCAGCGGCGGAGAAAGAATCGTGAGAAGACCGTCAGATGTTCGGCCCCGTTGTCCTCGGCTACCACCGAGGAATCAGGAATTATTGACGCGAGGTGAACTTGGACTTCCACGACGCAAAACATAGCGACATGAACGTCGCGACGCTTTTCCGGAATCGATACCGCGAGCGATGTCACAAGAATGTTGAAATCTACTGTTCAATTTTTGCGCAAGTCATATATAATTTATTCTCCTGTATTGTCCCGGTTTTTTCTGGAAAAAAAGTTTATCTGCGTTTTATATCTACTTTCTCTGTTGTCTTATTTTCAATCGGCCGCTCAATAAAATGTGTGTGTGTGTGTGCGTGTGACGCGCTCTCCACGATAGATTTACCGGGACAGGATGCACTTGCGTGTCCACAGCGCTTCCGCACTTGCGCTGCTCTTTTTTTGCCGGTGTGAGCGCAACTAAATGAAGCTTCCTGGCGGTCGAGGAGGCACAATAATGCGCGCTGCCCTCACCGGACCCTTAATCCCTTTACGACTCCAACACATGTCGATCAGATAATTCCGCGCGTCATCTGGATGAGGCGCAATCATCGATGCGGGTTGAATATTGGACGCGACTCTCTCCGTCAGTGAATTCCGTGATTGATCAAAGGCGATGCGAGCGCATAAATCAGTATGCGATAAAGTTCGTCGGGTGAAATGCTTGTATTTGCTTCGATAAATTTGCAAGGAATAAATTGACAACGAGTAGGCAAATAAATAAACCAAAAATGTAATAGCAAACAAATAAGGTAAATAAAAAAGAATAAATAATGTATGAATTAAATAACAGCGCCGCCTGCGGGTTTACAGTCCTATTCTGTAAATACCTGACGAATAAAAAAAAGTGAACAAATATTCTAATAAATTACGAACGGTAAATATTTACCGTTAATGTTAATTCATAAATGAACATGTTGCTAATTAAGATTCATAAATTTATGGCGCTATATGGAAATATGGAAATTGGAGCATTAATATCACGCGCGTGATAAATTATGAAGTTTGCAAATCAAATGCACCGCGATAAATATAATTCGTTAAAAGTATTCGCTAAAAGTAAAATCAATCTTTTCCATCATTTAAGTAACGAGTATATTTTCATTCGCATTTTATCGTCGATGTATATTTTTCTCTTCCAATTAAAAACTACTCTTCTGATTACATCTTTCATTGCTGCATCCGAAGTTTCGGACAATTGAGTAAGACCTGAATTTCGACGACGTCGAAAACGTTTTCGAGAGAGAGACTTCGAACATTAATCAATCTTTCTTCCCGACTATCCTAAAAAACGTACAACTCCATTGCGAGAAACTTCATAATAACGTGAAAACTTTCCGATACAAACTCCATAACGGCGTGTAAACTTTCGCCATGTTATATTTCCTTCGCAAGGCAAAAACCACATATCCTGGTTTTTTATATATAAAAATATATATGTTCAAGCTTCTCTCTCTATAAAAATATTTAATTAAGTAATAGTACAATCGATTCTGGTATCTGGCACGAGACATCTTCTTTCGAAGTTCCGAGAGGGTATTAAAATTTTGAAATTTTTTAAATTCATATTTTATATCAAGATTATACTCTTGGATCAACAATGGACTCTATACCTTGTACAATGGTTGTGCTCTCAAAAAGAAAAGGAAATACGAGACAACGTGAAAAGAATAGCACAGAAGCGAGTCGTACAGATGTGTCCACTAGTCAGTCAGTTGTTTCTCCATTGTTTGCGCGCCTCCATATTTAAGAATTATAAAGTGCCTGGTGGCACATAAAGGACGATTCTGCAGCATGTCCTTGTTGTTCCCTTAGATGCGCATTGTGCAGCATCGTGCGCTGCAATAACAAATTTCGCGTAGGACAGCACTCGGCAAAAGCCTCTGTCTGATTCTTGCATAAAGTTTGTGTGCGTGTGTGTGCGTACGCGCGCGCGTATGAGAGAGAAAGTGCTAGATCGAATCTACCATAAATTGTGTATTTTTTAATATATATATTTTTCATCTTGATAAGCATTGTATTAATCAACATATTACTTTACTAGTATTACAAGTCTATTTTTTCTATAGGTATTTTATAAATACCAGTATAATAAAACGTGAAAATTATAATAGATATATAAATATCAGATAAAGAAAGTGTTTATTAATATTGTAGCTATTAAAAAAGTTAAATACATATTTATCGCGTTAAGTATAACGAGGTAAGTGAGTCATGTCGAGAAAGCTGCGAAGTAGACTGGTCTGCAAAAGTTCATTATTTTTGCAAAGCCACCTACGCATTTTCAACTTCATCTTCGTGTAAAGATATATTAAGGCATGATCAATTTCGCCACAGTTGCTGTATACGCTCAAAGTTTCATATCGCAATCTCGGTTGTACAACAAGCGTCGTGACTGATACCCGACGAAGATGTTTCCGCGGAGGACACTCGATATATCTGGACAGAATACGTCGGTCGGCTCACTGGGGAACTGTTATTCGCTGCGATACGCGGGGCAAGAGATTTATGGCCGCGTCCTATCGATTTGCGATATTTCGCGAACCATGTATATATCGTCCGTTTGAAAACAGGTGCACGTCAGTGGCAGGTACAATAAAAGCGATAAGGTATTTAATTTTGTGTCGCAATGCCGAGATCAAATTTCAAAGCTTTGTCAATTAGAATCGAGATGAAGTAAAATTAATCCCTTCTCGTTTTGCTTTTTATTGCGAAAAGTGACTCAAAATTTACACATATACAATTACAATGTTACAAATACAATTTACAATATTTATACAAGCTAACAAACAAGTGACAAATTAAAACACAATTTTAATTTTGAGAATATAAAAAATTTAATTTATTTCCAACTTATTGCTAGGAAAAGAGATTAGCAGTGATTAGCAGTAATTAACATATCGGTACGTTTCGGAACGCAAGCAGACTAACTACTATTATCGAGTGTGCAGTTGTTGATGATAAGAAGAAAGTGGTCTGTCGAAGAGCAATTGGTAAAGTTGTAATATTGATTAACTCATTAGGTTGTAATCAGAGATCGCCGATACACTATGTGTGGACAGTGCATTTATTTAATAAATCATCATTTAACAACATTGATTAAATAAATTTCAGTCGTTAGCTAGCTCTAAATTTCTTCGTTAACATATTTCTAACGAGTATTAATCACTGTGACAAGTGTGCCAGTCAATGTGACACAACTGCCAATCATTACGATTTTCGTTATTTTCATTTATTTTGTTTTAAACAAAATATATTTTATTTTTCCAATATAACTATGTATCCTTGTAACGTAAAATCTTAATCTTTGTAAAAGAACGAGTTCTATAAATGTCAGTTTTGCATCGAGGAAAGAGAAAAAGAGATAACTTAAACCAGAAATATATCCTCAATCACTGTACTTCTTCCTCTATTTATTGACATTGTTCGATTTATTTTCTTATATTTTAAATTTCATGCATTGGTGCTGTTATCATTAAGATATTTCCAATTAGTTTTTTGCTTTGAAAGAAAACATTTTGCTCACGTCTTAATTTAGGACTCACAACAAAATAAATCGTTGACCTGAAGTCTTATTGTAGAATAAACTATGTTACTACCATTATCGAGTATAGTTTTTTTTTTTCACGTTACCCCGTATGTAGACGTTCCCGTCGATCTTGTCGGAACGAGGTTGCGTGCACGTCGTCGAGGAGTTTTGTTGGAAAATATACTTCATGAAAAGTGTATAGAACGCGCCAGGCTTCCATGCCGAGGTCGTCGCTCCCCTTTCCCATCTCTCTTTTTCTCTTCTCGTGTGTCCCTCTCATCTTATGAATATGGGATCCTTCCCAGGGGATACCCGATCGCGGAAAGAGAGTATAAAAATCGTATAAATCGTGTGTACGACGTGGCCAAGGGTGAGGGTAATGCGGCGAAGGCAAACCATTTCTGAGGCTTTCGAAACGAACACCTTGCCGAGGAGTATGCGATTGCCTCCGACTGAATATCTATTCACGATTCCTCAGTGAATCTAACAAGCGACTCGTTTATGTCGTATCGATACGATATTTCGGAACCATTAACGCGTCTCACGAGTGTTGCGAGGAAGTTGTTTGGACGATCGATCGCGTTTAGTACACTGATTTACCACGGTCAATTTAAGCGCTTCTTAACTCTGATATTTCATAATTCAATACCTAACGAGTTCGTACATTACCGATATTTTGTGAATGTATATGAGTGTTTATATACTGTGCGATACATATTTGTTTTTATCCGCGTCGCGCAACTTTGCATTTCCAAGACGGCGGCTGCTGGTTAGTCGTTTAAAGTAAGAATGATATACTATAGCGTCATACCGAGTGTAATGCATTTTAAGTGAAAAATATTACTTCAGTATGTATTGCACGTTATGTTACGAAAACAGATGGGTTTCTCTGCGTCACGTCGTTTTATTCTGGTGCCTGTGTCTCTTATACGCGAGGAGTAGCTCGACATGTTTTACACTAAGTCCAAAGTGTCAGTTCTAATTTCGAGTTATCCTTTATCAGCGTGTATATAAACGATCTATCCTTGGACATTAAAAAAACTTCTCGCTTAACAAAATAGAGTCGCTGATTATCAAAAAAAAAAGGAAGTAAATTTACATGGTATCAGTCTGGTAAATCTGGTGTGAGATTAAAATCATGAAATTAAAATCGTTAATATCATCAGCTAAATATGCAGTTAAGCACATTTTTCATTTAATTTCACGGTTATCTTGCTCAACGTAATTTTAATTTAAATTTTATAACGGAGATACTTTCAATTTTTTTATAAGAGTATTGATTGTAAGTTATTCAAACAACATCCCTCTGCGGATTTGGCCCGGTATAACGAATCTGTTTACTGAAAATCACGATACGTGCACGACATCGGAAAGCTCGTTCAGTAAGTACCGTTCACTCGGTAGAAAAGAGCTTTTGCTGCTCGAGGGGACCGACGTCGCGTCCTTGGAGAAACGCTGAACAGTCGAAGAGGGAGGAGTGTAGGAAATGGAGGGGCAGACAAGGGCCTGACAAAAAAGTAGCGGTTCGTGTCCGAGGCTAATGCATCCGTGGAACCCGGAGGGTCACGAAACTAGGCGGCTTGGAAGCAGGAAGAGGAAGACAAAGAAGGAGAAGGAAAAGGAGTTGGAGGAAGAGAAGGAGAAGAAGACGGAGGAGGAGAACGGAGAAAAGAAAGGTCCATTGACCCGGTGGCACACTTCCACTTCCATTTCCATTTCCAGCCGGCATCGTGAGCCAGTGAGAATGCATTTGTGTGCGTTCGCGTGTACGGAGCGTGCAAGCGCGGATGCAGAGTTGGATAATTCATTGGGAACAATGAGCGCGACGGTGCGGAACCTGCCAAACTGCAGATTGGGGCTCGCCGAGGATCTGCATTATTTTATTTCTTATCCGACTACCTCGATTATAGAAGATATATTCCGAAGTGGTGTGAGATACACCGGGGTTCTCTTGCGGAGAAAATAAAATTCCCGAGAGTAAAAAAAGTCAACGGGGCTGTTAATTCCTGTACTTTTCTCTTTTTTACCGCGCGATATTATTCTGACACTTTAATGACGACGGAAATATCGTTATCAGCAGTTTTTCACTTTTCGTTTCCTCTTCTTTCTCACGAGAGATTGCTATCTCTTTGTTTCTATCTTTGGTCGAAATAAAGTTAAACTGTAACTTCTCCAAAATATAACAAAGAAATCACTGATCAATGCTTATGTACGTAATGACTCGGTACAAACATATAAGTATGTTGTAGACTAGAAATTGCACGACCGCCTGTAAATATATCATTTACATAGCACGATGCGACGACAGGACTTTCTCCCATGCTCTAGCGTTCGATTTCACTCGCGGCTATAATCGCCGCATGCGGCTACTGTATGCATGAGATGCGCAGGAGCTCAAAGGCCTTTAATCCGAGCCTGTGTATGTTTGCATATACATACGTGTCGAGAATCTAACACCGAGAATCGGGTACACATGGCAGCAACGGCGACGGTGGCGATCGAGAGTACATATACAACCATGGTATTTTATTTGCTCGACCGTGTGTATCGACGACAACACACACTGGTCGCCCGCGACGTGCGAATGAAATTGTGTAGCACTGTGCGGGCAGCAGCACATGCTCAAATAAGCCCGCGAGGCGGAAGTGTTTGGCCATCGCCGAAATTGGTTTTGCCGTTTCGCGTCCCGACTCGCCTGGCTCGTATTAGCCCTTCAACCCCCGTGATCAATATCATCGGTACACGATGTAGTGCGTCTTCGCCAGGTATCGCCTATATAGTTATCGTTATTATTTACTACCGACTAGGAGACAAATTATTTGCAGAAAATTATAGCTGAATCCAGATTTCTCTTCTTGTTTCTCTCCCTTCTCGCATATACGATCTTTCTTCGATATCGAATATATAAGTACGCAAATCGGTAAATATTTTTTTATATCTAGTGAAACTAATTCTATATCATAATCTGTGCACCATAATCATAAAAAAAGTACATTAAAAGCAATTGGAAAATTGGATTTGTTTAAGTTATTGCAGAAAGAGAATGCGATCAAATTATTTTGCACATAAACTCTCTAGAGGAAAAGTATTTATCTTCGTACATAAAAATTTTCTAGAAATAAAAGAGATTTAGATCTCAGACACAAGATACAAGATACAGATTTATATGTGAAAACGAGAGATCTAATAATAAGTTCAAGAGCTGTTTCTAATTCTGATTCCCTTTCTGTTACGGTATGTGCTCTTTTCGCAGCGCTCGATTCAAATGGAATTCTAGTAGCACGGCCGGTTGTACGTGCAGCAAACAATAAACGTCCGTTTGATCCGGACGTGATGGTAAATTTATCCAGCAATTAAGACTGCCCTAACAGACCGAATACAATGTATTTCTGTCCGAATCGCCTTCCACAGACTGGCCGCAGCGCGTTCTTAACTGCCGAGCGAATTTACCACAGAGTGGATCACGGCGAGCATAAAACGTGATTTATATACAGTTTCGGACGAAACTGCTCTATTATCAATAATATCGATATCTTGCTTTTGTAATTAAAAAAACATTCCAATGAATTTGTAGAGATCACTTAACTACATCAATCTAAAAGATGAAAAATGTTTTATATCTTTCTCGTTTATCACATCTAATTTTATCCTGTTATATCATATCGACATAAATTATAAACAATAAGACAAACAGGCAATGAACCAAGCACACACAAACAAAAACAAATCAATGATACGCGAAAAACGTTTCGACCTAGAGATAATGTCATCTTCAGTGCCGGATAAAAAAATAATAAAAATTAAATATAATGATCTTTCGTAATACATTTGATTGTAGAATATAAATTTCTTGTTATTTATGTAGAAATCTGAATTTATATAGAAATATTGCAACGTATAGATGAAGCTGCTGAGAATAGTCCTTGGAGTGAATATTTCGAAACGTTTGTCGTTGATTTGTTTTTAGAATAATATATATATCATATCTCTCTGCTTAGTTCATTGCCCTACTTATTAGTTTATAATTTATAATATGTTGTTCTAAATTTATCGAACTTTAAATTGTAAAGCACCTGTTTGTTATTAATATTATATCGTATAAAATTAAAGGAAATATTAACTTAATACTTTACAGAAATATACATCTACATATCTGAACTAGATCTTGATAGTTTAATAATATTTCTGTGTAAATTTTATATACTTTTACACCAATACGGTAAACTGCGCGCCAATTATTTCAGTCTTAAACACAGCCCTCCGTTAAAACAGTAAATCCACGTATTTAAAAATTAAAATACAAAATTCATACAAATTAATTACACTGCCAAGATCCAGCTCGGATGACATAGTTCTCTAGTTAAGTTGTTAAATACATGACAGTCTTATTTTCACTTGTTGAAGGAAATATATTGTAAAAAAATTTGATATCCAATTATATTTAAACATTTCTAAATGCTTTTCTGGACTTTCCCTGCAAAAAAGAACGACAAGGGCGCTTATCCGCTTTCTTTGACGGGATGAATCGTTCGACGAGAAAGAAACGCCGTAGGAAAAATGGACGAGTGGAAGAATTAGCTGACGAACGAACGAAAGACGGAGCGGAAAATAATTGCAGCCTGTCTTCACGGAAAGAAGGAAAAAAGGAAACAGGCATTAAAACGCTGCGTGCGTGAGAAGGATCCTTTCTCGTTGCAAAGTGAAATTTTCGTGGATTTCGTGCGAGGAATGTTCTCGTCCCTCTCGAATTTCCCCTGAGTTGTGGCTTTTGAACCTCGTCTTGCGGAAAATGCTGTTGCGATAAATCCTGTCGCCTCTAAGCCCACTAAATTCGCTAGTCGACGTGGTGAAAATTACAGAGAACGGTACGATCAATCGCCTAAGAAACGGAGTCATTTCGAAGTGAAAAATTATGAGAGGAATAAAGTAGTAAAAATTTTTCATAAGATAATTTATTTTATATATTCTTTTCCATTTTGTTTAATTGAAGCAGACAAATTTTTTATACCTCATATATTTTTAAATATATATATATATTCTTATATTGTATTATTTCTCAATTTCCGTCTTGCCGATATAATATCGCACTGGTGAGCTGTAAAGATTTTTCTCTACTGTCTCTTTTGTTCGGGTTACATTTCTGTAAGCGGATTGTTTGAAGAAACAGGCGGATAAAACAGCACGTTATTCAGCTGCCGCTTCAAAGGCAACGATGCGCGAACGTCCGAAATCACCCGATTCATTCATATCGATTTAACATCCTCCCGCATATATGACGATGACGGGCTGACATATTCCGAGCATGAAGTTTGCAGACTATTCCCCATACATCTGCTTTCCCTCGAGAAAACGCGCAGTCGGCCAATAAAATACCCTTATCGTCGCGGTATTAGGCGGTAGATCAAATAACAGAATTATATGAAGTTAAATCAATACATCATGAAATCATCATGCACGTATCTATGATCTTACTAAATTAATCTTTCAAGTACTAAGAGACTATATACGAAACGTTCATATTTCAGCATGCAATTTCAATACCAATACCTCGCTCATAAATATAATTACATCAAAAGATTAACATACATGTGTTCCTGATACATGTATTGGTTATCTTTTATGTTGCTTGAAACGTGAAAATTCATGTCGGCAACGACAAAAGTAGTTCAGCTCATCGAAGTGGAATGAGTACTCAGGGTCACGACGGATGTCAGTTGATGACTCAGTCTTTGGCCTTCAAGAACCGTTCCATTTAACGCTCACGATATCCGATGTTGATGAAGAAGGGAAAAGTGTTCTGGTTACATCCGCAGTCGTCCTACTGACCTATATTAACCAACACCGCGATAATATTTCTCTCGACCACTTTCGCTACGAACATCAGAATGTAAAATCACAACTTTCACATTTTAAAAAGAGAAAATCCATACGTTGTTATCAGTTACAGGCTCTTGCGTTTTATGTTAAATTTATTTATATAAATAGTATACCTATAATTTTAATTTAAATTGAAATCTTTTGCGAATACGTCTTCAATTTATTCATCAGTTTTATAACTTTGTAAATTTTTTAGAAAATATACAAATAATTTAAAAAACTGAATTTATCTACCTCTCGTTTCCCTTTCTTTAATGTTGATAAATATATTTCCATAGCGTTTCTTGGCATGAGATGCAAAGCGGACCGGAAGAAATCCATCGCAATGAAGTCTAATACTCTTATACTAGTTGCGAGAGTACATAGCCGGTGGAATAAAAGCTTAGTTTTCTTTTTTAACGGGTGCGAAGGACGATTAAAGATGGCGTGTCTTTTCCGGCGTGTAGCCGTCGGGCAGCGTTTCCGTGATCTTCAAGGAGCCAGCACGCCGCAAGCAAGAAAAGAATGTCATATCACGGTATATTGCTGCCAACCAACAAAGAGGAGTCCTCGGGTTATAAGAAGAGAGCGCGAAGCGCCTGCATTCTCGCGAAAAGAATTCCCGTTTCTGTGCCGCGTGCTCTTCTTCCTGACTACGTGTCTACGTATCACCGGATCGCCTTTCCTCCATTTTCCCGGTTTTTCCCCGTCCCTCAGGAGTGTCTCTTTCAACGAACGACCTGAAAAGGCGCTCGTCCTGTATTAAAGATGCGCTTCACGATGCGTTAACTTTTTCAAGATGATTTTTTTCCTCTCTCGTCGCTTCAACTTTATGGAAAGACGTGTGTTCTTGCGATTAATAACTTTGCGACAAGTTAAAGAGTCACGATTCTTTAAGACTAATATTCTCAGCTCTAATATCTCTCTCTCGCAAATTTCAATATAATTAGAGTTAATTAAATTACCAGCTTTATTTAAATTAGATATTAATATATACCCCCAAATTAAATTTAATGTAAGTATTTTAATAATGTAAGTATTATTATAAACTATTTTACAATTATCAGTATTTGCAAATTACAGTTACAAATAAATGGGAATCTGTTGTCGCGTGTCTGTAATATGACATTTTCTAAACTCATTGAAATTATGTTTCAAGGCTTATCTAAAGATCGTGAATGTTTTACGACAAAATCTATTGAAACTGTCATCATCGTTATTGCACTATGAGATTGCATCGAATACTGATTGTGTGAGTGACACAAGTGGGGGCTGTGTCAGTGGGGGCTGTGTCTCTCTGGAGTCAACCATCGATGAAGCCCAGGGTTCGTTGGCCTCCCTTGGCCCACATCGCCGCCCCACGGCTGTGGCCTTCCGTTTCACAGACGGCATTATTTACGGACCTGTATTTTTCATCGGCGAACGGTGGTCGATCATCGAATACCGGCCTCGGAAATTAAAACGGGCCCCGAGTTCTTTGTAATGGCAGAAAACTAGTGAAGCTCTTGTCATCAACATTTTGCAACAGGAGATTTCTTGTCTTTAAAAATCAGTAAAATTAAAATTTCCAGAGAAAATTAGCAACATTTGCCAGAAATTTTCTATTTATTTATTTATCTACTAATTACGTGATAACCTGATCTCTTTGGAGACAGATTAGAAGAGAAAAATCTACTTTGCGCAATTCAATCGTTGATATTAATTCGAGTCTAAATTTCTGAAATCTTTAATCCAGTAATTGCTAGGTGTCACTCTGCTTTAAAACCGTTTCTTACTCGAAATTAGACGACTATTACAGGCTTAACGGACCCTCTATCTATTGTGCAATGACACGGGGCAAATTTTCCTCATCCCGGTATGGATAATAATTATTTTCTCTTTCTCTCTCTCCACCTCCCCCCTCTGTCTGAGTGTTCGGAATATCCGCACAAGGAGAGGATGACGTCGCATGGGTCATTCAATGTTTCCGCACAAATTTGTGCACGCAAAGCCCGCTTCCGTGGTTATCTACTCTCCCGCTACTCTCTCCCCCTCTTTCTGTCACTCTTGCGATAACGGGCTTCCCTTTGAGCTTAATTCGATATCACGCAGTAGCGATCAAAGCGTCGGATTTCGTGGCTGAAATGGCGGATTGTTCGTGAAGTCGGTACGTGTCGACGACTAGATTTCTCATCGCCTCGTCGTTGACCACGGACGAAATTCCGCTTTGGATCCGAATAACGGTTCGAGCGAATACAGAGATGTAGACATACCGAAGGGACATCGACAATTAAAAGTTTCACTGACGTTCGTTGAGCAAATTGTCTTTTTAAACGGAATGTGAAAAAGAATCATAAAGTGTCTAGAAGTATTACAAATAAAAATAATACATTGTTTAAAGCATAAATGTCAAATATATAAGACTGCATTGCATATTTATTATTTAATAAAGAGAGTCGATTTTGATAAAATTTATTTTACTATATTATTACTTCAATCACTCAACTTTTTAAATCAATCCGATAATTATAAGCCGTAAATCCATACGCATTTATTATATAGATATTATTCTTTTTCTGATACAGATAAAAATAAGCAAGCTTAACTTAATAGTTAAGAAATATTTATAAAAGAATACTTTTTTATTATTGATTTTAAGAAAAGTAAATTACATTTTCTGTCTAATTTCAAAATTTTCCAAAAATATACGTGAATCTATGAACTCAGTTGACAGTATTGTGAAGAAAAAAAATGAAGATTTTCTCTATGGTGCATGTCGGTCTCCACAAAATGACGGAGATTTTTGGTTGTATAACTTGGAGATATAACTTCATACGACTTTTTCGCGCGTCCTTCGGGAGAGACGACGTGCTCGGGGAAAAAAGTGGGAACCCGGAAAATGTTCATCTTAAATCCTGAAGTCCCTACCCGAAATAGCGGAGGAGCAGTAAAAAGAATAAGTCCAGGCGATACGTAAAACTCGACAGAAGACTCGAGAGCTTCTTCGAGCCGTAACGTGAGGGCCGTCCCAGTCATAAAATCCCCGCATATCGTAAAAGAAACGAAATCTTACTCCCGCAGTGATCGTTGATAAGTCTCGAAAAGTTTCATTCTTTTCGTTCGGTTTGATCTTACGATAGTCTACTATCGACTGGTCAGGCCTCTTACAACAAATTGATTCTGCGTCTTCTGCCTAAGTTCGTATAAACTTCTGTTTTGTATCAAATTTTTCTTGATGTCGTGCGGAGAATTTTGATAAATATTTGACAGAATCGCAGAATCGACATAAAGTTTTAGAAATATTATTAGAACTTTTTTTCTTGAGAAAATTTCGGAGAAAAATCTTGATGTGAAAATTATAGAATAAAATTACATACTTTTTATAGTATAATACAATAACTAACAGTTCATATATTTCGGAATCACATAGTGTACAACACATCGTTATTAAAATAAAACACAATTCAGTTGAATGTCAAATTCTAATATTAATTTAAATATATAATTTTTTCTCCTCAAAGATAAATAAATTTTACTGTTTTACTGTAAAATGCCTTCTTCAGGCCGGTAAAACGGCAAGCAAAATCGCTTTCGCTTCGGAAGACTAATAACCGCATATCTCTCGGTAAATTACACTGTGGAAAAATGCAATTGTGTCGTCTACAATGTGTGATGCCTCCGGCTGCAACACGTTCTGCTATCCGTTTCCAAGCGCGCACACACACGTTCTGGCAGCTTTAACGCGGCGAGATGATACATGATGCGGCCTCGTTGTTAGTTACAGCGGCATTGCGAGTGTCGAGCAGAGACACCCCGCTGAGAGAGATCGAATAAGAAGAAATGAAGAAGAAAGCTGGAAAGTATGTCGTTGCGCGAGCACGAGAGCGAGCGTTGATTATGGGAGTCGTCGTCGTCTTCGTCGTCGCCGCCGCCGCCGCCGTCGCAGCCGTTGCAACCACGCGTATCCTCTATCGCAATTTGCAGCGCGAGCGTGCCGCATCTACGCGAATGAAACGTTCGCCTTGAATGGGGAATGATTATTACAGATATACGACGTGGCGCGCGTGCACGCTCTCGGTACCGTAATATTTCTCGCGCCTGTTCCGCGCATCGTCTTTCATGATGCTTTGTCTTCCAGCAAGCAGCATCCTGCCTCGGGCGTTTTCCTTAAGTCATAGACTGCATTTTTATGCATATTAAAATGCACCATTTTCCTCGTTCATGCGCGTTTCTCTGTATAAGGTATCCCCTCCTCCTCCCCAAAGAGCTGTTGTTGCTTTCGCGCGTGATGTCGTATCATTGCAACATTTTTAATATCATCTCTCTCTCTCTCTCTCTTTTTAATTGTTATTTTATTAACCATTAGCATAATTATTTTTGTATTATTACAATTATTAGATAATTATGGTATGACGGTTGTCTCTTGTCTCATTGAGTAATATTAATGTTTATTTTTTTCTGTTATGAAACTCATGTCAACTATAGTGATATTTTCCTTACTCTTGCACGGCAGGCGTGTGTAGCACTCAGTGCAACCTCTTAAAAATTAATGTAATCATTAAGTTCAAATGAACTAATGCCGTTATTAAAAGTGGGATGAATAAGTTAAAATTATTGAATATTTCTCACGTTATTAAAATTATATTTAAGAATGAAAAAAACTTATTCCTTTATTTAGGAATGGAATACTCAATTTAAAAACCAAAAGTATACTCAGTACTGTTACTACGTTTGCAAAAGGATTAAAAGCGCCTTGCTATTTTTATGTCTTTTATGTATGTTGATAACTTCGAACTCGAGTTTGAATGTCAAAAGGGCGATGACGACACGCGGCAAATAACAAAGACGATTAAGTTGCTGGCGTTTGTGTGATAAGAGGGCATAAAAGAGTCCTAATAGTATCACCCTGGCTTAAGCTGTCTTTGCCGATGCGATAAACGATAATATCTATCATTGGTAAACCGACAAGATAAGTCATCTAGTTGACAACGTATAATCGAATTGCGATAATGGAATGTTGGGGTTTCCGAGCATAAACTGACAAATAAGAAAGAATTTTATTGCTTTCTGTGAAAAGTTTGAATTATACGTTACTCGAAAGGTTGATAAGATAAGGATGATAATCGAGGCGCTAAGTTTTTCTTTAACACGAGACATAATGAGGTGTCAATCGAGAACGTAGAGGTATCTTTCTTAATTGCTTACTTAATTTCCTCTCCCAGAGAAAGAAGAAAAAGAAGGTTTTCAACTGAGGACACGTTAACTTCCTGTTACCACAATTATCTAAACTCGGCAAAACACACACACACACACACCGCGCGCGCAGTCGTGCACGCCATCGCAATTACATCCATAACTGGATGTGCAACCGCTTTTTGCGCGCGGCACAATCGTGTACTAATTTACGGAAGCTTTGGCCAAGCCACGCTGCTGTCTGCCTCTATCTTATTGTTAGACATGGGGCTGCAATTATCCTAATTTTTCCGGAGCGGTCGGGAGCGGATTACGAGAGCCTTGAGAGTGCACCGCAACGCAAAACTCCTTTCTTGCTAACGAGAAATGTAGTAATACTTTCTGATTAACAAAATTTGTATTGTGGAAAGTTAGATTTGTGACATTAATATTATAAAATTAAATGTTAATTCAAAGTTTATAGATCGCTCTATAAATACAAGCTATAAGACTTTTATATTAGTCAAGGCCTTATTAACAATGTATGAATTTACAACATGTATGAATTACTACAAAGCATTTGATTTAACGTATTTAATGCAATGAGTAATATTAGAATCATAACTTTGTAGAAAATGTTTTTCAAAAAAACTTGAACAGTTGTTTATACGTATACCTTTCTCTTCTTTCGCAGTAACTTGACACTATCGCGGTACGGCCCTTACATCCGCTTGTAAATGCATCCGTCGGATCTCAAAACCACGTGGCGGAGTATAAAGGGTGTGTATAACACGTGATTCATTGTAAATGAAGCAAAGTATCTTTTACAAGTAATTGGCTCAAGATTATCGATATTTATTGATATTTATTGGAAGTAAGGCGCGGGATTTCTTTCGTTCATCGAAGCTGGGCGGGAAAGACTAATTATGATAAATTTTCCTTTGTTGAGCTATCGAAGAGAGGTTGATGTAAGAGAATACAAAGACCAATATGAGAAACAAAATATTTTCGTCGTCATTATCTATATCGACTCGCTATAAAAATCTCGATATTAATTTCCGCGTTTTATAAAAATAAATAATTTGTCTCGATATATATATATATACACATATATTTTTTTATAACAAATTGTCTGATAAAAGCGTAAGCAACATTAAAATTTAACTTATTTATCTAGTAGGTAGGTGTTTATGCTATATTCATCGATTTTCTCATAATATGCATGATAAAAATATATTACTTATTTTTGTCAGAAAAGTCGAAGAACGTTTGATTACCTATGTTACTTATTTTTAGTATAATAATAAATAAATTAATTATCCGCTGTTGCGTATGTAATGTATGTAAATTAATATTTTCCTGCACAGTTACTTTTTAAAATAAAAACTCGCATATCAATATGTAATTTAAAAAATCTTAAATGTAACAACGCTTTCTCCATGAGAATCGCATTATCGCTAGATGGATACTTAATGATGTACCAGCTTAAGTTTAACCATAAACCGATACATCAAGCTCCTCCTCGATGTAGCGAGCGTGTATGCAAAAATAGTGAATTATGCAAAAATATGTTTAGCTCGGCAAAGCTTCTCTCAGATCAGGTCACAATCTCGGGTCGCAACCCCACGCACGACATTCTCAGTCGACAATGACGCTCTGGGCGGCATACGCAAACATATTTTCTCACGATTTGCATCGAGAAGGCATCATGTTCGGGGCTCGGCCCGGTGTAAGTGGTCGTCTTTGTGCAACAATACGATTAAGACGATGCTTTGGTAACGTCGTATCTGATAACACTGTGGATGGCTAAAGAGTACAGGATGTTACTAAAGTACTGAATAAATTTTGCAGTACGAATCTGTATAAGAAAGAGAGATTGTAAATAATATACATCAAGAAAAATGCACGAATGCAAAATGTTATGAAGTAATGAGAATTAAAGGTAAGGCTCAAAAATTAAATTCAATTTTAAGTAATTCTCCACTTATTTCAACATTGGCCATAGTTCTAGAATTATTAGTTTCAGAAATATTTGTTATTAAAGATTAAAAAGCTAATAAATCTGCCTTGATATTGTCGCTAAAAAAATCTACTTTAAATTGATCGAAGAATATGTGATTAGAGCGAAATCTTTTCGCTAAATGTTGCATAAGCAATAATGCTGATACTATCGGCTATGTAATATCCGGTTATAGTTAGTCACTCTCGATTGTATCGACTCAGAGCCATCATAAACACGAGTTAGGTCTGTATTATTTCCTCTATTATATTATTCCCTCTTTCAATTAGCAACCGCCTAAGCCAAATGGTTTTTCCAGCTGAGAATTTTATGCGTCGGAGCTTTTGTTCATGATCATTTACGTGGGCGTCCCTCACCCACGAGGTGCGCGGATTCGGTGTCTCTTTATGCCCACGTCTGTCTGCATAAAGAAACGGCCGACGGTACAGACGCGGCTAACGGTACTCGAAGAGTCCTTCTACCATCACTTGGCACTACATCTACGTCCGCCTGCCGCTTCTTCTTCTTCCTCCACCTGACCTGATTTCCTGACCCACTACTAGAACGAGAGAGACGTGTTCTCGGCCACTAATTCAATTACAGCCTTTCGTGTCGGATCTCTGTTAATTTTCAATAACTAGTAGTCCATCCGATATTGGAAGACAGACAGTCTCTGCAGTATTATATTTAAGGCATTATATCGTTACGCCGTGGAGAACAACGACGTCAGTCTCCGTGATTGAGGAATTAATATACGATCGGGTGTCCTATATCTCTGAACAGATAATGCTGCTTTCTCTTATTGCCAAGTCACGACATGACATGAATACAATGCAAGTTTGACATGAAATAAGGTTAAAATCGAGAGATAGCTACAGTCATGGTGGAAAGAAACAAGGTGAACCGTTCCGAAGGATGCGCAATCGTCCAACAACATGGCGGTAATGGCGGATCTGTAGGAACCAATCAAAATTTGATCCAAACTGAACCGTAACCATAACAACATTTAAAACAACATTTTAATGCAGCATGCATGCAACTTTTTCAGCTATTTCGAATACACTATAATAACATTTGAATTTTCCGCCACAAAACTGGATCAAATTTCTATTGGTTACCTATACATCACGTGGGTTATCATGCGCAACGGTTCACCTTGTTTCTTTCCACCATGGCTACAGTATTCAAGAAGCGTTTAGACGAGAGAGAGAGAGAAAGAGTTTAATTATTCGTTTAAAATTATTATTTTTTAATTAATTATCTTATCTTAGTTATCAAAATTTACAAAATATGTAAATTTGAAAATAACCGCAAAACTATATTTGAAAAATATGTAAGAAACGTCAACTAATTCCCTTCATTTGAATTTGTAAAAATACTATTGGCAAAGAGAATGATCGTCGTTACAGTTATATGTAAGAAAAATTAAAACTACTTTTGATTTTGAAGTAATTTTACTTTCTACTTTTGATTCATCTTGAAAACAAAAATCCATACGGGGTCTTCGTAGGTTTTTGGTCTTATATAGATCACTCCACTTTTTACGATAATACTTGTTATCCTCTTCTCACTCTCACCCTCGCGTAAATGGCGAAAATTCGTTTTACCTTTTCCAAGTCAAGGGCAAGCTCTAAAAGCCGATAAGGAAGAAGGAGAGAATTTCTACAGTCGGCCAGAGAAAGAAACACCGCGGGAAATTTTATACAGTTATACGTGGCGTTATCTAAGATTCAATAAAACGTATATATAGTGAAAAGAGTTCGACGGAAGCAAGCGCCCGACCACTAGTAGTTTCCTCCTGCGAGCGAGTGAAACGGAAGCGAAACCGTGCAAGACCATCGTCCGTGACGAGCTTTTGCACTGAACCTTTGTTCCCGCCTGCGAAAACTTTTGACTCAACCTCTCATAGCGCATTCAGGAAAAGCTCCTTTTTCCTCCAGTTCGTACCTCTCCGACGACACCTCCTGGATTGCTTCCTTCACGAAGTACTTCCGCGTCGGTGAGAAACTTGTAAAACGTGACAAAGTCTTCGCAGGACTTAAGGTATTCTGCTTCACATCACCAAAATATCCGGGTTACGAAGACTTCACTGCACGAGCATGCGTGATGTATGATACAATTCGTAAAACTATTTACATTAATTTATTTTATTAATATTTTATTCAATATGTGAGTGTCCCATGTATATATAAAAAATTAATTGCTAAAAACATATCTTTCAATTTGAATTTCTCATTCACACATTTGTATTTATTGTAATTATAATTCATTATAATTTTTTTCATTAGTTCATTATAAATAATAAATTTGTATATTATCCACTTTCTATATTTATTTTAATTTTGCTTTCAGCTTCCTTATTTTGCATACTAAAAGCGCGTTCGGGGAGCTATTAGCGCTAATGCGTCATTCTATCCTTGCTGTGTATTTAATGAGTGACAAAGATATAATAAACTTAGTGCTGACGGCGCGTTTCGTGAACCCTAAATGTACAAAGGGATCCAAATTAAAACATTACATGCACGAAGCAATTTCGCATGTAATCGAGTCGCTTTCGGAAAACAACTTCGATTCGCTGTTATCGATCCGCTACTCACACGCGAACCTTCAGTTTGTCAATGTAACTGTACATCAATCATAGTCAGAAAGTTTAAATCTGTTCGATGGATTTGTAGGCAACCGAAAATATACGCTTCTCAAGAACATGATAGAGGAGAAAGTTGGTTCAATCTTCATACATAGCTTCCTAATTTTTTTAAATCTTGGAAAAGCTAATGTGTAATCGTAATTAATTAGGTTAATCATCACAAATTGCGAGAATTGGTGAGATGAATAATTCTTAATTTGTCAAATGTTTTATAATATTATAAAATTGAATTATAACTAAAATACAACAGCTAAAATAGGTTTTTAATAATTATTAAAATGTGATGTTTCATGTTTATTCTAACCAAATATTTATTCTTAACATAGTCGTATATAGTGACTTGGTGCTCAATATGTGATAAGCAAGTAAACATCGAGGAACGAGACTTTTCACACATTCGTAAATATCATCCCGAGATTGCTGGTAAATATTTGAACAATCAGGTATAAACATTCGCTTTTTCAACTAACAAAGGGATATTTTCCAATTCCTCTGTATTGAAATAAACGTAAGATATAATAATAAAGGAATGTCAAAATGTTGATACAATGCTATCAATATACATAAAAAAAAATGTTATACATTGGCCTACTATTTTTTTTGTTTAAAAAAATGTTATTGTATATATAACATAAATACTTGTCTTATTTTTTATTTTATTAAAAATTATATTTTTTCATAATTTAAACGGATTCACACTTTGACTACGCCAGTGAACATTTTAAACAATAATTTCAATTGCTTTATTGACCCGTCTGGCCAGTTATCTTCATGATTTCGATATTAATCGATGAGTTGCGCGCCAACTTAGTTTGTCAAACTTTAAACGCAGGAAACACCAACTTTTTCTTAAAATCAATATAGATTTTAATTTTTGGTATTCAAATAGTCTGACAAACCAAGTTGGCGCGCAGCTCATCGATTAATATCGAAATCATGAAGATAACTAGCCAGACGGGTCGATAAAGCAATTGAAATTATTGTTTTCTTCATAATGTTATATTTTTTGGATTTAACATTGCTCTTTTAATATTTCACATTATACTACACTATTTTTTAATGACAAAGTTTGATGATATCTATCGTAAATTTCGTTTAATTTCGATTTTTCTAAACTTCTATGTTTTTCGATCCTGGAAGTGTTATCCGAGAAATTACATATCTTGATAGATGGAGTAGATAACTTGATAGATGGGAGGATCGTACGGAAATTACGCGCAAAAAAGGCGGAGACTGCACGTTCATGTTTGTGGTAGCTTTATCGTCTCGCGTTCCACCTTCGACCTTTTTCTTGTCCATCCTACAGTCCTTCAACCCATGAGTTAAGAACATATAAAGTTTCTAAATACTATATATATATATAAAAGAATGACCTCTTATAGTTAGTATTTTTACAATCCACAAAACATAAATGTTACGTAAGCAAAAAGTATTCAAAATTCGTGCATGATAAGCGTAGTTTCGTAACATATAACAGAATAATTTAGATAATTTATTTCAAGGAAGTATTAAAGTGATTAATTGATAACTCGTAAAACATTATTTCCATATATTCTAATTTTCATATTTACAAAGTCTTCGTGTGTTTTATTAAAAATTAAGATAAAACGAAAGTTTATCTTGATAAAAAATATATTGTCAAATGTTGAATCTGACTATATAATATCGCTTTATTATAAAACCTCATTTGTAATCTTTTATCACAGATAGCCTTCAAATTAATTTAAAAAATAACAATAATGATCATCTATAGTCACTCTCTCAAAGGGAACTTTCCTTGGATATTCCCCATGTTTGCGTTCGTAAATTGAATCACGTGACGTATACGAAACGGTCGACGACGCGTTTCCTTTACCTCTTCTTGATTTTTTACACAAAAACGGAGGGTTAAGGATATCGTCGAATCGGATTTCGTCTCCAGTCACGCCAGTCGATAGTAACAGCAAGAAGAACGAGTCGAAGAAAGTTTACTCATGGTAGATACCGATGCGATTAAACCTTACGTTCCGCACGGCAACCGAGAGAGCTTTCGCGATATATCCTAATTCGGATACGGTAAATGCTGAAATTCCATGTTTGGCGCGAGTTGTCGTAGTTATTTCCGCCTTGGATTTATGTGGTCGTTTGCTGTATCTGAAGTAGGCCAATACGAAAAGAATTATTAGTTAACGAGACAGTATTCGGATTCTACTAATTATAGTGAACAGAATACGGATCCAAATCGTATAAAACAAAGATTATTGCAATATTGATATTTGTCAAATATTGTCATTGGTTATAAGTATTATTTTTCATTTTCACTGGTATTTTATTATTAATTTTAATTATGTCTTAATTTGACATCTAAAAATTATATATACTACGTCGTATAAATAATTCATAGGATCTAAAGGATTATATGTAATAAAAATCTACATACGCGCGCGCGCGTGTGTGAAATGTTAACAAAAATCACAAATTGCTATTGAAATTTTCAGGTAAATCCGGTCGCATTGACGTTGCAATTAACTAAATCTTTTCTTTTCCTTTATATAATATACAGTCATATGATATCTAGAAAAAAAAGGTTGAAATACAATTAGCGACGTCGGTAAAACCGACTCTTGGGAGAATGTTTTGTCGTCTGCGGTCTATTCAGTGCGACGACAATCTGTGGTGTCGATTGTGGTTGATGTGAAAGCGTTAAGGCTTAACACTCACTTTCGTCGCTCACAGTGGACACGTGGAAATTGCACGGTCAGAGGAAAGTCTGCCCTCAATGCCAGAGAAAAGCTGTGCCAACGCGCGGCGACAAACAGACGACCTCACATATCGGAGCCCTCTGTCTTGTCGGGTACGTATTGGATTAGCACATTGGGTCGAGGATCAATAGAATTAAAATTAACAGAAGATAAACTTTGAACAAAATGTTAGAGTAAAAAATCATTATTGAAGAATATTTCAACCACATAATTAATTATTACAAGAAATTATAATAAATATTTTATTTAATTCGTTAAGTAATCAGTCCATTTAATCAATGTTGGAATAAAAAATTGTTATTGAAGGATATTTCAGCACATAATTATTTAACGTGCTTACAAGAAATTAAATCTTTTATTTAATTCGTTAAGTAATCAATTCATTTAATCAATCGCACGTTTAATTCTAAAACATAATTATCTCTGATAAATACATCGCGTATGTAATATTACTGATAGATAGGAGGTCTGCTGCTTTATCTCTAATAATTTATCATACTTTTTTTAATAAGGCTACATAAACTCTAACAGAACTCTCGCGTTTATCTGATAAAACTTTTTATCTTCTTTTTAATACCGTTTCTTCCGCAACGACCTTAATTATCACCCTTAATGAAAGATAGCTTTTTGCTAATCTTTTCACGATACGGTCAGTCAGACAAAATTAAAAATTCGCGATTTTTTAAGTTCGCGAACGGCTAAGAATTTTATTTTCGCTATCCAACCAATTTCCCGTAATTTTAAGACTTTCTGTTATAAAAAGTTGAGCCAAGAAATTAAAATTGGAAGTGTAAATTTGATTCAAAAATTGAACGTAAATTCCTCAGTGCTTCAAGGTAAATATTTTCAATCTTTTAAAAGTGTTCTTTTCTTTCTTGATTATTGTCACTATGTTCTTTTGAATGAACCGCAATTTCTATACGATCGGTTTTATACTCACAATTCGCGCACAATCGTGCTATCAACTTCTCACCACAGGATGATTCGCAACAGATGTTAGCCGTTTTGCTTCATTCCGTTAATGATGAAACGAAGAGGGTTTGCATGATCTGTCCGTTGTGCGGTCACGTTTACGGCACATTCGAGTAAAAATAAAAACTAAAAACGCGAAGCTGACGCCCTGTAAGTTCGCTGACTCCGGAGATTTGAAAGCGGCAGGATTCATGCAAGAAGAATCGTTGGGAAATTAATAAAGAGCACTCCGCGGATGTTCATTATTGACTTATCGGCGATAACAAATGTCATTGTGTTTTTCCCGAATAAAGCGTTTTCAACATTACGCTCGTTTCGATATCGACGTAATTATGTTCATCGCGAAAGAGAGAACTTAATTAACGCGCAACGCTTTATTATTCTACATTTTAATAAAATATTTTATCAATACTTTATCAATATGGTTCTGTTATGTGTACGTGAATAATTACGGCCCGCTTGATATTTTAAATAATAAATGGACTACCATTCAACTGAAAATTCGTCCTGCTAATGAACATGTTTCGAAAACAAGAAATTAATTTACAAGATTAAACTTTTCAACGTTGCAAATTTGTTTACAAGAATACCAAGTTACATCGAAAGGCTAAAGGCTTGTTTGTATCTCATTAATGTACATGATATTTCCCGGAAACACAAATATAATTTTGTAAATGCAATTAAAATACATAATATTAAAATAATGTTATTTCCGTGAGAAAATGATTGTCCATGGTGGGTATTTATTATCATAGACAATGAAACATATATATGTGTGTGTGTGTGTGTGTGTGTGTGTGTGTGTGTGTGTGTGTGTGTGTGTGTGTGTGTGTGTGTGTGTGTATACACACATATATATTGAATTGTTCAAAAAGGTAAAAGATATTATTTCGATTTAAAAAACAACGACAATGAAGAAAAAAGCCACGAGTTGGTACGCGATTCACACGATACATCGTTGTTCCAATATGCAGTTACGCGTACGATCATCAGCTCCCGGGCAATTTCCATAATGACTTATTACGCCCGTAATTAAACCGCGGATTTTGTTGTAATCAGCGGCCATAGTGGCAGTCCGAATCGGTTTACCGCAAACAACACGATTGAGCACCGTGCGTTTAAAACAGTAATTAGAAATGCGTTCGTAAATTCTGTTCATTAATGTGCTACGCCCAGAGTGTGTATTCTCGTTGCTATGAAATGCGCGCGTGCATCAGGCCGGTTTATGTTTATCGCTCGAATGAATTTATGCTTCTAGAAAGCAGCGCGCTTTTGTAAATCACAAAGGGCGGAATGCAAGCGGAGCGGGCCGTCGCAAAGTGGCATGTTGTTCCCGTGGATTCCGACGTCGAAAGCACCCGATGGTAAAAGTCGCGCGCCGAAACAACCGAACAATGTCTTCTCCACAGAAGGTCTGCATAGAGCTAACAGCATTTATTAATTATGATTAATTTTTTAAATTAAAAATTGCAGAGAGAACCTAATTTAATTAGAAGTGGAGGATCTTATTTCCCCTCCTTTGGTTTTATTCAGTTCTAAATTAATTAAAAATTGTGCGAATGTTATTACGAAGAAGAAGAATTTCTCATAGATCTGAATATAAAGTATACATCTTAAAGCTACGTATTACTTTTACAGTTGAAATATGGAAATATCACAATGAATCAGTTCGTTGCCCTGCGTGTGGTGTGAAGGAGGTGCCGATAATACTAAAGCAGCAGAAATTCATGAGCTCCCGTTTTGCTGCATTTTGTTTAATGGGGTTAGTTATTAAAAAATCGTTTTATTTAATTATTTAACAAAAGCAGCGGAAAAAAGGTGCTGCAATTTCACCGTTGTTATAATATGTGGCGAAAAGTAATGCAAATTGCTGTTACGTAACTTTGATATCAGTTGCAGTGCATGCGTACGTGTATAAAATAATATTCATATTTATTTATTCAACGAAATCATGAAAGCGCATGATAAATCGATAATTTAATATTAAATAAATAGAAGTGCAATCGGGGAAAAAAAGAGAAATTTTTAATTTGCAACCATTATTTCCCATATTTCGCATAAATTCGTGCCGATCAAGCAATGATGCGCCGCGGTAAAACAAATTTTCGATAATCGCTTATTAGCGACGGTGAAAACGACGCTAATTAAGAAAGCGCACATGCTGACTCTCTGAATAGTTTCTCCCCTAATAATATTGATTTTTCAAAAGACACACGACTATAGTACGAAATGGTTGAAGCACAAATCACCGCAAATCGTAATCATTAAATCCCTTTCGTTAAATTTAATCCTGGTCGCGGTGGCGTCCGTTTCAGCGAATTGAATTCATACGCGACGGAAATCGCGAAATTATTCGCTCTCATAAATCACGACGAGTGACTACCGATAAGCGTGTAATGCCGTGTTTCAAAATAAAATATATTCACTTCATTAAATCTGATTAGCGAAGTGCAACACGATTTTATGTAGCGATGTAAGCTCCATCAGAAAATAATTTCATTTATGCATCTCTACATGATTTTTTTCTTACGTACATTCAGAGATAATTCCGTCCCTGAACTTTTATTAATTATACATAGCCTATTAAGTAATATGATTAATTGACATGATAAAAGAAACAAGACGCTTGTGATGTTGTCTACTGATTATTTTTAAAATATATTTTAAAATTGCAAATATGCTACTTGAGTACGTCATTTATGATTTATTGTCGCGTCTTAATCAAAACTACTTTTCAGCATGAGAAGCTAGAAAGATACACACAAAGTGTCAAAATCGTAATAAGAATAGATTGTAGTATGTTTCAAATTTCTTCTATCAAAAGAGGCAGAAAGATACACTTATTTTTAACTTCAGTTTCAATTCTATATTCTACATAATCTTGAAACCGCAGGCTCCTCACTTTTTTATTAAACTTCAACGAAAAAATGAGGCGAGATAGCATTGATACTCTTCTTCTTGTAGGTGCTGGCCGTTCTGCTTCATACCGTTGCTGATGAGACGGGACAAAAGCGTGCGCACGCTGTGCCCACGTTGTGGCTACGATTACGGGATTCGTAAGCGAGCAAAGAGTAAGCTGATAGCCTGTTCGCACGAATGCGCGTCTAGCTGTAGGAATTTCGCAAATTCACAACCGCGTTATTTTCGGGCGGAGTGCGGCGGCTCGCAAATGCAATCAGAATATCGCCAAGTGAGTGATCATCGTTATGTGCTAATCACCAGCGCGCTACTCTATATTTACTAGTAATTTTAGGTTACAACTGTAATCTCAAAATACCAATATCGACAACGCGCATATTTTCGAGAAAGAAAAATGAAAATAACTTATCAGATGAATCTTATAACAGTAATTTTACTGTGATTTAATTTTAATAATATTTAGATGTTAAGGTGGCACTTTTGTTAGCTATGATAGTTTTACCATAAATAAAAGATTGCATTTATTGTTTTCTTAAATTAAGATATAATTATTATTATGTTTGCCATTAAATATTTTTTAAAATCCCTTTAAAGTCTTTTAAAAGTTTAATCTTTTACTCGAAACACGTTTTTGTAAAATTAATATTTTACAAATATTCTCTCTCATATGCGTCAAAGGTTTTATGTGCTTTATTCATATATTTCACGTGCGTTCGTTACGCGTTCATTACATCGCTGCGGGGGAGAATAAAAAATCTATATCTATCCATTTATCAGCTGAAAGACGGTAACACAGATAGTATGCTAACGTCATACGACATTTCTCGTATAACAAAGAAAACACTTTCCATGGATGACGAGGCTGCGAGAGCTCTCAGGGTCTCGGAGGAGCGTCCTCGGAGAGAAGAAAGCAGATCTCGTCGCTGTCGATCGCAATTGAAGTTATCGCACGGATACGTCTTTTGTGCAAACCAGGTCATGGTGAGTCGTTGTTATCGCGGTATTCCATACAGGGTGTCCCATCGTTCGCTGCCGGAAAATATTTTCAGGGCTTTGATGAGGTCGTCACAAATCTTTACGCAGCGGAAATTTGATAGGACGATGCTCCCTACGATGATAGATATTTTCAAAGTTGTAGCGTTTGTTAAAACCGCGTCAAAGAAAAGTGTTCTTGAGTTTAAAAGTAATTTATTTAAAAATAATCAAAAAAATAATCAAAAAACGGCAATATATTTTATAAATATCAAAATAAATTTTATAAATATTCCTTCTAACTAGAAATTTTGCAAAAAATTTGTAGCTGAAGAAGAATCGACTCTAAATTTTCACCAAAATATTTATTGCAATTTTTCATTTATTTTTTGTGAGAAATGCATGTTTGCTAAGGCCATTAATTATTATTTTTGTAACAAAAATATTAAATACGATTATTACAAATAATAATTTATTACAAATTAATTTATTACAAAAGTAATAATAAAATTCTTATATAATAATCACATCGTATTTTTCTATATAGCTTTCATTTCGCTTGCATTATTTCGATTTTTGCGAGAGACGACGCGAGAAACATTGTCGACATCTTTTATACCACGCTATCTCAAATTCTTAAAACGGATGACCGAATCGCGTCTTGCAAATGTTCGCAATTTTTATCTTGTGCAGAATTGCAGTTCACCAAATGATAAATGCAGTAGCGACGACTGCATGGACAAAAGATGGGATCGTCGGCGCGACCTGGACGAATCGAAAGCTCGGAAAGCTCGGGAACAAAGCAAATCCGAAGGCAGCACGGGGACAGCGACGGTCGATTTTTATGCAAGACAGGTTTGCTGCCAGGAGTGCGGCTAGGAAGAACGAATGAAGAGATGGTCGAACGAACAGGGAACGGCGAACGAACAAACGTATTTGCACATCGCTCGCGAAACGCGAACTGTTACTTCGTTATTCCGTGCAAATTCAATTCTGCAGAATTCCGTGGGAAGGCGAGCTCCCCGTCGTAGAACTTAAATGGAAACTCACGGCACAAACAGTTTCACGCTGCGAGAGACGCGATTTGCGTTCCCGGCTGACTGACAATTTCGTGGGAAATTTCGCGAAACAAGACAAGACAAGACGCGACACGTCGTATTATTGCTTTATTAATCATCTTCAATGGGTTTTCGGGTTATCACGTGCGTTTTTTTGTCTGCCCTACTTTTGGATAGCGCTTGCTTTTTGCGAGGACAACCGGCGGTATATATTTTTTTTATTTGAGACGCGCTTACGCAGTAATTCATTTATTTTTAGATGAGCTTTCATGTACGAGATTTTGTGACATCAAACAGTGAAATAAAATGCCTCTAAAAACTGTATTAAAGCCTGCCTTTCTGAATAAAATTTCGCGATTATTTCTGTGCTGAAAATCACAAAATTCTTTTATCTCGATTTTTCATGCTTTTTTTCGAAGCTTCTACAGTTTCATTTCAAATCGTGTAAATCGAGAGGATATTTACGTGATAGTATACAACAACATTTTTCAATCATTTCATCCCGCTATTGTAATTATTTAAAACTTTGAAATTATTGATATGGTTCTTTATTCATGGTAAAGACTGCAAGAATATTCTTGGAAATCACGCTAAAGCGAACGAGTTTCGGATAAAAGAGAGTATTCTCTAACGGGAGATTTAATAAGCGTACTCCAATTTATCGATGCGTTTAAAGCGTAAAATAAACGGATCGCCGGGACGAATGAATGGTTCTCTTCCTTTCTTTCTCTCTTTGCCTCCTTTTCTGTTGGACAGCGACGACATTTGTTTCATTTCCTTATTACCTCATTATCTTATACCGGCCGACTTGTCTACCAAGTGCATCCGGATAATAATTTCCCGGAATTTTTTACCGAGTTTAGCTCGTAAAACGGGAAAAACTCGCGTGCGAAATGAATAACCGCGCGAAATCTTGAATACTAAATACAACTTTGTCGGTATAAATCGCAATTCGAAAGTACAATCGCGTTGCAATCACAATTATTATAATCGGCCGCTTTATTAATCATAAATAGATAAAGTATGGAAGGTCCTTTGAAATTTAAATTTGATTAATTAACAAATTACGGATCAAAATGTGATATAACTCACTTTATCAAGTTCCTTTTGACATAATAATTAGATTAATATCTCTATTATATCGATATAGTACAACTATTTTACTTTATAACGTTATATATTATAACGTTATAAAATAAAATATTTTATAACGTTATATGGTATATGCATTACATAATTTTTTTCATAAATTTTACTCGTGATTTTTAATTAATTTAATTCCCTTTTCATGTAAAAAATAAAGCAATATTCAGAAATCTTTAAAAATGTTATCACATGAACAATTTAAATTTTAAGAGACAAATTTGCTAACATGATTAACGAGTTTATATTTATACCTTGTGTTTGTTTCGTTAAAATTTAGATAAAATTTTTAGGTAAATTTTTAGAAAAACTTACACAACTCAGATCATTTTGATCTTAATATGTTATAAAAGATTTATTTCTAAATATAACTTTGCTTTAATAATGAGATGCAGTTTCTTAGAGTTTCTGAAATACTTTCATTCAAGATGTTACAAAGTAATTAAAATCGAAAATTATAAATGTCTTAGAATATTATTTTCTCGTATACATGTACTGTACACAAAAGCAATAAGAAATAAAATGTTTTTCTGTTGTTATGTTTTCTACTGTGTAATGCGTTACCGTTACAATCTACCGAACTGAAAGCAGACACCTCAATTACTACAATTTGTATTTTTATTATAAAATAAATGTATGGGTGGGAGAGAGACTTTGCTGCTCCCTCTGCATCCTCACAAAAAATTCTAATCTAATCTATTTCTGATTTAAAATTAAAATTAGTTTGGGTTAGAATTTTTTCACGGTGCTATGTTCGGTGCTCCCTCGTCTACACATTTACTTAAATATGTAAATTTGCAGCTAAATGTGAAATTCATATTCAGTAAAGCTGAAATTATCACATTTAATATTAATTTGTATCAATTTTATTCGTTAATTTTTTAATAAATAATAAGCGATGATTAAAATCTTTTCAAAGAAACTCAAAATCATTACTTTGAGTATGTATATATATATATATAATATATATATATATATATATATATATATATATATATGAAAGTCAATCTTCGGTTTGCTTTCTTGTATAATTCATCTATCATGTAGTTTAAAAGTTAATTAAACTTTAATTTAAAATGTCTCAAAAACTATAAAAGACTATAAACTAAAAAAATTGTAAAGCAAAATTACTTAGGAACTCTGCAACATATGTCAAGGTGAAAGTAATCCGAACCATGTAAGTTTTTCTCTAAAAATTTATCCAAATAGGTCACAAGTTTCGTCTAACAAATTTACTTATCTGCCACACATAATATCCTGCTATAACGTTCACATTCAAAAAAGTTACACTCGATTACGTAATGCATTTCGAATTATTCGGCAAGAGGGAAGCAAAAAATTGCGCAATAGGAGAACGCGAGCAACGTATGCAAATCACATCCTCGAAAAAAGTTACCAAAAAAGCACCAACGAGTCACACTGCCGCCAATTCTGGTGTTTCTAAATGAGTGCTCGGATTTGCGCTTATCTAAACAATTAGTATGCACCACCACAATCATATACGTTATGCTCCGTAATGGACGTAGCATATCGCACCGCGTAACTAAATGAATGCGATTACGCGTTTATCCAGTTAAAAGTATAGTAATATAAGTTGTTACCACTTGTTTTATTTACGAACAATATATATTTGTGTGTGTGTGTGTGTTCTTAGTAGTATTTATTAAAATTGATGTTTAACATTAATCGCGATTGGAATTACTTTTAATTAATCGGAAGAATTGATTGTGTTATTCTTGAAACAGTTAATTATATAAAAGTTAACTAAAATTCATCCATCTTTAATAATCCCAACTCCGTCTTCCGAGTGAGTTAACGGCGTTATAATTAGCAACGGTCACATTGAAGCACGTAGAGGAAACGCGTGGCTCAGCGAAGTTCTCTATTCTGAGCGTAAAAGATGAGTCACCCCCGTCGGGGCCACCACCTCTTCGCCTTTTATTGTCGATAGTACGTCCACAAGCGCTGATTGGCTGGCTGCAGGAAGAAGGACGAAAGGTCTTTTTTCCTCATGGAAGGAAAGTTTTCCCCGAGCAGAGAGAACACGGCCAACCAGCCAGCCAGCCAGCTAGCTAGCCAGCGACGTGGCACGTAACAGGCATAAAACGATGAAAGTAATCTCGGCTCTGATCTCGTAGACGGTTACCAGAATCGGCGATCGATACGCCGGAGTGCGCCCATAAAGATGGCTCGATTCCACTCCATTCACGTTGCTTCTAATAGAGTTTAGTCCTCTTATTGTCTTCACGTCGTTGCAGCTTATCTTTTGATGGCGAAACTTATGGATCGTAGTCCTCGAATATAATAAATATCGTATAACCGAGAGGAGAGAGGAAAGAGGAAGAACGTGTGCGGGAAAAAGGGAAATTAGCTTAGCGTTTATTAGCTGGGACGTGGTGCAACAATTTACATCAAATGTAAATTTTAGACATCATAAACACAGTATAATGATAAGGACGTAAAAATCTACACACTGCATTAATAGACAGCAGAGCCAATTTAATTCAACTCGCAAATAGCAATCAACAATTGAAGAGCTTATTTCAGAGTCCCTTTAAATCCATATCCTTGAAAAATGTAAATTACGCGCCGTCCTTCTGCGAGTGAATGAGCTTCAAGAATCGCGAATATGAAACACGAAATGCAAATAATGAACCGCGAATATACGAATATGAATCTTCTGCTGTACTCTCGAACTTCAATTTACCGTGGAAGTGTATAATACCACTAGAAAGAGGGAGGGGGAGAGGGAGGGGGGGGGGGGGGGAGAGAGAGAGAGAGACCGAGTTGCACGATACTAGTCGACAAGATACGCTCGTGGATCACGTGGGGATGAAGAACACAATGCGAGATCGTCAGTTAAACTGGGCCATGAAAGCGGTACCTGAGTGTTATAAGAAAAGCCATATAATTAGCATTGCAAACGTCCTCGCTCCCACTCCCTTCCGGTTTCGTTCCTCTTAGAATTCGTTTAACGCCGGTCTCTACTTCTATTCCCGATTTCAAAAAAAAATCCGACCATTTATATTCCGTTCTGCATCCTAACGAGCAAATTAATTAGTTTGCATAGAACTTTATAACCTGACTCGATCTCATTTTTGTCCTCATAAAAGAAATGAATGTTTAATTGTTCGAAGAATGCTAATATATTTATGTGTTGTTTACATATTTAGTAACACATTTACTCCTCTTGTCTTATCGTAATTTAGTTAGTATGTTAATTAAAATTTCCATTAAAAATTTAGTCCCAAATCCATTTGAAGTGGAGCGAGGAATAAAAACGAGTTTCATTATTCATCTGCATCCTTGAAGTCTAATTCACTAAAAATATTTTTACTTTTCACTGTTTATATATGATTAAAAAGTTTCAACATTTTTAGGAGAATTTCGTTTTATTGTTACAATTCAATGAGAAGTCTATTCCAGACGTCACACCATATTCATGAATCATCGAGTATATCATATTCTACTCCACGTTCTTGGTGATATATTTCCTGTTTCACTAACAAATCATTCGCGGAAACAATATTTTCACTTTTTTTCCATTCAACAACAATAACTGGTCGCTTCTTCTCTTTATTTCTCCGTCTATCGAGAAATTCTATGCTATTAACGCGAGCCGTCCTATAATCAATGCACCATTACCGTCGTTATAACCACCTACGGTATCGATATTCTCTTCCTGATCGAATTTTATGATCGTTGTTCCTCGCGGCAACTTCGTATATTTCCAAGAGTCTTTTCTTTTTGATATCTCAGTCTTTCTTTGATGATTTCCTAGTGTGAATTTCGAAGAATCGAAATACCATTCGAGAAGTGGCAATAAAGAAAGATTCGGTAGAAACGTTACTCAACATGTGTGAACGTAAGCTTCTTGATTTTCTAAGAAATTCTAAATGATTTCCAAATTTGAAGATTCAACGATATACAGGACTTTTTGGGTGATACAACTTTTAAATATCCCGTTTTAGCGCTATTAACTTCCGAAGTATATTTCGTGGTAAATTATAATTAATTTTCTCACTTAACAAAAATTCACTAGATTATTCATAAATTTTTATTCCAGCAGACTAAAAACAGAAATATATTTCTTATCCACCCCTCCCTCCAAAAAATATTATTTTATTTCTTATTATTACACACAAATACACTTTGATTTTTATTCGAATATTATGTCTAATTATTTTTATTTTAGTATTTTATTTTTCGCTCATCATCTCTGATTTTACAATTTTTTAAACCAGTAATAGTGTAATACTGGTAGCTCGGATAATTTTGGTAAATTGAGACTTTGAGGCCTCATCGGGCAGTAATATGATAAATTAAAAAAAAAAACTTAAGAAATCAAGAAAAAATGTCTTAGACCCACTGAAGATTTAATTTCGACAAAATATGGGAGCACCAAGGAGAATCATGAACCTCTTCGGCTTATAAACGATCGTCCCCCAGTGACGAACGATCGGGCATCCTTTAATATACCAACCACCCACCCGCGCCGTCCACTGTAACTTTGAGATGGCAGCTACTTGGTCTCTACTCGACGTTACAGACTTTATAAATGGGGCGTGGATTAATTAGTACGACGACCAAATCGGGTCGCCAAGTAGTTGAAACTCTAAATCTTACAATTAGGAAAGAATTATGATTTTCATTAGGAGAATTTTAACCGATTTTTAAATACTAATGTTCAAGTCGGAAACATGATTTTCGACACGTAATATGCTTTTATAAAAACATCTTGTAGTATTTGTTAAAAAAAATCAGACACTTATTAACATTCATTTAGTTTAATAATAAAATGAAATAATTCATTTAGTTTGATAATAAAACAATTAAGATAGTCTTAGCTATTTTCCGAATTCATCGAATTGCGATGATTACACATTACATTAATGATGAGTGTAGACACATAAAGGTGCATAGATTACTCTTGATTTCGATCACTTGGTCGCTCGATGTACGTTAATTACAACTCACGACAGCAAATTAAATTGTACACTTACTTTGTGCGTAGTATCGGAAACTGTAAACGAGCTGCGTCGAAATTTAGGATTCGTGGCAGCCTTTTGCGCTCGTCTAATTAAGCCGCGTTTGAGAGCGCAAGGTACGTTGAGTGCGATTCGCAGATCAACGTCAGAGATCGTGCCGAAAGGGAGAGGAAATTACGTCTAATTCGGTTCCAAGTGAGTGCATATAATCCGTTTGGCGCGTAATTGAGCTTAGATTAGGCGCTCATGGATTATGAATAGATCGTCGGCAATTGCATTGCGATAATTAGCACTTTAGCGGGGGAAACGCACGTCGAGAAACGAGCCGATAATTTGCTAACCCGCCACGGCGCCATCGGATGAGTAAGCGATAGATAGATTCGGAAAGACGGAATGATACTAATTTACAAGAAACTATTAACTGACGAATGCTAACAATAATTTAATGCTTAACAATAATTTGCGGGATTATTATATAAACATCAGGAGTATCATGAGAATATTAACTAGATTAATGATCTTAAGAATTTAACAGATATTGGATGAAGAAATTTTAGTACTTTTACTTTCGTACATAGATTCAACATCTTTAAAAGATATGATATAAAAAAGATATATATAAGATATAAAAACACAAATGTTTTACTTAGAAATGTTTTACTTAGAAATCATCCGAAGTAAACTTGCACGAGTTGCGCTTAAAAACATTATCCTGTTGGCGCAAGAGAGGATAAGTTCTTCTTTTGCTCTGGCCTAAACTACTTCCCGGTAGTCGCAGTAATGATTCAACTCCGGTTTAATTAGAAGTGGGACAGATGCTCGGTATACAGTATGAACGACACCCTCGCCGCTTCTCTTTCGTCGTCGTCGTCGCCGACACGGCACTTCGATCGTTTGTCGAGCGCTCGTTAATTAATCGTCCGTCACGTTCGAGAACAAACGAAGCGAGAGCGGCGAGCATGAGCGGAAGGATAAACGAGACTACTAAGTTATTCTATTGGAGTCACCGCTCTTTCTCTCCTTTCTGTTCTTTTAACAGCACGCGGGATGCTCGCGATCCGCGTTGTCGCCGTTGAGACTGCTGTAGTTATACTGACGCGTTGACGCGCGGATTTAAGCGATCTTACAGCAATTTATCATGTAAAGTATTCCACTTGTACTGCGTTACTTTCTAATGGCAGTTTCATTAATTATGATTCAAAATTAATTTTCTTTTTTGTCGATACACATAACTCGTGATGATTTGAACATTAATTTGAGATCGAAATATACATAAAGAAAATTAATTTTATATAAAAAATAAGTTTTTTCCATTTGAATTTAAAAAAAATATAAATAATTTACTTTACTTAATTTTGATTAGATGTCATTTTAGCAAAATTTTAATTTAGTAAAATTTTTATTTTTTTTGTATTTGTGAAATATCGAATGACAAAAAGTACCAAAATAGTATTTTTTATTATTATCGTAAATGGTAGAAAGAAAATGATAGAAAATGATGAATAATAAATTATTCCGAACAATTTCAAAAAAACCATTAAGGGAGATCAGGGATAAAAGTAACGCGGAGCAAATGCACCAAACGCGATTACTAAAAAAAATATTCATGCACGAATCTATCCATGGTTATACAACGTCTTTTGAACGTCCCTCTCACCTCAGTAGCGCTTGAAGCTCTGTCGTGAGAAGTTGTGTCTGTTGTATCAATGCTATAAAAAAACGGTCAAAGTAAGTATTTTGTGTTTTCTTAATTCCTCAATATTGCATTGGAAATTTAGTTTTACCCTTTATTTATTGTTTGTTATAAATGAGTCACTATTCCTTTAAATAGTTCGATGCATATTTTGAGGTTAATTTATTCTACAACATTAAATATTTGATCAATTGTAGCAAAACTCTAAGTCGGGGCAAAATTTAACAGTCCGTTACTTTTGTCCCAAAAACAATAATTGTTATTGGTGTTGATTTCTATTCATTTATACATATTTCTCTTATAAAAACGTTCTTATTATTATTTTAGAATGCCGAATATGCAAAAAAAAAACAGATAGAGATTAGCAACGTCTGAAATATACGAATTGGCAGCAACAGATATCAAAGTATTTAATATTTAAAAAAATTTTTTTGTCATCTTTTTTATTTACTTATATGAATATCAATTTCAAGATTTCAGAAATTTATGAGTTTTCATTTTCTTAGTTAATTTTCTTGAGGTATAAATAATTGCATAACCTTAATTTATAAGAATAGTTTATGTTGTGTCATAAAAGAAAAGTTCCTTGTGATATTAAAAATTTTTGTTTATTATATGTTTTTATAATTTCGTTTGATTTATGACTGAATAATTTTGTTTGTATAATTTTGTTTTTATAATTTTATGTTTCATTATTTATATTTAAAATAATTAAAAATGTCCAGAATTATTTGAAAAAAGTTCATGATTATATGATTAATGTTATGATTATAAGTTTAATTTTATTTTGCCTTGTTAAAATCAACCTTTAGCCCTGTTACAACTAGCCCTAGGGGTAAAGACAATCCTAACAAATCTCGGTTTTTATAAAATTGGATTTTTCCACATAATTGTATAATGTACATACATCCATATCAAATAATAAGTAAAGAATGCATTAATCTTATGAGATAGAACAAGTTTATAAATAAACAAGTAAATCGAAGATATCAACACAAATAAGCAAAATGTTACGTTTGTCCCTGGTCTCCCCTAGCAATTTATTTTTAGTTAATGGCAAAAGATATTAAAAGATTCAGTGTTTGTTGTTAATTCCAATTATGATTAATTAATACGTCAATTGATAGGAACAATTAATTAATATTATTTAAAATAAAAAAATTATTATCTCCCCATCCTCCATTCAAACCATAAGCGTGTTTTGGACAGCGCACATTTCGCGTTTAAACTCGGAAAATTATTTCCATAACACAAACGCGCATTTCAATGCAATCGCATCTCGCGCTAGCATAATCTTTTCAAGGATGTTGCAGGATGGGAGAGAATGAAAGACAGCGCCGAGTGTTTTTACCGCGCTCAACCATCCCCCGTGTCGTCGTCAAGCACCGTGAATATTGCCTCGGCGATCGTTGTGTTGTATAAAGAACGGGAAAATGGCCTGCACGCTTTTGCATTGTCGCCATACCTGTCGTTGCCATCCGCGTGGAGATGAGCGAGAAGAAGTGCGAGAAGCGCTAATTCGCATTTTCACAATAACGTATTTTTCCCGAGTGCTGTCACTAACAGTTTAAATGGCAAGTAACCAGTGATAGGTTTTCTAGAAAAAATTAGCAAAACGTCGGAAAAATTATTTAAAAACAAATCATTGTTTAAAGAAACATTTATTACGCAGTACAATATATATTTTAAAATTTTATATATGTATATATATATATATACATATATATATATATATAATGTTATTTTAATAAATAATTTATTAAATTAAAAGTTTCCCATTTCATATTCATTCATCAAATAGGAGAAGTAAACCATCGTAAATTAATATTCGTTCCTGGTATGATTAATTTTAATAATTATGTCAAAAGCCATATAATGTTTGGATATTCATTAATTAATTAGCAGTTTCGGACAGTACAAAAATTTTCACTTTACATATTTTAAAAGTAATTTCTTTATAAATATAGAAATAAATATTAAAACATTTTTTTAAATATATCAAAAATTTAATTTTATCAATTTTGATTTTATCAATTCAGTTTTCCTATAATACTAACATAAAATAATAATAGTAACAGTTAAAAAGCAACTGATACACGTCATGGCGCTACAGATTGCGTGTTTGATCGTCAGAGATTAGCAGAAGTTTGTTCAGAATTGCACGTTGTTACTATCAACGAAAAGAATCGAACGTAACATGTACCATAATGTATGTACTCATGCTCTATTCGAGATAAGGTTTGTTACTTCGAGTTCGGCGCGCACGCGAGACATCTGCCTTCTGATAGCAACTTTTTGCAGACGATAACCCAGATCTATCTAACACAATAAATAAATCTTTTATTGTAAAACTTTAATTTAAAAATAAAAACAAAACAATTTAAAATTAACTAACGTGAGAAACTTCGTAAAACTTGATGATTCCTTCGAGACATTTTATTCGAGACTATTTTATTATTCTATCCTTAAATTGTTTTCAGGAAAATTATCGAGCACGATTTTCATATTCTTGCAATTTTCTGGTGATAATTACAATTCCATTTTTCGAGGTATAAAAATTTGTACATGAAATAATTTTTCTTTCCAAGGGAAAAATAATTTTTATTAAAAAAAAAGAGCGTTTATTTATTTTCTATACTTTTAATTTACTAACATTTTATATTTACAACTCTCTGATGCCATATACATATAATCAAGTCACGAGTTATCGCAGCATTCAACCCCCAGCTGCAAATAACGCGTTTTCTTCACAATCTGTAAGACCCTCGCGCTTTGCGAGGGGGAGTCAATCCCTCGGGGGAACATTCTATTCATTCGTAAGTTAATACGAGGCGGTATTGCGAGACGATCAGACTTTGATTTCGCTGTACCAATATGTAGGCCGATTAACTTTGCGGGGTATCGGGATTATATTGTGCTTTATTAGAAACTGTTGCTCACAGTTGATATAGGAAAACTTACGATATACCGCTTTACGATATCGATTCCCTTATTTGTCCTAATATTTTTTTATCTTTTTTTCTATTAAATCGAATAAATTTGTTCATATAATTTTTTGATTTTTCGAAGATCTTTTTTAGATCGTTTATGACGGAATCGGGTAAAATAAAAAAATCCGTTAAGATTCTCTTCAATAAAGTTTGTTGTTCAAGTCAAACTAGGTAAGAGTTTCAAGAATAAAAAAAATAGAGAAAAAATCACAAGCGAAGTATAATAAAGTTCGACACCTAAAATATGTCAGCCACGTCGGCGGAACGTAATCTTCATTATAAACAAGTTTTCTATCTTACAAGAAAGTCATGTATCGAAAGAATGAATCTACAGATATGTTTATCTCTGTACAAGAGTTAAATATAGCGAATAAGCTCAAGTATATGATCTAAATATTATATTGCGCATTAATTTCAGAAATTATTCTCTGAAAATATTTTACAAAATTACTCTTTAGCTTTTCTATAAAACAAATTTCCTGTGTGATATATATAGGTTGTTTGGCACAGCTAAATATTTTGGAAAAAACGCATTTTGGAAAAAAAGTTTTAGAAAAAATTGTCAGATATAAAGTAATGTATTTAGTATTATATATATTATTATAGTAATGTGACTTTAGATTGTGTCATCAAGGTGTCATCAAGGTGTCACAAGAAATTTTCAAACACATTTGTAATATTATATTCATTTTCATTCAGATTTATGCAAGTTATGTAGCATTCGCTCTACCGAAGAGGCACTATGTGAAAGTTATGCGGATTTATACCTCTTTGTTTTGTGTGTTTCTATCTTTGTTTATATCATCCTTACACACACACATGAAATCACGCACGTATCCATACACACGCGCATATAAAGAGGTGTAAATCGGATCATGCAATCTCCATGTGATGCATTTTGAGTAAGCAAATGTCAGCGGTAAGTAATTAACTTCGAAAACTATAAATCTAACTCGCAAATCTAAACAGAAATAGACATGTTAATTTGATAAGCTCTTGACCGGCTATTAAAAAAATTTTTTAATAAAAAATAGTATGTTTTATTTTTAAAAATCGATTTGACTTTTTTCTAATATTGCTGACACAATTCAAGGTGTCAACCTACTACTAACAACATCACTAAATATATCACTTTGTACCCTATATCATTTTTTCTAAAATTTTTTTTAAAACACATATCTTCCAAAATATTCAGTGCTCTCCGAACATTACCAACATTCTATGTGCGCGCGTACATACAGGATGTTTATAAATGTTCGGACAAATATCTCATAACTAGTTGAAGTTACAAGAAAGTTTAATAAGAGAAATTTGGTTTTATTTCGCAATAAAATACATATAAAAAGTTTTTGTTTATGATCTTTTCAAGTTATAAACGTCACCATTATTTTTCAAATAAATATTTTTATTTTTGTATATTTATGTAGTAGGAGACGATAGAAATTGAAATCATATTTAGTGAAAAATTGTTACTGCAATGATCGTTTACAAGATAATCGGCACCTTAAGTATTAAAGTAGTAACCGAATTGTAAGCATTCTTGAATTTGAGTTGGAATGTGTCAAAGAGATTGAAAAAATTAACAAATTATTTTTTTATTTATTAACATATAAATTTTTTATTATCATATTTGATGTATAATATTTTCAACACGTTTTATGTTTCTCATTCTTGATTGCAGCATTCTGCTGTAATACTTTCAACAGCTATAATAATCTTACGTCATAAATCTTCATTTTCAGGAGCAATTGTATAGACAGTCTCCTTAACGTATCTCCAAAGAAAAAAATCACAAGGAGTTACGTCCGGAGATCTTAGTGATCATCGCACAGGATCATTAATATCTATCTAACAATTAGAGAATCTATCATTCAAAAAGTTGACAGCATGTATATTGTGTGCTGTAGTCAACTTTTAATAAATGTTTCATAAAAAATAGTTTATTCATTTTGTCAATCTCTTTCATTCCAACTTAAAAAATGCTTACAATTTAGTTTACTACTTTAATACTTAAGATGTCCTCCTGATTATCTTATAAACAATAATGTATAGTTGCATAATTGCATAGTAGTAATTTTTCACTATGTATTTCCTTTAATTTATGTTAAGTCCTACCACGTAAATATGCAAACAAAAAATACACTGGCCCACAAAATTGACGCATAGGCAATTTCAGTCAAATTTTTAACTAAATTCGAATGATCGTAATTCCGTCAAAAAAGGTCGTATTTAACTCTTTCTTTTTTCATTTTGAAGTTTAAAGGTTTACTCTACTTTAAGAGTTACTCTACTTTGAAATGTCATCAGCAGAATTAGAATTAATTTCGATCCTCTCTCGCTATCCTTTTAAATGTAAAGGTGTGTAACGACTTCAAAAAATTGTTTGATGTAATGTACGGGGTACATTACATGTACGAAATAAATTTTTTTCGCAATTTTTATTCGAATTACCTAAAAATATAATAACTTTTTTGAACAGATTTAAAAAAAATCAGGTTCGTACGATTTTTTTCGTGGAGTTATACAAATGAATAAAATTTATTTGCATTGAGCAGATAAACCCATTTTTTCGATCTTTGACGATCTATAACTCGGAAACTGTCCATTTTTCGACCTTGTGTCCATTAACACTTTTCATCAGGATGTAATGAACTACATTATACTACAATTTCAGTCAATTCGACTGGGATCCATTTTCCATAAGATTTGTGCGGGGCCTTTCATTCATTTGTAACTCCGCGAAAAAAAATCGTGCAAACCTAATTTTTTTTTAATTTGTTCAGAAAAGTTCATATTTTTAGATAATTCAAATAAAAATTGCAAAAAAAATTCACTCCATCCCAGACAGTGCATCAAACTTAGCAATTTTTTGAAATCGTTACACGCCTTTACATTTAGGAGCATAGCGAGAGAGGGTCGAGATCAATTCTAATTTTGCTGATGGCGTTTCAAAGTAGAGACTTTAAGCTTCAAAATGAAAAAAGAAAAAGTTAAATACGAGTTAAATACGACCTTTTTTGACGAAATTACGGTCATTCGAATTTAGGCAAAAATTTGACTGAAATTACCTATGCATCAATTTTGTGAGCCAGTGTATAATAATAATATTTAATAAAAAAAACGATAACGATCTTCAAAACTTGAAAATGTTAAAAGTAAAAAAATTTTGCACATATACATATATATGGCCGTGAAAAACTGTACTTAATAGTTTCTTCTTCATTTTTTTACAACACTTTGTTTTCTGTGATGTAATCTATTTCTATGGTAATGGTAATCCAAGAACTTTTCAGAAAAATGATTATTTTCAAAAAATATCTTTCAAAAGTAGGTCGTCGAATCTTTTACATAAGATATTTTAATATTAATATCGGTCTTTGATGTAATATGGAAATCTGCATTACATTTCTCCCTCAGGAAAATGTAAGAAAACGTCTGTGGCGTCAAGACATATTTGCACAAAAATTTTAAGATTACAAATTCCTCTCGCGAAATGAAAGCGCACGCCGCAAATTTCCTGTCTCGCGCCGGGCGAATTATTTCGCGCGCGCAGTTCATTTGCCGGAGAAATTTTCGCTTTTAGAAATAACCGTCGCGACAAGAATAATCGCAAGCGTGAATCGCAAAGTTCCCGTTCTTCGGTATGCAACGCTGCGCACGATACCAAGTACAAGCTATCGTAATTGCGCCAATTAAAAATATCGTCACTTTCGGAAGTCGGAAAGTGCAGCGAAGAATATATAAATCACGCGAAGCGCGACTTTTCGCGAGCAAATACCCGATAAAGTTAAAACGCGGTGAAAGATGTATTAAGAGTACCACGGGAATAACGCGGTTCATTCTTCGCCAAGTTAATTAAATCGCGCTTCCTGATAACGAAGAAGGAAAAGGAGAGTGTCCAGAAACATGCGGTTCGTTCCGCGGCTCCAAGTTTTTAATTAGATTCCAACTTCTCTCGCGGAAAGGTCCCTACAGATCGCGAGAAAGAGGAGACCGCGCGATTCTTACCGGGATAATAAGACAGGCAGTTTAGTTTGATAATTTTCTATTTATTTAGTAGCCAATTATCCAGGGGACAACCAGAAAAGTGAAATATGTGTAACATTATTAGCGACACAATATTATCCCAGCTATAGCTAAGATGTGTCCTTACTTTGGTTAAAACATACCCTTGATGTAATACAAATTGTATCTCGCATGCAAAAGCGGCTGGTGGTGAGATTACGTACCTGAAAGAAGAAAAGAAGATAGAACAAATTAATTATTGAAAAATACTAAAAAATTACGAAGAGTGTCATATAGTATAAATTGTGCGCTCGACGCGATAATAAATAACGGAACCATGTCAACGACTTAGCTTCTCAGGGGCAATAAAGGATTAAAACGCGCGCCCGATACGGCAATATCGCGCGTTTATATCGGCGCTTAACGCTCTAGGAAGCAACAACAAAGCTGAAAAGTCGTCGCGTCGTCGAGTTTCCACGATTCCCAGCCAATTAAAACAACTTTTTATCGACCCGGCGGCCCGGCAAGCACGGCAGAAGATCGCCGATGAGGCGAGAGACTCCGTCGACAATGGAAGTCGTCTGTGCGCAAGTTCGCTTTTTTCGACTAATCAGTTATTTACCATCTAGTTCACTGAATACCGGTCTATCGATTATAATTGAACAAATGTTCAAAGACATGTTTAAATGGCATCTAACAGACGTAACAAAGAAAACAATATATTACAGCAAAATGCTTGGATGAACTTCACGAAAGTATTCTTCGATTTTTCTTTCTTTAATCAAATTCACTCCTTCCTTCCCTCTGGAACATTTAACAATTTATATAGACAATTAACCTATTATCGTAATCAATAAATCTATTAAATAAGAAAGCTTCTAAATGGAAAGATTTTCAGGAAAAAGAGAAGTAGAAGAATCTAATGTAAGAAGCATCCATTTCTACGAATAGCAAATGCGTCTGACTCTCTCGAACATTTAGCTCTATCACGGTCTAAAACGAGATTAGGCTGCTGCAGCTGCACCTCCTATTGTTCGTTGAGATTCTCACTACTCAACGAAGGGCGTATCACTACCATGAAAACGAAGAGGAGAAAGCGGAGGAGAGTCAGTAACACTGCTCGTGCTGGAACTTTAATGGCGAAGTTGTCCGCGACTGTCTCCGTGATAAGTTCATAATGCGGTAGCTCTGACGCGACTGCCATTGATAACCGACGTGGCGTAAACTTCGCCAACGACTGCACAGTCAACCACAAAGGCGAACAGCGAGAGTAAGAGAGAAATCGAGAGAAGGAGTGAGAGAGAGCGAGAGAGAGAGAGAGAGAGAAGAGTAGGGGGTGAGAGTCACGGCACTTTGGTCTAATAGGTCTCGCAGTTGCGGACTATTGACTAACGCGCTCGACTAACTTTTTGGCATTAATAGCCTAGCGGCGGTTGATTCCGTGACAAGCGATCCGGTGACGTTGACTGACGTCATTCTGCGTGTTTCGAACTTGCTCTCGCCGCCGGTAGGATATCGCATCTGTTACTTGCCTACAGTAGACCGCTAACGGGATGAGTAAGAGCGAAAGATGAAAATTAGGAACGAAATTAGTGACGGCCTCTACCGGTGACTAGAATTCTCCGGGATATTAAGCGCTTTCAGTAATTTACTTTGAACTTCGTTAAATTAACTCTGTCTCTCTCTCTCTCTCTGTCTGTGAAACTGTGAGTCAATGACATTCAATTAAAAATTTTCGTCACGGAAAAATCGATTTTTAAAATTGATTGAAGAATATAGTTTTAAAATTATGAGTTCTTCTCTTAAAAGTCTGCATAAATAAAAAAATTTATTTAAAGATAATGAGTTCCACTGCACAATTGTATATTGTATAATCCCAGTATACCTATATAATTTCTTAATACTTGCATAAAAGATTTAATTTTTAATCTCTCTCCCTTCCGGAACAAAGTTTTCAGCAACTAAAGCTTAACTCGCAAAAATCAGGAATATCTGTCACAATTTTTCTCCCTTTTTTGTGCAAATCCTCGTTTGTTTGAATGTGCGCCAGCTTAATTTGCAACGGACGATTCAAATGCGTTTCGGTGAGCTCTCCAATTAGCGCGACTTTCACTCGTCTGCAATCAAGTCAGCATTTCGCCGGACTTTCAGAATTTGGAACTTTGATCGGAGTATCGTTCAATAAAGGATTATGCATTTAAATCCAGATAGAATGTATCCGAATGTTTCTAGACAAAAATATCCGTGTGTGATTTCTATAACAAAATATATTCATTGCATCAACTCTGATCTTTCATTTAATCAATTTAATAGAACAGAAGAGAGAGATAATGATAGAGAAATTTGTATCATTCTTTCTTCCTTTTTTTCCTCCATTTTGTCGAATTCCGATGCCTATATTCACGTTTTTTGTCATACAATATCTCTAAGTTTATCTCATTAGTTTTTAATATCTATAACATTTATTTTTAATATTTCTAACGTTATTTCCCTTTCGTGTGTCCTGAAAGGAAAGGACTTTTCCCAGAACACCAGATATAAATTTTATATTCCATGCTATTTAACTATAATATATTATTCTTTTTTGTTGCTGTTCCATGATTTCAGGGTCAACACGAGGTATCCTTTCAACCTTCGCCGGCAACTTCGCGATAAGTGCAACGTAGTTTATTCCCCTCATATATCCCCTTTGCGTAAATCGATTTTCATTGCGGAACAATGTATGCTGGACAACGAGTCTATAAACGTGACTAATAGCCTTCCCCTCTCCTTCTGATCTTCTGCTGCGATGTCGCGTCGCTGTCATATTGAAGTGCATCTGCATCCGCGAGCAGATGCATACTCGTAACTTATGAGATATGGAAATGAGGTCCCGGTGCGCCGGGGACAAAGGAGGAGACAGCTTTATCTGACTTTACGATATCGCCACACTTGACGAGAAAGAAGGACAAAGAAACAGAGAGAGAGAGAGGGGGGGGGGAGAAGAAAATCGCATATAGAGTTATATAGGTAATACGTGCGCTTGATGAGCAGATATTTCTATTTGAAAAACGACAAAACTATTTATCCATTCAATTAAATAAGATATTCCTCGAAGTGTTTGAGGCAGCTTTAATCTAAAATATCTTGAAGTTTTTAAATTCAGCTATGTATATTGTGCGTCTCAAAATCGAGCATCTTTAGAGTCAAATATTGGAATTTCAATAATAGGGATTGCTATTATTATTACTTTTTTCTCTGTTTTCGACTTCTATTACTCCATTTAAATTTAATACTTTTACTTTTAGTTAAAAGTTCAGTGGTTTTGCTTTGAGGCCACCGTTGTGACATTCGAGCGAGGCCACCGCGCATAAACTAGAATTTCAAAAAGATACTTTCGGCGAAACACTGGCGACCGCCGGCTCCCAGAGGGTTAAGTTACAGAGCGCTTTATCGCGTGTCGATGGAATCGAGCGCGATTTAAAAGCGCGAGTGGTAAAGCGATACATGGATGACGTGCAAAAAAAAAGATTCTCGTGCACAAAGGATTTTATCATGCGCAACAAACTCTGCGAGAATTGCGAACGGTAATTCAAAAACTCTGAGCTATTTACTGGAAAACATTAAATACAAATCGATTTATTTGCGTGCCGAGATATACCGCTGATTGAGAATATTCCGTTGAATAACCCGAAAAATTTGTATTCAAGCATATAATAATATATACTTTAATAAATCACATATACATAATAATAAATACTTTAATAAATTATAATATAGAATTTTTTACGAAAATTCCTTTGATTCTTGTTGAGATATGAGGAATATTTTCGTCGTATTTTTCAGGCTTTTGGGAAAGGCGATTTTTCCACAGACCACACATTTTTACGTCGATTATCCCTGGAATCGCAACAATAACGGTGCCAGGTTCTGCAAGAGATAGAACGCGTACGTAATGTCAAGCACAGCACAACGGACTCGTTCGTTCGTTCATTCGTTCGTTCGAATATCACGATCCGTCACGCGAATGTCACTTGGAAATTTTAATGTCGATTTTCATCGGGCATTCGATGGTTGCTGGCACCGAAAAATACGAGCCACTCGCTCATTCAAATATCGCAGAAGCGATAATAATAATAATGTCCATCACTCCTTTAAGAGCACAGGTCATTTATAAATTTTTTCCATTTTTGCATATCAGAGGCCAAATATCTCAGCTTACTCCAGCTATCATACAAGTGAGTTATTGAAAAATTTCCGCCAGTTTTCGTCTAAAATCTTTTCGCTCATCTATTTTTTAGGGGTGGCGAAATAACTCGAAACGAATATAAAAACCTCTGCCAGTGAGACACCGTCGCGCGGATTCAACAACGGTGTAAAATCCGTCGCGGACGGAGAATTCGTGATTCCACATACGACGATTTACAGCAGGATCTCGGAATAATTTAAAACCAGTGGCGAGTTCGACGTGGTTCCTAAAGTTATAATACGAATAAAGTCACTTTCCTTTTAATCATGTAACGATCAGGAAGTTCACTAAGCGGGATAGTAACACGAAATGCAATAAAATGTAATAAAACATAAATAGAATATGCGTAGAAACACATAAATACGATAATAAAAATAATTTTCTTTACGAGCACACAGCGAATGCTCGCGGGCTAATACAATTAGCGTGTGTTGCGAAAGCATTAATCTTTCGCGCAACTTTCGCAGCCAGCGGCATGGCACGGCGAACCGAGGGTCGCCGGGCATAACTGCCCGAGTTGGTAGGTACCTACGTGCTAAGAGCAAAGCCCGGAATTAGGATGCATCACCATTAATTAGGCGCTTACAAAGAGCAACCGATTACGGTACACGTTACAGCGCGCCTTTATACCGCTTTCTTAACACTGATTTAAAGTGTGCACGGAGTCAGAGCTCTACGCAAATTTCTGTCCTCACGGGTTACGAGAGTAGAAGAAAATTAATATTGGTGCACATGCTCTCTCTCTCTCTCTCTCTCTCTCTCTCTGCAACGCAACACAAAGCAGACTTTATTTCTAACTCTTAAACTCCACTCTGGGTCTAAAAGATTCGAGTAAAATTTTGAGTCAATATAAAAAAAAAATTGTAACGTAAAAAATTTGATTTTTCATTTAAAAAATGTATGTCTTATTGTGAAAATGAATTCTTGAAAAATCGCGCTTTCATTTATTTAAATAAATACCTTTTTTGAAGCAACACTATAAGACTTTTTTTTCTTAAAGCACATTATCTCAGGAGTATCTGGTTAAATTTTCATGTAAAAACATTAAAAATTCGAAGAACTACGTAATTTTGAGTAAAAAGTCACTTTTCTTATTTTTTTATTTAGATTTTTTTAAATTATTAAATTTGAGTTTTTTAAATCTCAATTATGGTATCTTACTCTTTAAGTGTTCAAATAATATACTGAATTTTTTCCAGCTTAAAAAATCCAATAGTTAGATTTTGATAACTGTTTAAAGATTGCTGGGTCAAATTGATCCAGTGTGTAGCGTACGTCTCATACGGATAATGTGGGGTTTAAGGGCTAAAAACTAGGAAGAGCCTCTTGCAGATAGACATTCTAAATCTTTAGAATCACATTAGAATCGCGTTCTAAATCGATTCAAAGTCTTACCTAAATTACCTCAAAGGGACGTCGAGTTTGCGATTTTGCTCCTATGTCTCGTAAATATCATAACACGTTCGAGACTTTCAAATCTTGAATATCACTTCGACGTGCAAGCGGTATCAGGAATAATCGGTGGAAGTGCGTAAGGAGGTAAGGAGTTTGACGAGCTTGGAAGAAACGCATCGTGGTTTCTCGGGTTCATACGTCGTGGCAAAGGTGATGTACGTGAAAAAAAGAAGAACCGAGAAAGAGAGAAAGGGGGAGTAGAGAGTCATGTGATATGTCTAGCGACAAGAGTCGCTAGAGCGAGGAACCAAGCGGTTTGCTAGTAATTGCTCGATTACCGTTAGCGCATCGCTGTATATTTCGTACCGAGATTAAAGTTTACGACGCTAGGCGAGATTTAAAGTCGAATTTCCCTCGCCACGATCGGGCGATCGCTCGTTTAACTGCTTGCGATGCTCGTGCGATTCGCGAGGAATCGTTAACCTTAGGAATATCTAGGATAAAAAGTGCCCGGGAGCATTTGACTCTAATGGACCGCGTGGCACCGTCGTATTTTGCCGTCATTTTATCTCGACACTTTGACTTTTACTACGTACTAGAATTCTTGAATACAAGAACGTATACATCTACAGATGTGAAATAATATTATAGTAGCAATTGCGATTAATCATAAGGCATAGAAAACGTGACACTGCCTTTGAATATAATTTATAATTATGTTTAGATGGATACTGTAATTATGCATACGCATAATTTACAATTCACGATTTATAAATTTAATTGCATTACCATTTTTTCAGCCATTTGTTCTTCCGTTACCTTAAGTCCGAAGAGTACGGAGGAAGAATTCTAAAATGCGGTGCAAATTGAAAAGAGGTAGAATTCTAAAATGTAGGGCAAATATTAAATACGCGTCGGCTTCTATTGTTAAAATAATAAATCGGAAAATATATCTCAAAGCAATTTGCGTAACCAATCAACAGTCAACGCAAGATTATATTGTAGCCGCAACAGCTACGGGAGTAAACAGTTGCAATTCTGGATTTACAAAGCCGCAGGTAGAATTACAATTAAACTTCGCCATCAAATGTCAACTCCAAATCCGTTAAGGAATCTGCGGCCGGAAATTCCGTAGTTCACCAGCCCGGTATACAGCTCTGTATATAACGGTGGTGACCCGCATACGGCTGTGCCTCTCTTGCGGAGACAATTTGTGCGGACCTGTGCACGCCCGCCCGTGGCCACACGGTTGTTTGCGGTAATAAGACAATCCCTGTCTGTCCGGGTGAAGTTATGTGGGCCGGCGTTGCTGGGTGTGGATTTTCTATAACGGTGTGGATTGTCGACGTGCGCACGCCACTCGTCCTCACGTCCTTTTCGCGTTCGACTTATCAGGCACCGACGCCAATTTCGTTCGCCGGTTCGAGAATGCAACAACAAAATCGTCGGGATGCGAGGCATCGGCAGCGCGAGTATCTCAGGGATTTTCTTCAGCTTCGTCGAGATGATGTCCGCGGTGTGATTAGGGACCCGAAGTTGGCGTCTCTTCGCGAGCCCGAGGCGATTGCGAAGTGTCTTCGGTTATCCGCGATATAAACCAACAACCGGTGCGCGCTGTTGTAATAATAATAATAATAATAATAGGCAATCGAGTCGCGTTCAATATGACGGAAGTGACTTGCGAGTTAACTCTCTCTCTGAGAATTTTAGATTCTAAGAACACCCTTTCCTAAGAAGTAAAGAAAATTACTACGGCTAGAATGATTCGATAAAATAAGATGGAAGTATTGTACATAAAGTATCTCAAGTCTGTTTAATTTTGAAGGTAAACTTTTTGTACGTCCTTGCACTCGTGCGCGGTATGTCTTTAGAAAAAATTCAATATTTTTCATTCATTTCTTTTTATTTTGTAACATATAAATAAATTATACAAGTATAAATAAGTATAAGCAAATATATACATTTTTTCCTACCATTTTTCCATATCTTATTCTATTGCATAATAATTTAAAAATATATTCTCCATTAAAAAAAAGATTCAGGTCAGTAAGATCGCCTGTCACGATCACTGCAAGGTTAATCGCAGCCCGTACGTCGAATTGTAGTTCATTCAAGGAGAAAAAGTTGCCGCGCACATAACTGACAAACAACGCGCTCATTCTCAGCGCGGAGTCGTAATCTTGGTCAAGGAAAGACAGAGAGGAAGGCGCGGAGAGGAGGAAGAGAAGTAGAGCGTATAACGCCGTGTACAATTTGTTAGAGCGCATAATCGTCAACGAGACAAGATGAGTAATGGCGGTGGTTCATATTGTCGGAGGAAGAAGAAGGAGATGGAGGAGGAGATGGAGGAATACCGTAAGGCGGGGGATAGAGACGCTCTCGAGGAGGAACTCTCGGAAAGAACGCGCGAGATAGTGTGCCAGCGGGCTAAGACGCCGAGAAGAGCGTGACCCTCCTGTGCTTGCCGTTTCGCGAAAGATCGCAAATAATGCGAGTATATGCCGTGTGTACGTGTCCTCCACCGCTCGTCGAACGCGATTCTCATCCTTGTTCGTGAACGCAACCGTCAATTAACCCTCAATAGCCCCGTGTGTGACTTTGAAGTCTAATATATTGATATCTTGTCGATTATTTAACTTTTTACCGCAAGGTAGCGTATACATATCTTGTTGTATAACGTCTCCTTGACGACTAATAATATTCTTGGTTATTAATTCTAACCTGAGATATCAAAGAAAATGTCATATCATTGAAATACTGAAAATTATTGTTAATTTATTGAATTTAGAGGTTGATTTTACGTTATAAATTTTTGTATAGGGGATCCTAAAGCAAAGGCCAAACTTTAACGGGAAAGCGCCCCTCATCTTAACGGAATTAAAAATGTCAGTAATTATCGACATTGGTAACGAGATAGAGAGAACGAAAAAATACGAGAAAGTTATGAATATGTGCGTACATGTATATTACATGCACAGAAGAGAAAAGAATAATACGTGATATCTGTCCTTTTTTAACAATAACGTCACATCTCGCAGAATCTGGCACCTACACGCAATATTCTCTTTTTATTATTCTGCACCTATATTTGCCTTTATAAAGTTTTAAATAAAAAGATCTTTTTTTTTCCTAGGCTTTCAATCTTATGCACGTTTTTACATATTGTCTCTACAAGCACCATTTTACATAAACTGTACATAAACTGTAGAATTTTTTATATTAAGCAAATATTATCAGCTAACAGATTTAAGTGTCAAAAATCAAAAAAGTGACATTAAAAAAATTTTTTCATTTTTTTATATAAAATCAAAGGTTACGCTCTTCATTTTTATATGTAGGTACTTTAATCGTGTAAAGGGTCTAGCTGGATAAATATAGAAAATTTGCCTCCACGGAATTTTGCAAACATTGTTTTTTCCAGGTTTCATCATAATAAAAGACGTCTACCTACAAAATTACAGCCTTTTATATCTTTTATCAACAATTTTGTAGTCCAAATACTGTTTTTTTTTTTACTTTAAACTAATGCCACGAGTAAAAAATGGTCTAAAAATCTGTAAAAATTCAGTAAAATCAGGAACCTAATACAATTGAAGAAAACATTTTTTAAATATTTTTTTGACCACAATTTCTATTTTTAAAAATGTAATTTTTATTTCAAACAATTATTTCATTATGATCAAATCGTCGTACAATGTCAGAAAAAATTGACAACACTCATTTCTCTACAATTAAAAAAAAAAGAAAGTTTCAGAATTGTACACTCATTTCTCTACAATTTAAAAAAAAGAAAGTTTCAGAATTTCACACTCATTTCTCTACAATTAAAAAAAAGAAAGTTTCAGAATTCCACCTGTGTGAAAACAAAAAAAAAGGCTATAAATTATTGATAAAAGATATAAAAGGCTGTAATTTTGCAGGTAGACGTCTTTTATTATGATAACATGGAAAAAACAATGGTTGTAAAATTCTGTGGGGACAAATTTTTTATCCAGCTAGACCCTTTGTAAAAGAATTTTGCAATTCTGTAAAACTAATTTAAAGAAATCTTCTGAAAGAAATGTCGATAATTACTATCATTGTACGATCCTCTTTTCTTCCTGTCGTCTTCCCAGTCTCCGCTTTTCTCGTTTCACCCCTCCCCTCACCCTTCCATCTTCTCTGTCACAGGTTTGGGACAGGAATTTCGTGCGTCTAAATTAACAGCACATCACAGCGTATCATTAACGGTACGATGCGGCCACGTCACGGATGCAAAGGAGGCATCTCGCGCTCGACAGCGTATCATTAAGGCGTGCGCGTGCGTGCGCGCATACACGGGTGTCAAACGATTTGTCAGCGAGAGCACGACGGTGACGATGGCGATAGACCGACGGCGATGGGTGCACGTTTAACCCCTAACTGCGGTCTTGGACGGTTACCGCATTGTGTGCCACTTACACGCGGCCGTTATGGCACGCGCGCACAAAGGATCGTGGTATAATCGGACGAGGCGCGGGAAAAAAGGTCTGTCGTCGTACGTGTGTATCCGCGAGAGAAGTCGCGGGATAAACGGGAAATGTGTTTTTGACTGCGATGCATAGTCGCACGACATTGGGACGGCGATCGTTTAACTGCGCCTCTCATGCGTCGAGACGACGACGACGACGACGACGTCGGAATGCGATGCTGCCGCGCATATGAATGCTCACACGAAGAATTTAATAGCAGTTACTTGGATAAAAGTCGTCAAGTTTCTAGTTATTGACTCGTATTATTACATTCACGGGTTATGTGTCTGCCATCTACAGCCGTAAGGAAATTAGACAAGCAAGTAGACGTTAGCAGAAATCCGGGATACACGGTAGAGAAATATTCTGGGTCGCTGTATATGGAACGTCGTCTTTATAGCGATAGTATGTGGGTAGACTTTCAAGAGAAATCCATCAATCCATCGATCAAAATCATGGATACGACACCCTTTAATTTGTTTGACGAGATTACGTGGGTTCTCTCGGCACGAAGAAATAATTAGCGTGAACGACTCTCTCGGTCAAAAAAAAAGAACTGCAATTCATCATGGACTATTCAATTCGACAATCCGTAGATCGGATGATCATTGGAGAGACGCTCTCGTGCTTCATTCGCAATTAATTTGAGAAGAAAGAACTCGGCTGATCTCGCGGGAAGACAGCGCTCGTCGAAGAGATCGCGCGCGTGTGTCGTGCGCATTAATGCGTCCCATTCGCCGATAATTATCCCTCTCCACGTGTGGTCGTGTGAAAAGACTGCGAAGGTCAAGAATAGGAGGTATGTATTTACTTCGGTTTCTGGCCCAAGCTCGCGGTGGTGCAATCAACGAGTCTCGGATCGACGATCGATAACCGCTAGTAGATCGTTCGACATCCACGGGATTTACGAGCAGACGTGTCGTAGTTCATAACGGTATGAAAAGAAGTGATGGCACACACACACACAGACACACGCACACACATATATATATATATATATATATATATATATAAAACACACACACAAACATAAGAAGTGTATGAGAAAAAGAAATGCATATACATGGATAGAAAAGGAAACAGAATTGATCGGTCGGTGCACAACGGAAACTGGAGAAATGTCCATGTCAGCGACAAATGTATCGCGATATGGATATCCGCCACTGCTACCGGTCGTTCCTTCCATTTCTTCCTTTCGATCGGCAATGTACAGAATGTCTCGCAAGTCATACGTTTCCTCGGTTATAGCTATTGGAATCCAAGAAGCTTAGCTAAGTTACAAATAATAATGGTCATTTAGATGTACATAGATCTACCAATTGGCATTTGTTTTCAGAATTGAAGAAATTTGACATTAATATATGGAGGCAATGTCGCAAAAAGCGTTCTCATTATACTCATTAGATATTCTTAAATCAAAACAAAGATATTTTAATCAATTAATTTATTTCTTTCAAAACTTCAATTTTTTGAGTTCAAGTAATTAATTTATACACACAATTATAATCTTCATTCAAATGGCTTAATAACTTACACTTATTAATACAAATTAAATTACAAACAGAACTTATTTTAATGTACATTAAAGATGGACAGATCAATATAATCTAAATTGTATAAATATATCTTACTTCGACTTTAAAAAAAAAACAACCAATCTTTATTTTATTTAGAGTTGACTCGAGTTCAAATAGTTCCTAGATAAAATAAAGATTAATCCTTTTTTTGCGTGGATCTTTCACACCATCATACCGCGTCGACGCAAAAAAATAAGTAACAAAGAAAAAAAAGAGGCGAGATAGAACTTTTCCGATCTCAGATATCGACAAGATCTCTGTTGTACGCGATATTGGAACTCGACGAACACCTAACTATGGCGAGTACGCAGTCACACGTTTGCGCGCACTGTTCTCCACGTTTCTCTCTCCATCCCTCCCGCGCCTCTCCTTCGCCATCGAGCTCCTCTTTCGCTCCCCTCGACCTCTGGTCTCGCGCAGTTTGCGGTACCTATGCACGCTTCGCTCGAGGACACACATTGTAGTTCGTATGCACATACGCGCGTATATACGCCGTGTACTTCGCAAATTAGCACCTTACGCGAGCATACAAATAAGCCACGTGTGTACCTACTCCGTTCGACCTGCCTATACGCCTGTCTCTCCATATGTCGTCCTCCTCCATCCTCCTATCCATTCCTCTCTCTGACGCTTTCGTCTCTCCAATCTAACGGATTCCTATCACTCTCTAACTCTCACACGCAGTGTCGTCCTTAACCCTGGAAAACACAGATGGCATCGGCAGATGACCATGCTATCTTACTGAGGTCTTTCACTAAAGAAAGAAGGGATAGGAACGCGCTTTCTCTTCAGCGTGTATTTGTTAAGTCAATAAGTAATTATTATTTAGCGACTGGTTATTAACATATTATGGCAGCACGTAGAATAAATCGTACGTGAGAATAAATCAAGACGGAGACATGATGAGAAGAAAACAGTAAAAGTGAAATTCGAGAACATGTGAACATATCGCGCGAGCAGTGATTGCGACGTAACAATATCACGAGGCGAATATCGATCGAACCTGGTTTATACCGATCGCGAGATCAAATAACACTTTCTCACGATATCGCGGCACGAACATGAAGTGGCGCATTTTGAGTCTCGCCTCGCGAATCTTCGTCGATGAGTAGCGATGAATAAAATTGACAGCGCATAATCTCGTTACCATTCGGTAATGCGATCGATATGAGGCGGATGCCGAGTGAATGTTTTCATCACACACACTCAAGGGCGTGACAAATGAACGCGCGAACGCATGATCGTGACCAACGACGAAGCGGCCTGTAAATCGATTTATGTGCATATATATATATATATATATGTATATATGTATATATCGGTGCCAGCCGAGGCGCTCGAGTGAGATCTCGTCGCGTGATACGTGATCATTAATAACGATCCGTGAGTCAACCGAAATTTTCTCTTTTGAGCCGTTTAGCCGACGACAATGACGATGATGGAAGGCTCGTTCGTTCATTCAGCGGGAGTCATCCTCGCAATTTCCGGTCTTCCGATAAAAATCCGCCGATACTCTAATCACTGTAAATGATTGAGAAAGCAAAATCGGATTTTTACAAAGAGCATTAAGGGAATGGATTCGAGATAAAAGAGTAGCTGATATCATATAAAATGTTTTTTTACAATATACTGCTAAAAAAGTCTCGTTAATATTCCAAACAGAAAGGAGAGAAGCTTTTAGGATTACCTATCGCGTTTTCACTTAAATCTAATCGACAGGCTCAATCCTGCCATTAAATATCTTGTGAAATTTTAGTCGCCGGTAATTTATGTAACAAAGTAGTTTTGTAAGTGTACATTTTTTCGCATGAAGCTGTCTCATACGCAAATTGTCTCATATGCACTTCAAACGCGGCTAACTTTATTATCTCATGATTGTTCAATGTTGTTTTTCATTCGGTATATTACTCGGAAAATAACGCAAATGAACTCGTGACTGATGATCTTTGCGGGATAATTTTATTGTTTCCAACATAAGTAAGCCGCGCGAGGTGCACTCGCAATCTCGCGCTCCGAGTTACAATAAGGACGGAAGTTTGCTCTGCCAACTGACGACGGCTTATCCAGCGTCGCATAAAAATTTATGGGTGCGATAATAGGTATGCGCGCGAATACGACCAGCTGGAAACTCGTTGCGACGACGTATAATACGCGAGTACTCGAGAAGAAATTCTAGTTCCCTTTCTTGCGAGCGCGATTAAGATTTATGCAGATAAAAAGAAGAAGAATGAATAAAAAAATGAATAATGACAAGCGAACGAATCAATCTTGGAAACTTACTTTCTCGTAATTTTTCTCCTCATGTATTTATTCATATATATATATACAAAGTGTCCCGTAAAAAAGATCGTAACAACATTTACTATTATAGCTTGAGTATTTTGATATTAAGATTTTTGTTTTAAAATGATTTCAATAATTTATTCTTAAGTATTGTTTTTTACGGGACCCTATACACCCTGTACAAATTTAAAAAAAGAGAAAAACTTCAAATATAAACATTTAAAAATAAGAAAAAAACATCATGAATAAAAGATACGTAATCTTTTTTTTTTTTGAACAAGAAAAGAAAAAATCTACATATGTTTTTAAATTCATTATTTCAATGGAACAAAATTAAATTTCCTCTAATGAAATTAATTAATTAATTTTCCCTTTTACTTGTAACAAATTTAACATGAATTAAATTGTATTTGGAGCACGGTTTAAATTTAATTTGTGCTCCTATTTCTAATTTGCGAAACCTCCAGTATCGAGGAACGATGAATTATTGGGATATGCCTTTTTGAATTAGGAGAGTAGACTGAGAGGAGCCATCAAAGATCGCAAGTTAATTAGACATCGGGAAATTGGTTGGTGCAAGATTGATTGCCACCTAGGATCGATCGTGACAAGCGAGAGAGGAGGAGAGAGAGAAAGGGAGAGAGATAGAGAGAGACGTGGGATGTGTGCCCGCGTGTTCGTAATCGATACTGACACTTGGAGAGAGGAAGGTTGCTACGCGCGTTCGAGTGCCCTGATTTCTACGCAACGGTCACTGTCCTATTAGTGTTTTAGCTGTTCGTCTGCCCGCTATTTGTGGTAATAATATGGTAGAATGTCTAAGCTAAATGTATCGCCGATGTGCACGGACGCGATTACTCTGAATCGCTTTTGATTCAAGCTCGCGAGAAGAACTCGTCCTCCCGTTACGCGAAGATCGCCAGGTGATAGAGCGGCTCCTCCAGAAATAAAAATTGAAAAGCACGGAAAAACCTGTCGCGCCGATGAATCGATTTACAGTACGGAGATCTTGGGAAAAAGCTCACATTGCACGTTCGTCAACAAATATCGTATTTTCAACAAAGCACACGTTAAAATACGATGTGCAATTTACAAAGTAAACTCTAGCGAACTTCTGCGCTCCCTTTAAACTCTAGCGAACTTCTGCGCTCCCTTTTTCAATAGTTTTCACGGGGAGTCAATAGTAAATTCAACGAAATATACTATTACATTTTGCACGTACTGCTGTATACTGTGCGTAAAAAATTGAAATAAATGGGTGACATTCAATCTCTTCGAAACCTTATCATAAATTATTCTAATTTCACACACACACATGTCAGCCTCGTCGATTCATATCAAATATCAATCCCGGACGCTGCTGGTTTAATTGGATTATTTTATCTTCGGTATCCGTCGTCACGAGTTCTCGGATCCTCTGTCGCATGATTATGAGAAGATGGTAAGCAACGGCCGAGAAGGATCGACAATCACGGAGCGGCTTCCGTGATTAGTCGACGGATCTTCTTGCCATTGCCATTGAATGCGCGATTCAATTTGCATTTATATTGTATTAATTCAAAGAAACGGCTGCACGATAAGGAAGAAGAGGGAATAGACGATCGACCATAAAAGCGATAAAAATAGTAACGGACGTAGTGACACCGGCAGAAGCAGCTTATCCTCGCATGCCTCCAATTTTCTAAATTACATTGCGGAAAACGCTCGGGAGAAGCTTACGGAGACGACCGCCTTTTCTATCCCGTGTAGAATCACGTGTTCTCTTCTCGCTTTAGTCTTGAAAGAACAAAAGCATCGATAGCTTAAACTATAATGATTAAAAAACTCAATAATTCAAAATTCGATAGTTTCGAAGCTTTGTACAGTTCAAGGCAGACTAAAAATAGTCATTGACTTTTACGAGTGAAGTACCTTCTTATCTTTTCTTATTTCTTCCTTCTCTCCGAGTAATCTAAATATCTAAATTATATTACTAAACATAATTTCGTTTTATATTTATATTTATAATAGTTTCAAAGTTATTTGTCATTTTCCTTCTCTCTGTCTCTCTCTCGTTTTGCAGAATTTTTATTTTCATTGTTTCATTATTTTGTAATTCAAGTTTTATTTAAGTCTCGCGATTCTCTATAATTCCCAAATAAAACCATATATATAGAGACTTTACTATATTTCTAGTACCACCATGTTTGCGCGTAACGTATGGCTCACATTGTGCCGTTTCGGGAAAATACGAGAACATACGGTCTTGGCGAAGAACGGCGGCGACGAGCGCAATATAATTCTCATCAGGGACCATCGCGTGCGGCCGGTGCATCGTAAACCGCACACACCGCGGAATCGTAATCAAATTGAAAGTCTGGCCAGGGCGACGAGGCGGGATGAGACGAAACGAGATGAGGAGAGACGCCGTCCTGCGAATTACGGCATCATTGAACAGACGAAATCTCGAAAGAGAGCGGAAATGTCCAGCACCCGAGATACACGCGTGATTCGTGTGTGTTTTAATATCCAACTTGATAGATAAAATAATAAAAAGCAGCTGTCATCATTAATTTGATGAAACTCGGTTCTCTTAAATAAGAAAAGTCTATCAACCTATTTTTGTATGAGAGAGAGAAAGAAAATTATATTATTAAATACTGATTTTAAATTAAAAATTAAAATATTTTAAAATAAATGCTTTAAAATATCAAACTGAGCAATCGGATATGACAAAACTAATTATAAAAAGTCAATTTTAATGTTATTCTCAATGACAATCGCACAAGTAAATTTTCAAAGCAACGCATATTTAAAAAAAGACCACATTTAAAGATGAAATATTAAGAAATACTTCACACGACCTTTAATATATTCTTTAATGTAGGATTTAGCACTTTTCGCAAGCAGCATATGCGAAATTTTTCCTTTTTCAAGCGCAATCTCTCACGCATCTATTATTTCACATGACTGTCCATTCTCTCTCTAACGCATCGAACTTCGTTATTCGACTAGTCACTTAAAGAGGGTAACTTATCGGGTTATTCTCTCTCCATAGCGCGTCTTTGCTCGCCTCATTACGCTGTATTGTTGGGATCATTATCGATACAACGCGGTCCTTTAGAGCAACTCCTGCCGTCGGATCTCGGAACCCTTGGCTGATGACGTCGGGTATCATACATCACGCCATTTTTGCCCGACGCGACTTCCCCCGTTTTATCACAGGTGGCTTGAGCATTTGTCAAAACCGGCCGAGAATCAAAGCAAATGCGCGCCTAGCGAGATTCTCGAAAGCGAAAAGAACGCCTTTGGCTATTTAACAAAATAGTCAATAGCGACATCGATATCAAAAAACATGAATATTTCACTTCATTTCTTTCCGTTTCCTACGTTTTATAAGACTGATTAATAATCTTGACTTATTAACGGCTTTCTGAAAATTTTATTAGTTAAATTTGAAAACAATTTATTTATCTAGAAGCGTTTCTGTTTAATATTTTTATGATATGTGCATACCACAATAAATACCATTAAGTATTTATTTGTGACAGTAACATATTACGAAGTGATTGGAAGCTTAGAATAAACAAGCGATTTGATAAATGTCAAAACAAATTCCGATCAATCAAAGTTTAAAGTGATAAATCAGCGATTATTCCAGGCAATAAATAAAGATCGATCGATCATAAATACGAAACAATGATAAACAGAAACTCATGGGATACGGATCCGACAATAGATGATGCGTGAACAGACACGTCCATAATTAATTATACTTTCAATCAGATATCGAACGGATAACATATGATGATTTTCAACTGCAGGGTTATGCTGCCCTTAACGTATCATATTTCTTCGAGGTACGACACGGAAAAGTTCGAGGATGGTTCGAGAGTGCCGGTATACACATCTTTCGCAGACTCGTGGCTCATGGTGTGACTAAGATTAAAATGTATGCCTCTCGAACGCGTGGAGAGTCGACTAGTGGCGAGGTCGAGGCCTGCCCCATAAATCATCTTCCTCTGAAAATTTCAAGTAGCGCTCGGCTCAACCTCCGAGAGAGGCAGATCACGCCGCTGTTGCAACTCGTGCAACGCGTTCTATTACGGGTGTCTCCAAAAAAAAAAGTGCACGCCGGTGGCAGCTGAAACTGGTTCGGCGGGAAACTCTTAAGCGGACTCTTTCCCAGGGGAAACTTCATCGAAGATCCTCTTGAGCGGATGTGTAAATTTTCTGAATTAAACGAGCTGCATCTCGAGAAAAACAAACAGAATTAGTAATCTTTATTCGCTGTCTTGAAAAAGCGAGAATCCGCACTATTTATCTTGCATGTCTGACAATTGATTACCATTGCAATTTGTGTTTAATTCTTTAATATTCTTCACTATTTAACATTTGATCCGCAAATCGCTATTTTGTTGATTTCTTGTCGGAAAAAGGACAGAAAATAAAATGCTAATAAAAATATATATTATCGTACATATCATTTTGATAACTGAAAATGTATGTTCTTCAAATATATCTAGAAATATATCTAGAAATATATATATTACTAGCGTTCCCCATCTCGGCTTCGTCCGAGATAATAGTATGACCGAATCGTATGTATATGAAGTGATATTTTTCGAAAATCGTTTATTTTTTTGGCTTCTGATTACATTTATATTTCTTTATGTTTTTCAAGAATATCATGATGCAATTTGCTTGCGGGTAGATGAAACCGCGCGCCGCCTAATGGTGACATCACTGTACTACACGGGTTAATACAGCCGTAAATGATAAAAAATAAAAACATCAATTTCTGAATAATGAAAATATTTTTAGACATGCTACATAGCCTATGTCCGTTCTGGTGTATATCAGAATATGGTGTCAAAATTTGGAAGAAATCGGCAGTAGTTTCTGAGTTATGCGGTAACAAAAAACAGACACACACACACTTTCTCTTTAGAGATAGATATATATCAATCTCTAAGAATTTAAACATGAGACGCATAATCGTGCAATTAGTCTACGTCTAAATGTCAAAATTAAATATACCATTTAAGATTACCTCAATTATCAAAGAAGTTATTGATTAAAATTCAAGCACAAAGAGAGTTTCATCCGTCACGAGAATTATGTGCGAACTCATCAGCGAGTAAGTTAAACGTGAACGCGTTAATGCAAATCTTACGAAACACCCCGTATAAGAAGGATATATGTACAGAACGTGTAGGTTCACAATGTACATACGTTAGGTGTGACGAATATACACGAATGACGGTCCGCGCAACGAGCACTGGTATGGAGCACCGTCTCTATGTGTGCACGTGTGCACCTCTCGAGTGTCGAGGTAAGCTTTCCGTAAGCATTGACGGAGTGTGTACATCGCGCAAATAGGTCGCGGGTCAACGGCCATTCGAGGCTACATCCCGTTTATCATTACTGTATGATCTACAGCCGGGAAAAGGGAAGGCATTCGCTCTCTCACCCGCTCGGAAGAGAGCAACGCGAGTCGTGTTCCTCGTAACGCTGCGAATATGCGAGTATCTACTTTGCGCGCGCCGATCCCCCATGCATTTCCGAAAGAGATTCCGTTTTATTAATCCATTCGTTTATTGCGATTCATTCTGTAATTCTTAAAAAAATATATGTGTCGACTGTTCATTGAATGCTTTCCTTTGACGTATCCAAAGACATATGCTCCATACCCATTTGTTAACTGGAAGTCGCAAAATTTCCGAATTTGTGTATCATATTTGTGTATCATATTCCTCTGTGTATCACATTGTGTATCATATTTCTCTGTGACTTCTATTGTAAACCATATTTAATTTGTATAGTTGCATAGAATAGGTGATAACGATTTGGAGAAACTGCTTTACGTGACGATCAAAAATTATGAATAAGGGGGAGTTAAAAGCTGTGTCGAACGAGCGTGAGCGAGAGGCCGCGATTGAATGAATGAAACCATTCAGATAACATGTTTATGCGCTCACCGGCGCAACGAGCGCGGCAGAGCTGGTCGGCACAGGCAACAATCCGGAAAGCAGATGGCACACCGGCTACAACGGCGGATTATATATCGCTTGTTAGGGCATGCGATAATAATAAAGCGTGTAATCTCGCGCAATAAACGCTCGCGTGTGTCCAATAATAGCCATTCGCTACGAGTTAAGAGAAACAAAGGAGATTCCAAAATGACTGTTTTAATCGCTGCCTATCGCTGCCAACCGCAAATATTGATATTTAAAACTGCAAAATATTTGATATTTTATATTTAAATTGAAATATTAAATATTTGATGTTTAAGTTAAAAATATTGTAATTAATTGTACAGTTAATTAATAATTAATTAAGCTAAAAAATATCTTTTTTTATTAAAACAAAAATGCTGAAAGAAGTTTATCGTTTGACACAAGTACTCAATTTTCCAAACTTCTTCGTGACTTAATCATTTTAAATTATTAATCTATTAAAGCTTTAAGTAATTCAACGATGAATGTGAGATTTAATGAATCGTCTAATTGCAATTCTCCAATACATAATTTTCAAAAAACACTAACTTTTTGTATCTCAGAAAGAAAGAGAGAAATCAATTTTACATTTGTCAAAAGGACCATAAACAAGAGTGATTTGAAAGATCTCGGATATCCAATAATATTTATTGATAATTTTTTTAATTAATTAATTATTAATTTTTTCCATTGTACTTTCAACTATATCTGATTTGTATTAGTCTTTATCCTTTTCTTCGATCTTTTAATCCTAGAATTTTTATGACTTCTATTATGATGACTTCTATTAATATTCCTTGCAATATCCGGTAAATATTATGTAATGATCCCCTCGTTTTTGATTCACAGCGTGGTGCACTGTCATGTCGTTGCGGTGTTCCGGCATACGAGATTCTCAGGCCACCGCAAGCGTTTCGGTAAAATCGGAAAATTAATTTCACGTCGGGGCGTATCCCGCGGATTCTGGACGGAAATGAGGCAGACGTGAGCGACGGCGGAGAATCCACTTCGCGTGATGCAGGGCGACAAGTTCGCAAGATTCTGAATAGATAATGTGAGGACCGCACGATGAAGATCTCATCAGTTCCGCGTAATTACCTCCCACGCGAGAAGCCGTCCACGAAAGGTTGTTACTTCTGCGGCGGATAGCCGTCTTACCTACGTAATTTCCACAGTCTAGACATGCACGTGTGCGTATACGGCTACATAGATGTATACGTCTACACGCGCACATATATACTTGCGAGTTCACGAGCTGATTTCACGGAAACTTTGAGAGGTTTCCGTCGTCCCGGTTGCGAATCTCGAAGATATCCGTTCTGACTGGCCGAGAGAGATCAGAAGTGGACCAATTTCGCTAACAGAGCAGTCTGCTCTAAAGCTGAAGAGTACTTAAAAACCTTTATCCGTTGTTTAAGTCACGAGGGTTTAGCTGAAAAAGCTTAAACTGAAAATCAATATTAAGCTGATTTAATAAAAATAATTGATTAAATTAATAAAAATATTTTTCTACTATACTGTTTTTTTCCAATGTTCTTACATTAATTAGATAAATATAAATTTTATTTATTTCCAATGTGTATTTTTATTTATAAGAATACAAGTAGTCAAGATATTTTTTTAATTGCATAATTTTGGATAAATTACAAGTATATATTGTATATATATATATATATATATATATATATATATATATATATGTACAGAATAATTTTATAAAAATTTAATTCTATTTGAGGGGGGCTTTCGAAATATATTTCATATTCTACGGTTTGATATAATATCGGTAAATATCTTTGCGAGGTATTCCGCAATGCTCCAATAAATAAAATATTGGAATACATTGATATAAATTCACATTTTTTGGACTAATGGCCGACAATTTAACGGTCTTGAAATCCTACAAATGTCCGTTAACGATAATCCCTCTTTTAGCGTCACCCGACACGTTAGCCGATGTTTCTGATCTCTCTGCTCGGTCTTTATGTAGATTTCATGTTTTTTTCGATCACATTACACCGGCGCGGCGTCGCGCAATCCATGCTTCCGCAAATGTAAGATGACTCTGCTTTCCACTTTGTGCTTGTACCAGCATGCATATACCGTGTGGGTACCGTTACCGTCGAGTTTTAATCTACGCGTACATACAGAACGTCAGCTCTAATCTCCTCGCTTCTTAAGTAGCTGGAACTCAGAAGTCATCTAGCGAGGTATGGATTTCGTTACCGGGACAGACGCGTATCTCACTGTAGCTGTGCCGTCGTTTAGTCTTCTAATAAATTTAATCTTTCATTTGCGAATTATTCTTTCATCTAAACGTAGAATGTAAAATAAAGTGGAAATAAAAATAAATTAAATCACAAAAAAGAGAGAGAAATGGATCTGTACTTTGGAGAACACGAAATCTAGAAACGAATCTTCGTGTAATTTTAAACTCGATTGACTGGCGAAAATGCGAAAGAACGAAAGGAGGAACGTCCAATTCCTTCTTTCTCGAAACCTGAGGTAATGCGAGAATTCAGGGACTAAGGGCGCAAACGAATTAGCGAGTTAACGACTTTAACGTTCACGAGGCGTGTAAATTCCCGACTCGGGCTTCGTAATACGCCGCGGCGCGCGACACGACGCGAACTATGTCGCCGACGTAAATTCCCTTCTTCGCGTAAGCGTAACCTAATTTCTTCTTGTGCCCTACGACGTCCTAATTCCGCTGTGAATTTAATGAAAACTCGCGGTCTCTATGGAGAGATACCCGGCCGACCTACAGCGAAGCGAACGAGGCAAAAAGTACGTAGAGCCGCCCGGGACTTTGTGCCCGCGATAAATGACGCTCTGTGCGATCATTCGGATCCAGCGGAGATCGCGAATTCACGGCGAGAACTCTGACGTTTTTTGCTCGCGTTTCGACATAATTAATGCCGAGCGCTTTCACAGTTCGGTAAGCGTTTCTTATCGCGGCTGTTATACGCTCCGACACGTCGCGCCTGTTATAACCGCGATTACTCCTCCATGATATATTTCTCGCTATTACACCGATATTTTCGAGAATACACAGCGAGGATATGTACAGGAAAAGACGTAGAATATCTACAAATTTCAAGACTGCACTTTCTTTCGCTTGAGTGTGGGATTAAGTTGAATCAAAGAAAAATTACTTATCTTATGAACTTGATTACAATTTAATAATGACATTTAAAAGATTTTAGAGATAATAAACTTTCGAAAAACTAGGACTCATATTACTTACTTCCCAAGATTTCAGAACAAAGTTCAAAGAATTCCTTATGGTTATATAGATTTTTGTCGTAAAATTGAATTAAAAATGAGTTTTCAGTTGGAGATCAAAATGTAGAATACAGAATTAAATTGCTTACAAGCTAGTATTGAAAAGAAAAATTGGAGACCATCTCTTTTAAAAGAGAAAAAGGGAGTGGAAGAGAATTTTCAATCTTATAATTTTTAAACAAGAAATTCAATCTAGAACTTAATAATTAACATAGCAATAAAACTAAATGCTATCGAATCATTACTAGAGAAACAAAGAAAATGGAATCAAAGAATTATGGCAATCCAGGTTAGGTTTGGTCTGTACATACAGTCCAATAAATCATGTCGCGAGGTATGTATTCGTGCGGAGTTTATATATAGAGCGAGATGTTCCGAAATTAACGATGCGGTAGCACAAATGGAAACGTCCTGCGCGCGCGGGGTTGTTTGTTAAGCAGAGCTTATCTCGCACTGTAGTCCTTACACCTCCCTCTCTTAACCCTTTGGAGTCGCTCTGGGACGATGAGGGTAGAGCTTCATTACTCAAGTTTTTACTGGTATGCTACATATACCTCAAATGACCCACTTGCGCCAAGTAATCCGAGATCTATCATACAGCCGGAATTTCTGAGATACTCCATATATATATATATATATATATATATATATATATATATATACACCAAGAAATTTCGTCAAACCGATGGCTCTTGAATTGTCGGTCATTCAAGTATCGCTCGCGAGCTATCGAATATTGGAATATCGGAATTTTAGAGAAGCCGAAATCCGCCGTGCTCCTTTTTTGCAATTTTTTGCGGCTGTATAACTTCAGTACGATATATGATATTGTAGTCGAAATAGTAGAGGAAAGATAAGGTCATCAAGAGAGAGAATAACAATATAGGAAACGTTTTCTATATTTAAAAAAAAAACACAAAAAAACGAGTCAAGATCGGCAGCGCGAAAAGCATGGGTCCGGAACGACATTCTTCGTTGAGTTGTTGTACGATCATATCTTGGAAGAACTCGGTGACTGACAATGAGTGTTTTCTAATATGTCTTTTCTAACGTTTTCTAATCTTATGTATCTTAAGATGCGAATAAACGACGCGTTTAGCGAGCCTATCACCAAGTTAAAAAAAGAGAAAATTCGTAAAATAAACATATTGAAAAGAATAAGAATTTTGTTGTTCATTTTCAAAATATTTATTACTAATAATGGTTCAAAGTTTATTATTATATTTAACATATTTTGGAAATTTCAAATAAAATTAATTTTTCACAAGTTATTGTTTTCATTATTTGATGAAAAGTTATTTCTTCAATAAGTTATACTTAGCATCAAAACTTGTTATGATTTAATAAAGATCAGTGCACTTTAAAATAAGTTATACTCAAAAACCTAAAGGTGATATAATTTTGACTGGTGTACTGTATATAAAGCTTAAGCAATCATTATAAATAAGATAGATTTTCTCTTAAATAATTAAAAAAGCCTGCTTGGACTTTTTACACTTTTCTTATCATATTATGTACTATTACAATTTTATTACAATTATTTAATAACTAATTGTCTTATATTTTCACTTGTTTTGTTTCTCATATTGTTTCTCATATTCTTACCGATTCCTAACTTTCCCGTATTCCTAATTTGTTTATATCTTTCTTTCTATTTATTTTTCTTTATTTTAGATAAAATTAATTTCTATTTTAGACAACAATTCTCTGTCACTATGAATATACAATGTTTATTTTTCAAAATAAACAGATTTAAAACTGTGTTATAAATAAGTTTTTTCATCGTGAAATAAATATTCTGTTTCTTTAAACACAACAAGCGACATATTTATCGCTTGACCAAATAATTTGTAACAACTGGCAGTTGCACAAAATAAAAAGAAAGAGAAGAGGTGAGAAAAATGTGGAGAAGAAAAAACGGTATGTTGCGCGAGATGCCGCATTATGCCTCTCCATAACCGAGCGAGCGATATCATCGCCGTCATTTGTTTCCGCCGGCCCGAGCGGGCGGACGAGATTTCACTTCGACTCGTTTCGCTATTCCACCTGCGTCACGGAACTTTCATGTTTATGAAACGGCTGGGAGAGCTCAGAAAATAACATAAATCCCGGCGCTCGCGCAACGAGCCGGTGTTACCGGAGTAGAATGCAAATCTTCCGATATGCCGTCGCGCGAAGGGCGGTCCAGACGGACTATTTAAAAACACATACGCTATGCAGTCAGGGTGGTCGAGATACAGTTTCGCTCACAGAATATTTTTGTCCATGTCCTCAATCCGATAACGACCGTAGTCTCATCTTTGGGAAGGAAACTTTTTTTTATTGTTATTTCGATCACTTTATTGTTCTGTATCTCGAAGATATGACTTATACTATTATTATTATATATATATATATATATACATATATATATATATATATATATTATATATATATATATATTATATATATATTATATATATATATATATATATATATATATATATAGAGAGAGAGAGAGAGAGAGAGAGAGAAAAGAGAAAGAGTGTGTGTAAATAAAAAGTAAAAGATCTCTATTTATCGAGTGCATGTAGTATTAATTTGAAATCTTTGAAAGATATACACGCAATTGTGATTAAATTATAATTCTTCGATATAATTATAAGTTATAATTCTTTAATATAATTATAAAGTCTCTAACAATTTTATCTTTTATTATTCGATATTAATTTTAAAAAATTTGATATTTATCTCATTTCTAAAGTTAAGTCTTTAAAAAATTAGCTGTTTTACTTACATATGCGTGTCAAAAGAAATGTCTCTTGAGGCTCCCAAAGAGTTTAGGTAAAAGAGAGCTAAAGGTCTTTGTCGATGCTAAGTAACGTCAATCTTCTCGATGATTTCATTGATATATCTCTATTATGACATGTTCAGGATTTGGACAGGTATTCACGTAGATAGCAGCATGTTATCCACATGACTGGTTCCGGACGCCGCTAATAAGGCGAGCCGATAAATGGCGAAAGAAGATGACGAGAGAAGGGGTGCACCGAGCGTGATAAATCGCGGGGGTCCGCTCCTCCTCTCTCGTGCTGAATAGGATTCTCATGATTTATCGCGACAAGATATCAACGGGGATAAAGAGCTCTCGCGGCGTTCTCGGGCGCTACGAATCGATCCGCCGTTCGATACTCGCTATACGATGCCATTTGTTACGGAGCAATGAGGAACCTAAGGCGCCGTTTGTATCGCCGACACGAAGGGTGCACCTTCGGAGGGCTACATGTAAGGGCTGCAGATGCACTTTACGCGCTATATACATTTCGACCGATAGCATCGATATTTCCAAGCAAGATTTCACATTTCCAATTTTACAAAAATAGAACAATAAAGACCGGTAGAATAAGGAAATTCCTAATTTAGAACGGATAAAAATGCATGATAAGACTGTAAAGGACGAGAGCATTGGTTTTCACGGAACAACCTCATTTGTTCGACGTAACAATCGGCGAGGAACTCGAATCACATCTTTAAAGAGAAGAGTTAATATCCCATTTCTCACCTCGCGTAAGAAATCGTTCGGCGAGTCCTTACGAGCGCGCGGTCGGGAGAGATTTACGCGGAAGTGGAGCAACGCTCGAGGAGGTTTTACACTTTCGCGCCACGTGCTGAAAAATGACGAGGGAGAAAAAGGGGTGTGGAACACAGCCCTCGCACGGTTTGTTTCGCGCGTTATTGCCCTCGGCACTTGGAATACCTTCGCCTTCGCGTTATTAGCGCCCGCTTCAAAAGATACTTATTATATCATTACAACTGTAACGAGATATTAAGGAACGTTACCGACCGCGCGCGTGTTCGCTCGCGTTTATTACATAACGGAGGCAGCCAACCGCTAATAGCCAGCCCGAGATTGAAACGCCGGGCTGTAAAATGATACCGCAGCTCATACGCGTATCATACCTCGAGAGAGGATGCTAGGGAAACGGAAATTCATGATGCTTTATAGAAACTTTCCCTTATAGACCAGAATGCGTTAAAGTGGGCCAGTTGCTCCGACAATGCAAACAGCGATGAAAATGGTATTCTCGATATTCTCTCTCTCTCTTTCTTTTTTTCTCTCTATATCTTAATAGTCTTATATCTATATCTACACTAATATATAAAGAAAAAGTCTGTTTTTTTTATTACTGCATAACTGAAAAACTACTGAACCGATTTCCTCCAAATTGTGATACCATATTCTCATATACACTAGAACGGACATAAGCTGTATAGCATGTCTAAAAATATTTTCATTATCCAGAAATTAGTTTTTATTTTTTATCATTTACGGCTGTATTAACCCGTGTAATACAGTGATGTCACCTAGGCGGCGCGCGGCTTCATCCACCCGCAAGCAGATTGAATGATATTCTGGAGAAACATAAAGAAACATAAATGTAATCAGAAGCAAAAAAATAAACGATTTTCGAAAATATCACTTCCAATACGTATGATTCGGTCACACTATTATTTCGGGCGAAGTCGAGACGGGGGACGCTAATAAGTAATAACTTTGGATATGCATTTGCAATTGACGCTTCCAGGAATTGGAATGCTTCGAAGATCGACGTAGACAGAAAATAAAATTGCCGTCATTTCGCGACTCTTGGCTCTCTCCCGTAATTCCCGTCGACCTCCGGGGAACTAACAGAAGCTTCGTCGTTGCTGAAGTCGTAAAGAAACAGAACTGTAGACAGAAACGAAAGAGAGGAGGGAAGAGAAGTGATGGAACCTTGTGCGATCGTAATGCACGTGATGGGGAAGCAATCCGCGAGTCGAACGCATCGTCGTGCGTTTTCCATTCGAGGCCAGGGAAACGAGCTCTTCTGCGATGACAAAAATAAAAGAAAAAAGTATAAATATCTCCGCATCGTTACTCACCCCCGCGCCCCGAAATGGTGGATACGCGAGTTCTATGCAATTTACAGTGGAGAAATACAAGGAGAGGATGCCGGAAAATCAGACGACGACGCAGTCGAAGAGGAGCATTGAGGTGTGTACAGAATCAGCTATGGAGGAAAGAGAAAACGAAACGGTCGTAACAACGTCTTTATATTATGCGCATGGCTGAACATTTTCCGAGCTTTGCTTTTAGAAACGTGCGCGACGAGGAGAGAAGAGGGAGGGGGAGAGAGGAAGAAACGAAACAACGGGATTGAAATGTATCTTGATCTTGCGAGTGGATTTACATAATTGCTTCGACTACGCTGTCTTTTTCCCGGGCGAAATCGGCGTCGACTGTGGAGGCGGACCCCCGATATTGGATTTCGCGGCGTAACAGCGGAGACATAAAGGGCCGAAGAACGGCTCGTAAAAGGACGCATCGCAGAAGGCTCTCCGCCGTTCCTATCGCGATCGGTTTTCCTTTAGAAGTGGATTAAGGTCGCAATTGTTCAAATGATTATAGTCAGCTCTCTTGTCGATGGCCGGCGATTCACTTTTTTTGTTGCAGGTGTTCCCATTCATAACAGGCGTTAAAATGGCATTGAAATACTTTTTCATTATTTGATTATTTGTTAAAACATTTCTATCATTTAAGCAAATATTATAAAAAATTCTCAAAATTATTATTCTTTAAAATTTATTTCTTTAACTTCTTTTTACTTTGTATGCGAACGAAAAATGATTATATGCTCGGGTATACTCTGTATTCGCACATAAAGTTTCGAATTTCTCTCGAATTCACGGGTCGCTAAGCATGCCCCTTGTTAGTTGTAGAAATCAACCATTGCCCAGAAGCAAATTATCCTGATTGTTCGTATCTGTGTAATTTGTGTTCTTTGAGCTCTCGACAGCGAAAAACAATTCCTTGTTATTTCATTGTGCCGTGTTGCGTTTCCCAATTCGATTTTCTAGCAGTGATAGAATTTGTCAAATCTCGTTAGCCGAACTCGAATAATTGTAAGGTTTGGTTTTTCCTATGGCGAATGTATCTTCTCTTACAAGGAGTTTCAACAGCAAAGTAAATAAATTTCTAACGTAAATAATGATGTAATATAAATATGTAACCCTATTTTCTATAAATGTGAATTATATATATATGTATATAAAATTTATGTATATAAATTTATACCTATACATGTACAACATATAACTTAACTCATCCGTTGCTCGAGCAACTTCTTATAACGAAGTAAAGTGTCAAGAGGATGAAACCAGGAGGATTACACACGGTTTCCAGGTTTCATGGTAGCTTATATTTTCTTCAGAATCCCCTAGAGAGTAACCGTGCAAAATTAGATCCAGATCGGTCAAAGGTTAGAAATTGACAGGGGACATACAGACTCTTATATACTATTATATACTATTTATATATTATTTGTACCACATAATACCAGAGTATTAGTCCTAGAAAACAATTGTTAACATGTTAATATGTTAACGTTTTGCTGCAGGTTTTTTTTTTTTTTTTCTTGTTTTTTTATTTTTTTTTTTTTTTTTTTAAGTAATTACTGTAATATTTCTGTATTAATTATTAAAAACATTGAAGCTGTTATTATGGATAAACTATTTTAGAGACATGCCGACGTTAATTTTTTTTGTAGAAAATGATAAGCCTTTTACACTCCTCATATATCATTTTAGTATCTCTCATAATTTGGCTAATATTTCGCGTGAAATGGTGAAATAAGAAGAAAAAATGCTGACTTGACATGCGTGTGTGCGTGTCAAATTTTTGTAAATTAAATAAACATCTTAATTTTTACTGTTTTAACTGTACTCATATTACGGAATATTTCACGCGTCTATAGGAATTTTAGTAATGTAGGCGCAATTCTGAGAGCTCTGCTCTGATTAATCCTAACGCGTGTGATATATGCATACACATAGTCATCAGAAATAAGTTCAATAGCGCGTAGTAACGAAGCGCGAGCGACAGATATCGGGTAATTCCTGAAACGGACTTTTCATTACGTGGACTACAGCGTATTAACTGTCATGTATGCACTGGATGATAAACGCGCGCGACGCGCATTAATAATTACGATGAAAGGCGCATATCGGAAAATCAGAAGCTACTCGCGTTACCGTGTCGGATAAAACCCGACTAGCTCGGCGACCTGGTTCTTAAGAATACCGAATATAGAGTGCTAAACTGAAACATGGACTGAGAGGAAAATCGTGCCGGCGGTGAGGGCAGCGACGATAGTGCGGTGGTTATTCTCAAATATTGGAATAATGTATCGGAGATATACATATATGTGGCAGAAGCGATATCCTTGTCCCTTTCATTACGGGAACGCAGCACCATCCGCGACGACGTAAGCCTCAATTTTTCCCCGCAGAGAATATACGCTCGTCGCCCGCTATTATCATGCAATATTGAATTTCGATAGGTTCGATCCGTCGCGAAAACAGTCGCGCGCGCGTGCGACTACGTTCCGTGCCACACCGCACTATACTGCTCTATACCACACCATACCGCATCGCATCACATCGCACGTGAATTGCATCGGGAAACGTGGTTACGTTGTGCATATATACCCATTTGCCATTGTTAACGTTCGCTTCGATCGGAAGCAAACGTTCCCCCAATGGTCGGAGTTATTATATTTCCCGATCGTACACGCGAGACAATTTATATTTTCCGACTAATTGTAAATTAATCTCTATTATTAGATCAGGATAACAAGAGTTTACCCGTCAAGTTTGATGCCGATGTCTTCTCACGAGGAATTGATTTATGATCCATTAAATTGTCGCGTGTAAGTCTCCCCGGTAATAATGAATCCGTATAATGAATTCCATTATTACTGGGAGACGATAGAACAGAGCGATCACGTTTAACATACTGTGTGTTTAAATAGATTAAAATGGATTTGAATAACCCTTAATTTCGCGCAGTCCCGGAATCACCAATTTTAATTTTAATGTCACTCTCACGCAAAAACCAACTGCATTTAAATCTTTCGATAACCAGTCCATTTCTTTTAGTATTAATTATGTAACATGAATCGATTGTAACGTGATCTTCTGAAACGTCAGAAGCATTCAGCGATTGAGGTACCTTCGGGAAATTAATTTGCATTCATTCAAATGTTGTAAATTCGTTCTACCGAAATAATGGATTTGCAGAATAAATTGCGTTGCAGAAAACGCGAAATTAACAAATTAAATAACATCGTTTAATACACTATAATGAAATTGGTTTAACTAGATTTAAATGGCGTTCAATTTAATTATCAAAACCATCTACCTTTGGTGAGGGAATTTTGGACAATAACTAACAGCGAACATATTAAGTCTTAAAAAAATTCCCTTTAAATAGACTTTAACTCCTTAGAAAGTCGATATCTTATACTTCTAATGTTATTAGGTATGTTTATTATTCGATTATTTTTATAACTTTTTATTATTTTAATTATTATTATTTCACACCAATTATACAATTTCGATTAATTATTAGTCTCAATAATTAATCTCAATGCACTCTTTCTATCAAAAGAAAAATTAAATTCTCTTTTAAAACGCTCAGATCGATAACCTGAATAAATAGGTAAATTTCTTATGTCAAATCTGATGTAATATAGATGTTACCGTACCAGAAGGGTATTGTAACGGTGCCATTTTCGGAACGGCGTAAAACATCACGAGCGGTAAGAATGCATGCTGGAGCAGACCTTTCATCCGAAAACACGTGTATCTTTTATGTCCCGGAGCAGAAGGAAGTCTTCTTTGTTAACCAAATTTTCACTCCCAGCCTGATTTTGTAGTCGACGCGTTGTTAGTCCGCGTGTCACTTACAAACTGGCATTATAAATCCCGAAAAGGAGAGAGACGGGGAAGGGGCTGTGTACGGCCGAATTACCATCTGGAATTTATAACTCCTCCGGCGGACCTTTCAAAAATAGGGCCATATTTCGAAGATAAACGTGACTTACGAGCCCTACGACCCATATTCGCACGTGCATTATACCACCAGCCCCCGAGCAGCTAGTCGCGTAGTTTGTCGAAAATAGTCCGTTCTTCTCGAGTCATTTTGAATGTTCGCCGGAGTGTAACAATATAAATAAGAGTACGAGATAGAAGAGCGAATAAATAGCGTCCGTTTTCGACATACTTCACTGAGAGAACTACTATCATCATCCTTAGAAATTTTTTTCTATTATAGTAAATACACTCATTTGTTATTTAACATTCGCTCTTTTTGTTCAGAAATATTAAAAAAAAAAAAACATGTTGAAAGTTATAAGTTTCTCCACATTTATAATTAATTCCATCATTCGTTTTTTATTAACTTAAACTTTATTTTCTTGGATAATTTATAATTGGCATGTGCGAGATAATTTTCTTGAGGAATAAAAATTGTATGAATTATTCATGATGCGTAGGCTGTTTTCTCAATTTTAACGGATTTGTTATAATGAAGCATACAATTAAGCAATTAAAGCAGAATTACAGTTTCGGACAAGTGTCATGTGAATACCTCGTGATTCAATCATGTACAACCTTCCCGTCTCTCCGAATAAAAAAGTTCTCAATTCAGCATTGACCCAGTCCGATCTAATTATTACTTTGTACCGCAGAAGTGATTATCATATAATTAAGGCATTCATTAACGCAGATAAAGTAACAAGCGCTTCGATAGTCGCTAAAGAAGATAATTATTGAAACGTAGTTTGAAAGGTAGAATTGTATAATAAATGCGCGAATATATGTGAAAAATATAAATTTATATATAATGTGTGTGCGTGCGTGTGTCTAATTATATTTTTGTATTTATTCTAATATACTAATTAGAGTTAACGATTTGATTTCTTATTTTCTTCTTCTTTTACTCTTCAATTTTTATTTTAAGTGAACATTTTAGAGATGTTTTTTCTACATATTTTTCGCATACGCTTATAATAACTTTTTATAATTTTTTTATAGAATACAATGTTTCTCGAATTCGTTTATGAGTATTTTTCTCGAAACGCTATTATTATTTATGCATCTTCGCACTTCAATCACGCTGAATTTCAGTTACAATAGTATTCTTCCGGATGTCTCTCAATTTAATACAAAGACGCGTGCCGCCCGCCGGAAAATGACTTTTCTCTGAAACATTGATCTGTCGTCGGATTGTGCATAGGCGGTGCGAGTTTTTGTCAGGTCGAAGGTCGTCGAGTGGAAAATCGAGGAAACTTTCGGGCGACGAAGCTGTCGGAAGTTTCCACAAACTGCATCTGCATCTACCAAGCGGACTTGCTAAAGAAAAGTATTGCGCGGAAGAGAAATTTACATATTATAATGCGAATCCGGGGATTTACGTGGGATAAAGAAATATGATAACGGCGTATCGGGAAATTTCACATGCTATATTATTTTGGGAATACTTTTTAAAATAGAGACCTGATAAAAGCATTCCTGTACACTATTGATCAAATTTTCCAACGTGCGCTATGTAATGCGCCATTATAATGATTGAGTTCGAATTTCTTATCGTCTCAACAATGCTAGGAACTAATTTTCTACTGATTTCAAATTCACTATTGTTATCCATTGTATAAGTGGCGCGACGCTAAAATGACTGCGTGATTGCCATGAACACATGTCATCAAAGAATTAATTCTCGATTCTTGATTCGATGCCTATGCGCATCGCGTATCGGCCTTCCGGCTTTTTTCCACGTGTGAGATAGCTCGCAATGCTTTTTTCTTGTCTTACGTCCCAATACGAGTCCCAGTGTCTACGACGTGACTGGACAACGAAACGACTCTTCTCGTTTGTCTCTGCAAGAATTGTCGCTGAAGAAACGAGCACTCTCTCTCCCCCTTTGGGGCGATCTGCTATCTAGAGATCGTACGCTACATCGGCAATTCGATCGAAAAAAAAAAACGATACAAGGAAAACTTGATTGTACCGGGTGTACAGATCAAATAGTTTAATAGACAGAAGTGTGCGAGTGTACTGACGCACACATCACATGTCATGATGTCAAGAGAAATGCATCATTAGGAAGAGTAACAAATTCTGTAAGAAATTTTTCTGAACGGACCCAAAATTTGTAATTCCAAGAAAACAAATGTGGCAAATATAAAACGCAAGCTTTTAATAAAGGGAAAGATATAAACTCTAATTTATTTCTACTCTTACATTCAACGTTTATCATAATTAATTCTTATCGGAAGAACTTTTCTATGATAAAATTTCTCTTGTTAATCCTATAATCCTAAACATAGATAAAATTTACTCAGATCAACTTTAGGTGAAGTAAATTTTAAAGACATTTTTTATTATTAATACTTTTTTCAATTTTATTTAATCGCAAAAATATTAACAGAATTATCTTCCACAATGTTTTTTTTACACTAATTTAAAAATGTATTGAATTTCGATCGATATTCTAGGAATTATGAGCAAATAAAAATGTGTTGGGTAAAATTTATCTATATTTAGAGTTTATGTAAATGTTTTAGAGTTTAGAATACTAGGGTAACTATAGTATTATACAGTTTAATAAATAAATATAATATTGAGATATTTTTTTACGATATTGTTTCATGTAACGTAAAGTAAAAATCATGTACAATCAGTTCCATAAGAACGTACGGTTCATCATTTCATCAATAGATAGCACATAGATCTAAATTTTGGTTTTTCCGATTGTCTGAACATTTAGCAACAATGCATTGAAGTCATATCGGTAGTGTGATTTGTTGTTTGTTGTGGCAGAGTGAAATAAAGACAATGAGTGCTGTGCTAGCCGTTATAGTCTACAAGAGCGTACGGGTTGTTTCTTCTAAAAAAAAAACGAAAATTGTTAAAAATTTGACTTTGGCCTTTTAGTACATTCAATAAACTACAATGCGTTTATATTGTGTAATCCCCATTGTTATCGTTTGTAGCCTGGCAGCGTCAAGACACACTGTCGACGAGATTTTCAATCAAGCGCACGTAGCACTCATTGTCTTTATTTCACTCTGCTACACAAACAACAACAAGCCACACTACCGATATGACCTCAAAGCATTGTTACTAAATATTCAGAGAATCGGAAAAATTTAAATCTATGCGCTATTGATGAAAATAGGACCGTACGCTCTTGTGGAACTGACTGTAAATTGTTCCTATTACACATACATGACATCGCAATTTGAGCCAAAAGTGTGCTTAAGAGTTAGTACATTCTCAAATTAAAAGATTGAAGTCGATAAAATAAATCACGACTTTTAGATGACCACCCTGTACACAAACTCCCTGTGGACTTCAGTAAATACATCCGCGTGACGTCGCCGGGGGCGGTCTCGCTCTGCCGAGATGTCGATGAATTATTTACTAGAAGTGCGTGCGACATGACGCTCTGGATATATATCTACATTTCTAGATCTTGTCATCAAGACCGCCTACCGACAACATCGTGTAGAAAGGATAAGAAGAAAGGAGAAGATAATGGTCCGGGACGAGTCGCATGTATACCATCCACGTCAGCCGGAAAGTCTCTGCAGCCAAGACTAAACGCCAGTTCAACTACAAGGTCCAAGTACAACTCGAGTTACATAAATATTTTATGATTCTGTTGAATCGCGACACGGCAAATATTTGCATGAAGAATAAAGCGAAGCAAAAACTGAGGGAACAATTAATACGGTTACGTGAAATATTATTATCTGTAAACGAACTTGTGTAATCTGCGCTTTAACGAGACATCGAGAGAGAAAGCGCAATTACAAAGTTGATATAGAAAATTGTTCCGGTCGAACATACAAGCTAATCACACCGATATCCTATCACCTACAATTAATTTACGCAGTAATTAATTCATTAGCGACACTCCGAGCGTATAATTCGCTCGCTCTCGCAGAATTCAGCGAGGTTAATTTATGATTTCGCTGAAGCGGTAGTTCGACAACGAGCATGAGAGAGGATCATAAATGCAGCTACGGATAATCACCCGTAGCGGGGCATAAACTCGCACCCTTTCTCCCTGCCTACGATTATTTGTTCGTCGAGTTATCGGGGGACGGCGCATAAAGTAGTTATATTCGTCGTCCGAGTTCTCCGTCCTTCCGTCCCGAGACTCGCGCTAACTTACAAAGTCGCCGTGGTCGTTTCTCTAATTGAATTCCGGCGAAATTGCGACGTTCATTAAGCGCGGCACGCGAGAGAACGCAAGCGACTTTTCATGGCAATGCCAACGTGCACGCGCGACTTTTTTCGCATTAAATTACTCGGCATCTCCCGAACTAAACAAAGAGCATATTATTGAGAAATGCACTGTCTTCCCTTTTTTTCAACTCGGTGTATATTTAAATTTTCATCTGACAGATTGAAGATTAAAAAAAACCGGCGATCTAGCGAAGCGATTTCTCAGAAAACGCGATGCGTACGTGCGTTCATCAGAGCAGGCTTAAAATCCGCGCGAGTCATTTCGGAACGAAAGTCGTCTCGTCGCTCGCATAAAGAAATCCAAACTTACGCGAACTGGCAGCGACTTTAGACCCCGGGCACGTCCGTGATCCCCAAAGTGAGAAACGTCTGCCGCATTTACGTGTTCTCACGGCAAATCTCGAGATCCGCGCGCGAGCACGGCGATTGTAAAGGCTGATAATTCAAGCGGCGGAAACACGATTTTTCTTTGACCAGCTTAATTCGCCGGTGCGGCGAATCTTATTTACATGCATAAAATAATACGTTGCGCGTAATGCGCGTCTCCAGATCTCCAGACGATACCAGACGGGATTGTTCCAGATAGCAAAATATGTATGTTTGTGGGACATTCTGGAGACGTTGCGTCAACATTTAAATCTGACGAGATGTCGGGGCACTTTGTACATATAGTGAGAGAAATTTGGAGCCCGTTGGGATTCTTAACATACGCGGCGTATTCACGAGCGACATGATTCGCAAGCGCGCCGGAATCTTGTGTATCTCATCATTACACCTGCCGGCCGCAGCGGAATAACCGAGCCAACAATTCCATTACCAGTGAGCACCGAGGACTGCGAAGTTGCCTCCCTCGAGTGAGAGGACCGTCCCTCGTAATTAGATATTCGTAAATGACGCAGCGACCTCGGTCGACGTCGTATTGTGGGGTAAGTATTCTCCCGTGACGTTCCAGAACCCGCGCGCAGACTCGGTATTCTCATTCATTATTACTTGTCTATCACTAATTCAAGACCTCAATTACGGTTCATGCTAATTTGGAAGACGTTCGAATTAAATTAAGTGCATCTTCGAGAAATCTGAAAAAACATTACATCGTACCGCCAGAACAAATCTAATTTCTAATTTAACTCATAAAGTAGATCCACTAAAAATATACCTCAATTTTAAATTAAACTATTTATTATTTAGTTTGTCTTTATTAAAATCTTTTTATAAAAATGCAAGAAAAATCAGAGAAGAAAATATGTGTCTGCTTTTTAAATATCTCTTATGGCATGTGCTATGTAACATAAAAAGAATAACTGCTTGAGAATATTAAGAAACTGAATATCAGTTTGAAAATTTATCATTTTAAAGTTAGAACAATCTTTTTCATTTGAAACATTTTTATCTCTATAAATCTTTATTGGAATATATCACAAAAGAGTGAAAAGGAAAATGAGAGGAGAAAATTTGAGAAACACTAGTAATAATCCCAAGTCCTAATCCTAAGTTCATAAATCAGCAGGGCGATACGTATCGTACAATATTAGCGAAGAGAGCAATAAAAATGACGTTTACAATTAAAGCAGCGGAAAAATCGGCTTGGAAGATATCTGAGGCAGGTTTACGGGTAACTCATCCCAGTTCGCGTTGGTAGTTTGTTCGCTCCTTTTTCATCGAGAGATCGCCTTCTCGTCGGTGCACCGGATGTAGACACGAGGAAAAAGGAAAGCGAGGCGCAGGGGAAAATTTATTAACGATAAGAGATAACGTGACGTAAGAGAGTTGCTCCGGCTGCGCAGCTGTGATGCGAAAAAAAGAAGATGAAAACATAAATGCGCGTGCGCGGAAGGGAGGGAAAGGGGAGAAGGAGAGAGGAGAGAGAGAGAAAGAAAGGGGTTCGATACCGTGACTGCAACGGATATCGTACTGCAATTATTATAAATATCATCGATCGAGTTGTATGTAGCGCAGAAACGGCTTTATCGTGAGCGAATTTAAATTATATTCGTGTTTCCTAAAATACAATATTGAATAAAATTATTATTAACTCAAAAAGAAAATTGAAATGGTAAAACCAATCGGAAAATAATAGAAGAGAAATGATTACAGATTGAAAAAATTTTATACAATCGTTCTTAATATTACTTTAGAGAGACGAGATAAGCAATCTGTACGAGTTTAATAACAAGAATTAACGAATCCATTATCTGTCAAAAGAAAATGAGTAAATGAGAGACACATTAACAATGTCGCAAAGCCGTCATTAAATATAAATTCGACGTTATCGTGCGAAATCACGACGGGTAACGACAAATTGAATTGCTCCCAGCCGAGTGACGTCTCCAGCAAAATTTTTACTTTCGTTCCGTCTCGCCGCCGAGTAATTCTCTCTTGTCTGTCTTCATTCCGCGCCGTCCATTGTTAGTAATGACTGCGATAAATCGCACGAAATATCTTGTCTCAAAGCAACAATGGACGACGTTAATTACGAACGATGAGAAAATAAAAGCACGCCGACATTTAACGAAGCTATGCTGTATCGCAACAATCCGCAGGATTTTTCACGCATTGCTTAAAACATGCCGAATGACAAGATGTGTGATCAGTTCTTTGGCAGATGAAAATACGATACGAAAGCACGAAAAGTGAAAGTAAAAAATCAAATTAAGACAATAAAATAAATTAATCTCTATTTAATTCTTTCGCCGCTAAACATTCCTTTCATAAATATTGTCAGTCTAAAAAAGTACGAAATATAAATTTCGAAATTCAATATCTCGAGCAAATGTGTCTTATAAAAAAAGTACGTAAAAGTACAAAAAGTATTAAATTTGAGTGTTAATATGTGACATTCCCCTAAAGCCGTAATATCAAAAATACTCAATGATATAACTCTCTATTTGCATTCAGGAATATTAAACACTCACATGATTACATAATATTTCGTAGACAATCTCATGACCTCGATTCTACATAATTTTAAATTTAATTCACATTAGTTCTCTCATTCATTGTAATTGTCAGAAAATCCGACATTATTTAAATCCAGTCGCGAGAGCGAATTAAAGGAAATAATGGCTCGCGAGACTGGAACACCGACGACGACAAATCGAGCGCGTGCAACCGGCGAATAAATTCATTCATTCATTGAATTCGCGACAAACGTCGATTTCCGGTCGTGCGGTGCGAAGTGTTTCAAATAATGGTACGCGATAATGCCCTCGTTAATAATGCATCGTTCTGATCAGAGCGGATAAATGAACCGGCCGCGCTTTGTTCTCATTACCGATAATACGCTGCGCGTCGCAAAAAAGAAAAACGAATGAATTCTCGTTCGAAGGTAGAATACCATCCATCCGTTAGATTTAGGTGGCATTTTAATCTCCCGGCGATTTTGTAGGAGGATTTCTGCGCGAATAAACTCGCACGATTTTACGACGTACGTATGCAAACGTCACCGCCAATATTCTGCTCTTGAAAAATATCTATTTCATCCTCCGCATTATTATGCACACGATATTTATTATATACAATATTTATTGTATAGGCATAATATGAAAAACGTGGACGCTAGAATAATCACGTGATATTCAGTCAGCTACGTAAATAAAAAATAAATAAATAAAAAGAAAAATTTTATTTTACTTGTCAAATAAAGACTTCTGATAATTCCAAGGAGAAAAATTATTTTTTATTTTATTTTAAGATTTATAACGTACATTAATTGTATATTTATTGTGTAATTTATTTTAAAATTTATAATGTATATTTATTAAATAAAAGATATGTTACTTTTATGCTCCTGGGCTTGTTCCGATTATGTTGGAAATCGTGACATAGGAGATGAAAAACGATACGCTGAGAATTCTTGCGTGCTGCTTTCAAATCAAAAGGATATATATAATAACATATATAATTTATTTCATTAATTGTTCATTTAATATCATTCAATCGATACTAGAGGGTTCTTCTATATCCGTGTAACCGTTTCTTTATATATTGTATGTAATATTTATATCAGAGCATAAATAAACATTCGGATAATATAATATTATAATTGTTCGGAATCTTCATATATCTTTATATTTATTATTATAGTTTATATGATGGTTGTAAATACCTGTAATATAATATTTAAATTATTCAGAATAATTATTGCCTGATTAAATTTAAACATTCGAATTATCTTTAATAATTAATATGCAGGATGTCCTCTACGTGACAACAATAACTTTATCATGTTATTAATACAAGTATTAGCTTTAATTAAATTAATTATATAATATAATTATATGTATATAAATAGATAATATGTATATAGATAAAATAAATATTGGGCAAATTAAATAGAATGTGAGAATTTGTCACATTCAAACTATTTAACTAAGGAATAGAAAATTTTTAAGTATTAACTACTTACGTGAACGATAAAGGATAATCAGTGAATTAATAATATATTTACAGATATATATTCCCCTTAATATTTAAATCCGGATTATATTTATTACCTATTCTCTTTATATATCTATGCGTTATTTATAAAATCAGTCACCATATTTTTTATAAAATCAGTCACCATATTATAATATCTAAAGAAACAATCTTTAAATTACTGAAATTAAATTTTTATAAAACTGTTAATGAAAATGTACTTTTGATATTTGCATTTGTTCGAGAGTTGATATATGGTAAACGAACGTAGTATAAATAACACACAATGAATATATTCTTTTTAATAAAATAACAGTTTAAAAACACAGTGGTTTATTTATCTAATCCCTAATCAAATTAAATTCATCCATTGCCATAAATAATGACGACGGGTTTGCCGTATACATGTAACGCCAAAATATTGTACAGCGCGATATAAATCACGCGGCCGAATTTATGATGGACTCGCCAGATGGTTCCTCGCTGAGTAAATCGCGGAGTAACGCTATTTCTAGAGCGAATTTCGATGAGAAGATAGACGTTTACGCTTGAATCAGCCCGTATCGCTGTTCTGGGAGAATAATTTAATTAATAAGCACGCTTCCCCTCTATTTCTTTCTCTTTGTGAACTTTTCCCGATTGTGCATTGATTAAACGTCCCGCGAAAAAAAAAGAATTTGATTACAAAAGTTTCGGACGGCTGACTGACGTCTATGTAACGCCTGATAGATTTCAACTCGAATGTCGTCGCGAAACTCTATCGATTTCTGCAGCTCGTTAATTTTCATAGTAAAATGTGGATGTAAATGAAACGACTTTGACAAAAAAATAAATATCTGTCAACATAAAAAACGAAGAAGCCATCACACAACGTTCTCGTTACTCGATAGAAATTTATTAAACTTCAAAATAAATCTCAACAAAACAATAAACTATTGTATTATTTATATGCGTATATAATTATATTACTGCATATAATTATTATGCGTGTTGTGTACGGTGCTACACACACGCATTTTAACTTTAAACAAAGTAAAATTTTCTATCGATTTTCGCAGCGAATTCTCTCGCAGTGATTGTAGAGCAAATGGCTTTGATGAAAAATAAACTCGTCGATGTAAAAAAAATATGTAGAGAACGTCACGTTTCGGTAGAAATTTATTGTACCTTGGCGTAATTTCCGTCAAGCGTAATTTTTCCAATGTTAAATTGTATTTAGAATTGTATTCAGAATATGTGATATGATTCATCATTGGTGGCAACCAAGCGGCGTGATAGCTTTTGATGAAATTTGGCTATAGCTAAATTATAATAGTTAAATGTTATATTACGTAACATCAACTGTCAAATTGTTACAAATGTAACGTACCTATCCTCGATATTTTGATAATATTTCCAGTATAATGTGCATATATACGAGACGTTTGTGCAAACATGTGCGCGTAATTATGCTGATTTAACATAGCGTCAATATCGACAGATAAATACTGCAGTTCGCAGTTTATCGCCTGCGGTCGCATGCATCACCATTGAAATGTAAACCAAACATAATGGGTCGAACTATTAGACTAAGAGTACCGTAAAATTATATCACGATAGTTTCGCAGGTTACGGGCAAATAGTGATGTATGATAACTGTGCGTTAGCCAACGTGACCGGATACGTTCGCACACTTAACGTAACAATACGAATTAGCGAATCGGAAATTCATCATAATTAATAATTAACGATGTGTGGTGAACTTGAAAGAGCGATTATCCACTGATTTAATTTTCTGTGTTACGCAAAATCCAATGTATCTCTAGTCTTACCAAGTTTATTAATGTTATGTATTCAGTGTCGAATAAATGTTTTTTCAAGTCTTGTTATCATAAGTAGTGTAAATATGTAGATTCACGTTTTTAAAAAAATAGAGGTTGTTAGAAGATTTCTCATTCTTTTGTAATGATATTCAGAATTTTTTGTAATAATATTTGTAATGGTACCTTTAAAGAAAATATCAATTTAAAATAATGTACATATATTGTCACTTAACGGTATTATTTATAAACTTTACAATTTGAAAAAATTAATATTTTATTTCAGTATAACGAAAACATGATGATGAAAGATAGAAGCGAAAACCGCGAAAATTAACATTCATTCGGCGAGCGTGAAAATACGCCGACGTTTTTAAAAGTGCGATGATGCAGAGTGTTTCGCCGCTCGGAGCAGATTCAATATTTACGCGGCCGCGATTTTTCGCAAGAGTGCATTTATCGGTAGCGTTTTTTCGCCTATAATCGTAACTATTGCTCGGTGTGTTTTTGCCGGTACGCTATTTACTTAAACCGTAGGGGGAGGTTGATACGATATGAATATGTAACGAATCGCGGTCATTCTCATGCAGATATGGGGATGATGACGCCCCTATAAGTCCATGTAATTTGACGGCGCGTGAATATTTGTTCGCGCGAATAAATAGAAAAAAACGCGCGATCAAAAGCCTTGTATCGATATATGCGTTTTTGATTCGCATATTTCCGATTGGCTACAATTAGAGACAATCTTTATGAATGATTTTTTAATTAGAAATATCCAGCATGTATTACGAGAACTGTTTAAACGTTTTGAAAAATGTTCAAGCATATTTAGCTTCTCGTTTTATGCTCCACTTGACTATTTTTAATCCGAAATATCTGTTGCAAATTATATCAACAATTGTCAAGTTTCAATAAAAAATAAGCTCGTGAAAATTAAATTGTCTAGCAAGACCATATGGCAATTAAATTAATAAACATGCTGCAAATGTGTTAAAGATTTTCAATTATTAATACAAATAAGCTAATATCATGAACAATAAAAAAAAAAAAAAAATAGAAATGTGACAAAAACAATTCTCAAAATCATATATTTTAATGAAATTTAATTAAACTGTTTTAATACCTACTATTTAAACAGTTTATAAAATATTTTAAAAATGGAAAAAACATGATTATACAGAAATATTAATTTTTTAAAACAAAATATCGACAACTATGATGGACTAAAACAATGATTGAATTCTAGTTATGGATATTTGTTTGGTGACAAGTCAAATTAAAAATTGATGAAAATGATTAATATACATGTTTTAATGCGCATCTCAATTTTATAACAGTTTTATAATTTTTCTATTCATCTTTCTGTTACTTTTTTCACGAAATAAATAAAATTAAAAAACAATCATTGCATTTCTGGAAAAAACTTGAAGTAATTTGATTGCTGTTTGATTTTTTACTTAATCGTATCAATTAAGTGTAATTAAATATGAAAATCGCGATCGCATTGTATTGAAATAAGTAGTACAGGAATATAATCGCGTGTTTCCGGTAGGAGGGAGCGGTGTGACGCTTCCTAGTCATTAGCCTGATAAATCGGTATCGCTTAAAATAAACATCGGTAGACGCTGCGCTTCATTATGGGCCATTTCCGGACCATCGACGAGCGTAAGTTACGATTCATTTGAGCGGATCTACAGCGATCAACCTTTTCACGGAAGAATACGTCGCGTGTAGAATTACGGAAATCACGAAAAGTTATTTCCTTGTCGCACGTGAAACACAAAATCTGATAGGAGAAGTCTCTGTAAATAAATTGAACTTTAAAATCTTACTTACCAAGCCGTAAACTATAATAATAATAAAATACTCGTGGTCACTGCTAAACAAACTCTTACCTGCAAATAATAGAAAAAATATATATTAGATTAAATTAAATATATATATGTATATATTATAAATATACATGTATTATATTATACATAAAATAGACATTCACACGATAATATATTTATATTAATTATATTTATTAATATATTTAATACAGATAATGATATGTGAATGTGTGTGTGTGTAATGTGTGTGTGTGTGTGTGTGTGTGTGTGTGTGTGTGTGTGTGTGTGTGTGTGTACACACATTCACATATCATTAATATCTATAATATCTATAAATATCTATATATATTAATTATTATTTTTAGAGATATTTATTATAAATAACGTGATAGTCTTAATTTTTTCGATAGTTGACGAATTTTAAGAAACGTTATTTTTCGTTTCATACTCGCAGAAAGAAGGCGAAAAATTGGCTATATATCGTATGCATGCAAAATAAGACACGTATCGTATTGCGGGATAAAAGCATCGGTGTGGTTTATTTTCTGACCTGTAATAATGCTGATAGATCGCTGGCCGTCCAGCGACGAAACAAAGCGAGCTCGTAACATTGTTATGCCCAAACAACGGGCGAGGAACACATAAAAGAAGCGAATTAATGAATTTACTTGGCTCGGCCTTGGAATAGAACAGCATGGTCGTCCTCTCGATGGGCGTTTATTCGCAGGTGTAATTAATGCAAACTGCTATGTGGCGGAACTTTAAATATAAATGCCTGCACAAACCGCCGCCCGCGTTACGTTACGTTACTGCCGGAAGTGGCTTAAAAGCTAATGCCGCCTAAACTTTGCCGTGGACTCTTCGCTTTCTCCCGGGAACAGTATTAACGCTAAATTTTAACCATTTACTATGAGCTTCCGCTCGTTCTCCCGATGAGTTTGTTTACGTGTTTTCGCGATTTCAGAAAGAAGGAAAATAATAAGAAATAGAGAGGGTGTTTGGTAATAGAGATATTTAACGAATTGGATATTTCTTTGAAAAACTAAATTTTCTACCATCAAAATTAAAATTAATTAGCCATTTCCGACAATTTTTAGAAACTTAAAAATTTAATAACAATATCAGTGCCATGGGATACAATTAAAGAGTCCTTAAAAAACTAAAAAAAAAACTGAAATTAAAAATTCTACAATTTATGTTTCAAAAAAGTTTTAGTTTACTATTAAATTAATATCAAAATAGGAAAGAATTTTAACAAAGGAGGACAATATTTTATCTTTATTTACACACAGAAAATAATTTATTTTTTATGTTCTAGCATTACTTATATTTTCCTAAACGAGATTTGCGGCTTCCACCTTCAAATATCGAGGCTTAGATATTCTGAATTCTTCCCGAAATGAAGGATATATTCCTTTCGTATTTTAAGACCCACATTCGCCGGATTCTCTCGTGCGCTGGTATCTTGTATCAACAAAGATCATAGGATCGTACGAAAGGTTCCCTAGACCGTGATAAATCGTCGTCTAAGGCCCGCCGAGATCCTAGCAGCACAGAATTTCTCTCGGCTCCGCTTTTGAGACGAACCCGAAACTCACTGGAACCTCGGCATTCGCCCATGGAACTTCGCGTTCGTCTAAGCGAACGTCATAAATATTCAAGATTCCGATGAAGATTTCCGAGGACCTCGCAGTAGACAATGAGGTTTCCTTCGGGATTCAACGTGATATAATATACAGTTCGCACGTCATACGCCTTCGACGTACGTCCGCGCTTCTCCTGCACCAGCTTCTTTGATGATAATCCAGGGAAGAGGAAGACAAAGGTGCCGTCTGTGTCTATTTCCGCAAGGTCATAAGATCGAAGATCGAAGTTCGAACTATGGGCAGACGCCGTCAAGCATGATGACGTTGCACGACAACTTGCTATGTCGTCCCGATCGAGAGAGATTAGATTAGATCTTAAGCAAACGAACACTTGATCCGACAAGTAATCATAAAATATTTATATTTTCTGTATTTTCTATGACATCTTAATGATACTATAATTTTGAGAGATGTGATATCTTCTATAATATTCGGACAATTGAAATATTGAATAATAATATTAATTTTAAAAAATAAGACTCTCCATTCGTACGTTATGATGTGGCGTCACATACAAGCAAGCTCAAATCTGATACTATTCGTGTGCACATTGATATCCAATGTCACGCGCAATCTCTTCCTATCATCCAAGTGCGCCCGTCATAAGAATCAACGTCTCGCCATTATCCCAAAGACAAGGTTAAAGGCAGAATAATGGCAGCCACGAATTATAAGAGGAGAAAGAGCAGAATGAAATCCGTGGTCCGTGACGTGTAATCGACGAGTCCTTCCGTTACTAACTCTTCGGTCTCCGTGCGAAGGAGGTGAGGAGGTTCTTCTTGGTCATGCTCAAAAGATCAAAGGAGAGGCGGGTTCTCGTAATCCTCCTCCAGTCGCTTAATAGCCTCGCTCCGAGCCGAACAATAACCACTCGCTATCGCTGATATATATATATATATATATATATATATATATATATATATATATATTACACCAGCTTAGTCGAATGTGCTTATTCAAAGAAAAGTTCCCTTGAACCTCCCTTGAACGATACATCCATAATGAACTAAAAAATAGTTTCGATAGTGACAGATTTGTAGCGAAGAATTATTGCCGTGTTTCGTTTTGTTTCGTCGTATTATTGATAATATTACAGACTTATGGGTGTGCAAGAATGCCATAGAATCTTTGCGCTATTTAAGTATAAAATTTCAAGTAGCGATCGTAGCGCGAGTGGCGGTTGTAGCTCAGAGTGATATGCGTTGTTTTAACGAGTCGAAGACTCGAATTCAAATCCGACCAAGAATCATCAGTTCTTATTTGAGCTTATTGTTAGAGAGGCATGAAAGTTGGACATCGGACAACGTCAGACGATCCGATGTGTGTGTATATATATATATGTATATATATATATATATAAATAATTTCAAATAACTAACTCTAAAATAGTTCAACGACAGAACATATAGTGGTGTTGCCCGCGTATTTTACTAACAACCATTCCTTGCCGTCTTTTTTTCTCTCTTATTATCTCGCAAGCATAGTTGCTATCCACCTGGACAGCATAAACTGCTACCTTCGGGGAACAAGACAGGTTAGTAGATTATCCGGTCGATTGAGGCGACGAGTAGTTGGTAACTCACCAACTTCCGAGTCACGAGGATTCTCTTCATAAGACTCTTCGCTGCCGGCAAGCAAGAGGTCCTTTCGGACTGGATTCGCTGGGATATACCACCGTTCCATAATCTCCGAATAACCCCGCTGGCTGTCCCCCTGCCATATAACATTCACTGCTCCTAATTTCAATTATGTCGTGAAATTTCCGTGCGCGAAACTTCGAACCACGATGACGACGACGTCGAGATCTCTCATATAGCGATTGCAAATAATAATGCAGAAATTTACATGCAAAAATATTCTTCTTGCATTTTGGTTTCCTACGATCTGCTTCTCGAAATGAAGAGACAAAAAAAAATCGTTGAATTATAATATAATGTTTTAATTAATGTAAAATGTATTATTTTGCCTAAAACAAACGTTTAATTTAAGTATAACAAATGAAAAGTTAAGTATTCTTTCATCTTATTGTAATTTTTCTTTGATGCGAAATGTTAATTTTACGTAACTTGGCGAGAGAAATGAAGGAATAAAAAATACTTCATTTCAAATTGAACGTGTATTATAAATTAATTAATCATAATGTTTTTTTTTTAAAGAGAAAGGCCAAAAAGACAGAGACACTTTAAATCACGGTGTGTCCGATCTAATAAATAAATCTTCTTTTTTCGTCCGCGAGAAAACTTTTGACAAATAGGGAAAAAAGAACGAGAGGCACTTGGAGAATAATCCACGACAAGCGCATAGATAAGAGCTTACTTAACAATTCCACGGGACGAAGTTAAACTAGTTTCGTAATTGCCGGATCGCATGTGAACTTCCGAGACCGGCATGAAAACTAAACGAGAGGATACCGGAGAGGATGCATGGAGAGCAACCTGCGCTATCCGATTATACGATTATTCCTGCCGCATTTTCGAGCATGCGAGAGTCAGAAGCCGCGATATCCAATATCCCGAAAGGATAAAATTATTCCCCGCGAAAAGCGTTCCATCACCAGATATTCACAAAGGATATATTTCGTCTTTTCTGTTGCGGTTCGCTGAAAAAGCTTTGCGGATCGAAAACAATTCATGTACTTGCATTTGTCTGTTTTGAGTAATTCTTTCAAAGTCAGAGGAATTCTTAGAGGATGTTGAACCGGAGGAAAGATATGGTGCATCTCTGTAACATAATTAATTCGAGTGAACACGGCTGCAAATATTACGTTGCGAGATATCCATTTCAGGGATTCTCGAAATCTGATCTACATCGCTTCCGAAATGAACAACGCTGCGAAATGCAACGTGCTGCGAAGAAGCGAATGATTTATACGTGCTGAAGCACGTTCGCGAGTAGCAGGATTTCTTTCCTGGCTATTTCTGCAAAGCTCGTGATATATATTTCGATTAAGAGATAAATGGGAAATAATAATGACTAGTATCTATCGACTATGCAAGAGAGGAAAAAGCAACGTCGGGCAAACGTCTCTCCGTGAAAATCGGTGCAAGAAATACAAAAAGGTTATCGCTGCTATCTGACGTGGCAGAAAATCCTCAATTGAATGCGGAATCTTTTGGCGCGGAAAGCATACCACATCTTTGACAATAAGTATCTTCATTCGGAGTCATCGTCATCTCGAAATTGATATCGAACGACGAAAAATCTATTTCGATAATAGCCATAGAATCAATATTAGTATTTCAGCAAGCGTCTTTAGATAATATTTTTCCACTGAAAGCTTTTCATCTCTACTTTTTCGAAAAATATTTCATAACTTTTAATAAACTTTTAATATCTTCTTTTATACATTGAAATAGAAGTTAATCGTATTTATTCGAACTTACATAATCCTAAGAAGAGTTCTTTTTCAGAATGATTTTTCATCAAACATTATAATCTTTCTGATAATATTTTTTTAATCGATGATGTTCGAATAAGTTAATAAATTAAAATATCGTCACGTGAGAAAAATGCAACTAATTGCAACGTCACGCTCAATTTTAAATAATTAGATAATCGACATCTGTTATTTTGACCAGCATATTTATTATTCCAGCGTATACATATTTACGAGAGCACGTAGACAGATTATTAGCAACATTATGTAGTATTCATGTTCGTGTGTCGTAGGAAATGTTGGAGCCGGCGACAATGGCGGCGGCATCGTCACTGGGCACAAAAATGCAACACACTCGCTCTTTCTCTCTCGCGCATGCATTTCTAACCGGTGCACTGACCTGTGGTGCACTCAAAAGACGGGTGCACGCATGGTCGAACGGTCATCGCGCAAGTGCGCTATGCGATATTTATTTCAACGCCGTGCCATGGCCCCTTACATTAAATACGTTAAAGTTTTTACGATCTCACTGTGGAACGGTGAACTGCATCGATGTCGAAATACTTGCAATTCGCAAATATCAACGTGTGGTCGATTCCTACGGGAAGTTAAGTAATTCGAATTGCGACGGGTCTATCGAGTGTGATCCATATCCAGTGTTATTCCAGAGATTTGTCTTATTATACACATATACATCAAAAATGAAAAACGGATCAACTGGAACAACCGATAACAGATAACTGCAACAGATAATCCCTTCCGTTCCTTTCGAAATACAACAACGAGGTTTTTAAAAGTATATTTACTTGTCTGACGTATCGCGTGTGTGTATGTGTGTTTAAATAAATTTAATTAAATAAAATCATGTATACCTCTAAAAAAGATAAAAGTTAACTAGAATTTGAACATGATAAATCAAAGACGATTAAAGATTGGACTTAATTCTTCCAGAATAAGAGAAAGTGACATTCTGGAGAACGTAGAAGTGTCATAAATGAAAGACGACGCGACAGCATCGATGTCGCTCTCGTCGTCAACATCACCACAAGAGTCGGATGCGCGAGTAGCTAGGTGTCGAGTTCGAGGATTCTGCGGCTCTCACGGAATGGAATGCTTTGCATAATGGTGACTCCGCAGACGGCATTGCGCGTGCAGAAAGCGAACTCCCGAATTCCTCGTGGCTTGGACGCGGTCCAGGATACAAGGCACGTCTATGTCCTCTCGTCCTCGTCACCCCATCCTTAACGGAGATATCATCTTCACCGCGAACGAGATTCCAATTCCCGATCGTGTGTCGCAAAATAGGTCACACAGAAATATCAAAAGGAAAAACAAAAGATATACAAAAATGTATTCTTCGATCAATTTAAAGTCAATATTTCCCCAGCGAAAGAGTTCTCGCTGAGTTACGACCCAAAAGATATTTTACGAATCAAACTTTAGACATGAAAATTAATAACGTTATCTTATTGTTAGTTTAATTTTTCAACTTATAAACTTTGTTTCAATAAACTGTTAATTTATGCCTTGGTTTCTGACATAATTAAAATCCATTGGAGATGAAAAAGTCGTGGAAGAAGGCGTTCGATCAGATTCCTATTATGTTCTCTATCCTCGAAACTTTAGTCGATAATGTACGTTTTGTTCACGTTTTTACAGCACGCATTATAAATCTGAGAAAAAAGAGAGAACAGCCATTAGAGAGTTGTAGCATTCGTCTCAGCGATTTAACCTTTTGGATGAATTACCCCACATCGAGCGAGTATTAACCCGTGATCTGATCTAACAGATTGCGTGAGAGTGAGAGAGAGAGAGGGAGGGAGAAGGGGAAGAAGGGGAAAGGGATTTCGTTAGATCTCGACTGATTTTGTGCCGTCTCCCCAGCTTGGTATACTCAAGTGGTGCGTGCTGAGGCTCGAGTGAACGTTTCGAAGCGAGCGGAATGCCTACAATAAAGCCAACAATGTGCTTGCCCGTTCACTTTGCAGCACAGCACGCCGCGGAATTATTCGAAATAGACCAACAGGCTTTGATAATAAGCACCGCGAAGGAAGAGGGATCGAACGATGTACTGGATGGATAAGTCGATTTAAAACACGTCAGACTCTTTGGCGTCATTAAATCCCTCATTATCAACATGGAGACGTCAGAGAGGAGTTATCAAATCGATTATCTCTGGATTTAGAGCCAGCTAATACCTGAGTGCAACGCGGTAAGTTAATAGCTCTTTTTAAGCTCTTAATTGCTCTCTCCTTTTTTGTTAAACTGGAGGAATCTTTCATTTTAAACGTCGTGCGCGCGAAACGTTTCCGTTAAACACAGTTCTTGCTGTTTCGCAAGAATTACTCGATACTTTTTTTTAATATAATAACGACGTTTCTTATATAACGATCTAATAATTTGAATTAATGCTGTAAGTTGAAATGCTGCAAGCAGAAATATATTCGCAACGCAGAAAAAGGAATATCGAAAAAAGAACAGCGCGATAAAGGTCCTCGAATTAATGGGAAAACGAACGAATGCATGCTATATCATTCAGAAGTCACCAACTTTAATCGACAAATCTTTTTGCGTACTGTGTTTTGCTCCAGGTTCGATGCAAATCGACCTTCCCCGACAAACCGACCAATCCGTGGAACAATGTCGAAATGCTATTGAACGGACAACGACTTTAAGTAGGTGGAGGTTGTTATTGGCAAGGTCGGGCAAATCGTTTCGCGGAACGTTTAAAGGTTCTTTCAACCTACGGTTGGTGATGGCTCTACGTGACCGGCACGTTTAATTTCGTCTTTCCACCCTCTCCTCGCGCTGTGTCTGTTCGCCGCTAAACGTCGCAAGATAAGTGCATGTCGGACGACGACATCAGTTCGCTTTCAACGCTGCGCGACGCGAGTTTCGCAACCAAGCTACCGTGGGTAGGCTATAAAATCGCCGGCCAGCAGTTTCACCGCGTTTTGTCTACGTGATGTTTACACGGAATCTCTCTTGCATAGACTGCAAAGTATCCGCATTATAATACAAAAAGCACATCGACTGTTGTATCTGCCGTTATTAAATCTTCTTTTCTTATTTATCTCTCAAATATGAAAAATATTATTTCTAACATTTTTGAACGTCAGAATAACGTGCACAGAGAGACCACGATCTATACAGGTCGCGCGAATAACATGCAGAGAGGATCAAACGCGAACTCAACAGAGAAACGGATGCATCGGGATTGGCAACATCGCGATTTTAATCTGTTCATTAACGTAATCCGCGCACTTCTCTTTTGCACGAATCCCGCGCGTGCGGTGATTAGCGTGATTAAAGGGGAAAACGCGACTCTCTGGTGATACGGGATGTGCGCGCCAAAGGGAAGCTTAAAATCGTTGTAATTGCGAAAAATTCCGTCATCGCGGACGTGAGCTTTGTACGTGGAACCGTTGCGAATATTCTCTTTTAATTTATCGAACATTGCTTAACTCCGTTTCCAGCTGCGTCCGATGAATTTGCGTTCGTATAGCTTACACAGCGTATTACACTCTTGTTAATATAAATATTATATATTGTGTAAGAAGTATAAAAAAGGAGCAAAATTCATTCTTCATGTTGCTATAACATTGAACAGAAGTTTATCATGCATACATTTGAATGAGACCTGGACTTTAATAATTCTTTTAATATCAAAATTTAAAAATTAAATTCAAAATTTTTTATTTGACACCTCCATTGACATCTTCATTTGAAAATAATAGATTCAACAATAAACTTACAATTCGACAATAACTTCTAATTTATTATTTAAAAAAATTAAAAATGTCGAATTTTATCTTTATACTCCTTATATTCATTTCTAATACTTCATTTTATCTATTTTTTACAAGTTAAAAACATATAATCCCTAACACAATTCAAAATTATTATTGGCGGTTTCTACGTACGAGCTAAAATGAGTTTTACATGTTCGCCACTCGCGCACGTGTTCTTGCTCGTTTAATCGCTTTTTATACAGAATATCTATTTTCGCGTGGCCCGTGCGATGACACGGACGGATCTTCTGGGAATATGGAACGAGATCGGGAAGCGCAGCGATAATTATGAACGCGATTACAGCGCGGCCGGGACGTGCTGTAAAGTTATTTTCGCGCGCGTATAAATGTGTCTCGCAGGAAATGCGAATATATCGACGTGAATAAAATGCGGATTTAAAATAACACGCAAATAAGCAGACACCATGGCCCTTCGGGTGCCACTTGCAATGTATAAAAGTGCATTCGTACTCTATATCGCTGTCTATAAACATAAGATTGATATTTATAAATTGTAAAAAAATAATATAATTAATTTGTTGAAAAATGCTTATCGGTTGTCTTAGATTAAATATTATATTTTGACACCAAAATCTAAATTTTAAAAATCTCTCTCTTTTAATTCTAAAACATATAATGGAAAAAGATTAAGATCATCATATTTTTCTCTCAAATTTTTGATATTTTCAGTATCTATTTAATTAACATATATATGATATATGTAAATGTATTGACACAAGACAGTATTTATTAAAATTAAAAGACGGAAATAATAAAAAATAGAGAAGAAAGTGATAGTGACATGACGTGACAGTCTAATGTTTTGAATCAAGATGAGTTTCGCCGACATAATATATTATAACAATGCAAATATTGAAAGTCGTACAGTACAAATAAAGTGTAAGCTCATATGGGTTCATAATCTGTAATGTATGTGTAACAATCAAACGAAGATTTATTTCCAGCCCTTCGTTCCCCGAGAGTGTGGCGAGGAGAAAAAAAGCTGTCGAGAGAAAAGAAAACGGTAGAAACGAGACGCGCAGTTGAGGTCCGTGTGAGAAGTGATATAGCTGATAACCAAAAGAAGTAAAAAAGAAGCCCGAGGAATGCCCGTCTAGCAGAGAGATCGAAAAATAGAGAAAGAAAAGGAGGAAGGAAGGTCTCTCGGACTCTCGTAATCTCAGAGCAGTAAATCTCGCGGAAGAAACCGGGTAGACTCGCTCACGCGCAAGTCGCCGTGCATTTATTACGCGCAACAGCAACAATGTAAAGTAATTAGGGACATTATGCATACGCAACACGTACGAGTTATCTCGTGATCCGAGAGCGTGAGTGAGGTGCGGCGAGATAAAGGGAAAAAGCGATAGGAAAAACAGAAGGAGAGGAAGGAAGGAAGCAGAGAGAAAGGGAGAGAGGGAAGAGAGAGAGAGAGAGACAAAGAGGTGGTAAGGTCGCTTATCAGGCAGCTACCTATTGCGAACGATACATTTCCTAGATAGACTATCGGCCCCCACTACATCCCTCTTCGATGTAGTTCACCGCGCTACCATACGAGAGCCAACTTCGCTAACGACCGTGATCAAAGCGCTTTCTTCACTGGTACAGCTTTTGCTTCAGCGAGCAGACTCGCGATAAACTCCGACTCGTAATCGTTGGCGAAAGATCGTGAAGAAACCGTGGGGAGCAGATGGAAGGTGAGATTTATGCCGTTCCTAGAGAATTCCGCTAATAATAGGTAGACAGATGGGCGGACGGTTCGTTATGGTATGCGACAGATCCCCCGAGATCTCATACAACAATTTGCGAAGGTTGATAAATGTGGAGCGTGTGTAACGATGGTGGACGAATCGCGTTGGAACGGTAATTGAAAGATAGAGCGATATACGCTTCGTTGCAAAGCAGCGGTAACGAATGAGAAGATAAAGCGATATAGTTTAATTCGGCATCATAAATGGCCGATCGATGGTGATTAGAGATAATCGATCTTTCTCCACTCCGGATTTTTCTCCAAGAGAAATCGAGAGATCATGTGGATTTAAGTTAGTTACGCAAGCAGCACGAAATACACACGTGAAGACAGATCGATTAATCTCTCGCTACCATTATGCGGCTCATTATTATCATTAATACGGTTATTGCATAGGCTTTCCCTTCGCTTTGACCCCCTGAATCAATACGAATTTGCATTCGATGTACCCGCGAGATATAACGGACACGAAGCTGCGCGTTTAAAGCATGATAAATTTCGTAAGTAATAATAATAATTCAATCGCCGGGTTTTTTTATGCAGTCAATCGTTTCGTAAATTACGGTGCTTCGTGGCTAAGTCGCATACAGGGTGTCGTAAAGTTGTATACTTCATTCAAACCGCGGGTATATATATTGTACATTAGAGAACTTAATTAAACATAATAATTACAATACTAAATTTTTATCTTCAGAATGGCTAAAAATAAAAAAATACATATGAAATATGTATATATAATAATTATCATTATATTTATGTTTCTTAACAATTATTGTTGGTTTTAATTATTAATTATTATTTAAAAATATTGTACGTCTTGCGGAAACATATATATTTTTTAAAGTTTATCCTAAATAATTATGAGCGCGCGAAGGTGCAGTGCCGGAAGATCAGTTTTGGATTCAGCGGACAATCTGGCGCGTGATTTCCAGGACACTCTCTAGAGTGTTCGATCGTTCGACGTCGCCGTCCACTTACATTAACGGTACAGCACACGGCAGAAAACACGTACAATTACAAGCCGTCGCTCGGTTGCCCCAACCGATGCTTTCGCGCCCACGCTCTTACCACCGTGTCGACTTAACGACGTTCACTCCACTCCGCTTGCTATATCGACGAAGCCTAAGAGTGCGTCAAAAACGACAATGCCACCGTTCGTTACGCGGCGCGAAGAGGAAAAAACAAAAGGAGGACAAGAGCCGACTGTATTAGCGTTCCGTTGCTAAACGCCACCGGAACCGTTGCAGCGCCCGTGTTCCGTAAGAATGCATCAAGCTGCGCCAATTAAACAACCGTATTGACGTACTAGCAATTGATTATCTCGGCTAATTTCAGCGTGCTACATTTTACGGTAAATAAAGATTAATTTCGATTTTAATTTATTTTCTGTTCAATATTTACGTTTAATTTAATGTTTCCTTTTTACATTTATATCTGTTCCATTTTAAAAAGTGCTTATTGGAAGTGCTTATTGAAAATTCTCAACTTGCTAGTACAATGTGCTACAAATATCTTTACTTTCACGATTAGATACGTTACTCTTTCCAAGTTATCGTATGTATTATACATACGCGGGGGCTTTAATATCGCGATAATTTACGATGCTGCACGTGCAATTTATATATACCATAAATTATCGTGCTCTCCATAATAAGCGGAAAAATATTTTCCAATGGGTTTACACATAGAGCGCATATAAAGCTTCTCTCTGTGCCTAGATACGGAGCGCAATCTCTGGATACCGTAGGTTACGGTATGCTGCAAACATCTTTATTCACGACTAAATATGTTACCTTCCACGTGATCGTACGTGCCTACCCCGAGAGGCTCCAATATCGCGTCCCTAACGACACCATCCATTCCCTGTGGCAGATCCATGCCCGGCAGCCGGCACGCTGCAAGCCATGAAACGGAGAACGCGAGGAAAAGCTTGCCTCATGTGCATTCGCGCGATTCCGAAACGGCGGAAAGCGTTCGTCGCATGACTCACCGGCATTCTCCGGCTTGTAAGAAACGCGCGACGCGCTTTGATACGCACATAAGTACGTGACCCTCGTGCGTCGTAAGCAAGCGCCTGCAAAGCATACTTGGCGTGCGCGAGCTAACGTAAAGCTGTTCCAATAATACCGTAAAGCTTCTCCCTTCGCGCCCTTTGCCGCGGGAGCGAGACATCCGCGTCGGCTTGATTTCGCCGCACATATAAGTATACACACGCGGAGCTCGGAATTCCGAATTACTGTACATACATACACGTACACATACATGCGTATGACGTTGTCAAGTTATGCCACTCGCCAGTAATGATGTTCCTCTCTTTCGCGCGGAATTTCTCTACAAATTTTGCGCGAATATCATTTGCGTACCTCTCGCGCTAGTCTTTATATATATAATATAAAATTCTGTACCCTTTATAATTTTTTTATTACATGGAGCTCGTGTGGATGTCCCAATTCTTTTTACCTCATTTAATCCGTTTTCAGTTCTAGTTCCAGATGTTTCAGTTTTTGTCAGTTTTTCAGTCTTTCCAGCAATTTACGTTACTTTTTTTTGCACCTTGTACTTTCAGTTTTTAATTATTAAGTAAAAAATATATTTTAATTATATAAATTTTATAAATATAATAAATTTTTTATATTTCAGTATTTCTGGCATTGTTAAAGAAATTCTAATATAATAGCAAATCAAATTAATGTAACATTTATGTAATTTATAAATAATTATTATTTAATGGCATAACACAATAAATCCATTTCAATACAAACTTTGACTATACATTCAACGACATACTCATCTAATTTACATCTTGAAACTGAATAATTATAAATTCTTTTCCGAATTTTTTGTTTCCAAATTCTCATCCGAAAGATGTAAAGGCTTCTCTGCTTTCAATCAATAATTATCAATATCAAATTATCAATAATTTAAATCTTAGCTCGATTATGCTCCAGGGTTCAACACGATTGCATCTGGTTTTCATCCCGACGCTGATTACAGAAGAACGAGTAGAAAAGGTAGGTACGTCGCGTTGTTGTCGCTTAATGGGCAAAGTAGTATATTTCCTCTCCGGCACGGTGGTCGGCGTTGCATCTCCCGCGCGCACGAACGCAGCGGAACAAACGCGACATCGCTGCATTGCACTGCAACCGGAACGAACGCTCGTGATTTCGTACTCTCTCTCTCTCTCGCTGGTATGTTTATGTATGATACTAGCGGAGATATAGTTATATGCCGGGACGCGAAAAAATCCGCTTTACACGCCGCACTCCTGGTAATTGGAATGATATTAAAGGACGATTAAAAGAAGATTATGAATTTAATCAAAGAAAATCACGAAGCTAAAACAAATAAAATCGGATAACAATTTTCATGATGATAAAATTTCTATTTTAAATTTTAAAGTTTATTGTATGGAATATGTACAAATTGACATTAAAAAAAAGCGATGAAGATCAATGAAACTGCATTAAATTCGGAATTGTGATGGATATTCCAAAAGCAGAAATCTGTTCATGCATCTGTTCCAGTACATTCGAATCATTCATTCGGCGGGATCATCGAGAGTGAAGCATCGCGTGAATGCACTTTAACTCCCTCTCGCGTGGATGCGCTCCCTCTCGCGTGTATCCTCTGTTGTAGGGTTGGTGTATTTCTGCGGTGAAACACGATACCGTGCTATTGAAGTTAGGAGGGGGGGAAGCAGGGAGTAGGGAGAGGAGCAAAGGGAGAAAAGGTAGAGGCCAGACCATCCAGAATTTCCAGCGAATGAACGAGGCCGCACGCGATGCTGGCTATGAATGAAATCAAGAATCTGGGCGAATGCAACGCCAGACCGTGCATTAGTGCGCTTTCGTGGAAACGAAATGCAACTATATTACATTACGTGTAACGGGCAGACTGATTATTAGTTAACGAGAAACCCGTAAATGGAGAACTTTTCGTCCTACTTCCCGAAAAATGTAGGAATGAAATAAATAGATTCATACGTAATTAAACCATTATTAATCGCGCGAAGTGCGCCTCATCTCGGTTCTCAAAATTAGATAAGTGTGCATTATGTAGGAATTTTGTGTTTATTGCATAGAAACTGAATTCAGAATATTTAATGCAAACACCTTTCACATGCAATTTCTACTCCTAAATAATTACGGGATATTATATTAACCTCTATATTTAAATACAAAGTAACAAAAAGCACAATAAATATATTCCATTGAGAGCAGAATAATGGTAGCGAAGACGAATGCGTTGTTTAATGAATAATCTATAAGTCAAATTTTACATAACGTAAAAGGAAATTCCCACGATTGAATGTGACGAATCGAGCATTCAAGCGAAACTTCAAAGATGACATTTGCAGCAACAATAGAGAGAGGGGGGGGGGAGGGAGAAGGGGGAAGAAATAGGGGAGAGTTTGTTAAACTTCACCGTTTCGTAATGAAGCCTCGAAGCAAGATGATTCATTCCCTCGATCTTGGCAGCGTAATTAATCGGTTCACTGCAGCAAAGTCAATCAACTGCAGTCGGCGAAGATAATTAACGACCACGGAATCGATCCGCGAGATCAAAGCGGGACGGGCTGGAAAAGACTCCATCAAACGCACGAATAATAATAATACCTAAACGCGCCTCACGTGACATCGACTTATCATAAAACCGTCGGCCTATCATAAAGATCGATTACTTTACCCTTGTCGACTTTTTCCTCGATTTTGAAATGACGGTGTGATTCTGAGACTACATGAAGAACTTGAGAAATGATTAAGAAATGATAAATGATGTTAATTTCTACAAAGCGCTAGCTGGTTGATTAAGCTTTCGTTAAATTTCTTTTTATTTCGGGATAAATTAAAAAATTATAATATTGTTATTAAACTTTCACTCATAAAGAAGATAAAAAATAATTCTGTTAAATCTCTTTTTAATTACCTACAACAAACTACAGTTAAATACATATTTCAATACTTTCCAAATGTGTGCCGCTTCAGAATAATTATAAATTAATAATGTATAATTGTAAATAAAATAACAGAGAAATTTATAAATTTATTACGATGTTTATTACAAAAATCATATCGTAATAAATGCTAATTAATACTCATATAATGCCATAAATCATAATTTATTTGCTGTTTTTAATTAATATTATAAAATTTATCAAATGATTTATTAATTAATGTCATAACAGCGGTATTTTCAATCAGATCTTTTTTTTCAAGATCTTATTTTTTGCATTTATCTTCGATTTCTACAGAGACACGTGCAAACGATATAACGAGTGACACGCTCGTTATCGCGAGTAGCCGAGAATGACAATTGGATTGAAATTCCAACACAGGGCGCATCGAAGACGTAACAATTTAATTACGCCGGATCTCCAGTTCGAAATATAGACCGGAATAACGAGTATTGGCCGGTGTATGCAGGCTCAACGCGAAAATGCATAAAAAACTGGTGCGCACTAATGCAGAAATTAATTTAACCATGCTCGCTCTAATTATCAATACTCGCCGGAGCTTTAACTCTGAAACGGAAATTACACGGCGAGAATGGAGCAACGGTAAAAATACCGTAGCTGCAAAAAAAGTGGTCAAAACATATCAACGTATCAAACCGTGTAAATTACGTACAAGATTTATGCATGTGATTGTTCATTCATTATTAAAATGTCATGACCACAATTATTTTATATAATTAACATATACGATCCTAAATTTGTAGTATATTAAATTTGTAGTATATTAATGAAATGTTGTAAAATATTAATATTATATAAAATTGTTGTTATATTATACTGCGTTTAGAGTCCGACAAACCAAGTCGACACGCAGCTCATTGATTGGCCATCAAAATCCAGATCTGACCGTTTGACGATTTAGATATATTTCTTACTATTATGTAATTTACGGTCAAAAAGAATGTAATAATTATATAAAATATAAAACAATTAAAAATAAAATCAATGTGATATACAATAAAAATAATTCCGAGAGTATTTTTCTTTCGACACTCCTGTATGTTTCACGGTATCTCAAGTAAAGCTTTAACGCGCCGCTTGATGCCGCCGCCGAGACCTTCCGTCCCCAATTGTGCCGCTCGCGACGGCATAATTGGATTTGCAAGCGTTTAACGAGCCGCGCGTGGACCTCGTCGGGCCCGTTAGAATGCACGTTACGGCTCTGTTTAACGCCATTGCAGCGTGCGATCTGCACGCGTGCCGTCACATCGACGCGTCGTGTGAGCGAGCGAGCGCGTATAGCGGCTGTATAGTGCATAGTCGACTGCTGTTACGTGGCCCGTTTACACGTGTCACTCGTATCGCATCACACGTCATTACCTTTCCAACCTGCAACGCGTCGCACCACTTCGTTATCTATGGTTCAACAAACTTCGAATCGTCGCACCTGCCCCGATGCTAATGGCTTTCGGTGCAATCGTTAAAACCTGCAACGTGCAACGTCGATCCTCATGGCTATCGTAAAATCCTGCGTCCTCCAATCTGCTTTTTTTACCACGTTTTGCCATTACATCTATATGTAATGGCAAAACGTGTGTCTTCCTCTCTCGTAATTTAATATATTAAACAACAAACTATAGAGAATAGGCTATATTCGGTGCTAAGATCTTGGGGTTAACTTTATTAATATTATTTATGTAAATATTAACCCTAATCCCTCCAACCAGAGTCCCCCCATTTCTAACAGTTAATTGTAATGTGCATTTTTCAACAAATAATTATTATTAAAAAATATTTAAACAAATAATTTCCAAATTTTCTTTACATTAATTTTTAGTCTAAGGTATAGTATAAAGAGATTATAAACATTTTTGTGAAATTTTTTGAAGTTATTAACATAGTGAAAAACGCACTGGACATGAAGTACCCTGGTTGGAAGGATTAAGTTGCGGAAAAAACGTTGGAGGAATTAGGATTAAATACCTTCTCACAATTCGATAGATTGCGCCGACTCTTTTAAAACACAACGCTTGAGAAGTGAAATCCACAATCAATCAATTTAAATCAATTTAATTTTTGATATTCATAAATATTAAATTTAAGATTCCTGTAAAGAATTTGCGAAAAATATCAGCCAGGATTCGAACTTTTGGGACCTCTCGATTATCCGGGGCGGGGATTTTAGTCAATTCGACTAATTGAGGCATGTGGTGATATTAATCGCAATAACCGGTAATAAAAAATTTATGTAAAATAAATTATATAATAATGTGAATCTTGGCTGAGGTGATATTCTTCGCAGTCTATCGAATTGTGAAAAGGTATTTAATATTCACATAAATAATATTACTAAATCTAACCAAGATCCTAGCACGGATCGAATATGAACTATTCCTATAGTTTGTTGTTTGATACAATTATGGTTCCTACTTTCACTTATTATTATTTGTTAATATATCAATCAACATTACTTCCCTTTCTGGCCATAATTGTTACTGTTTAAGTCTAAAAATGTATATCTATTTGCTATGTATTCTGCACTCTGTAAAATTTCTTATCCGAATATGAACAAAGATTAAAAAAAAAAAGACCTTAACACAAATCCTGAATTTGTATTTATAGTACTCTTTTTCTTTACTTTTATTCGCACAATCCAATAATAAAGTTCATGTACGAGAAGATTAAAGTAATGGGTAGGTTGTACAATTGGAAGAACTTGAAAGAGTTGGTGAATGTCCGACGGGAACAATAAAATCTTGAGATGTTAATGAATTCCCGATTGAGACTTTTCCTGTCGACGTGTTCAATGGGCCATGAGTTTTATCGACTTTCGCGACTTTTGCGAGGTGGATATTGATATCAACGAAGAGACAGAGAGCGTCCACAATAAGAACTTTATAATGGCTTTCACGATAAATCTTCATCGCCCATTGTTAGCTCTCGGAGTATCGGTTGCCTTGCTTGCTCGAGAGGTCACCATACAATACGCGGAGGATCCTTCGAATTATCTCTTTTCACATCAATGTGTAGAGACAGTCTCTTTATTAAAGGATCAAAACCGAAAAATCACGCGAAGTATTTTTGGGATAAAAGGAAATCTCTCTTGGCGTATGTCATATACAGGGCATAAGATCAAATATCTTATTTTTCAAATAAAATAAAAGAAAATTTCTGCCTCTCTCTCTCTCTCATAATGCTTAAAAAATATTTATAATATAAAAAGAGATATTAAATTTGATCACTAAAAAATTAAAAATGTCGAAATATTAAAAAATATTCTAAGATAACAAATAAAATTTGATGTGTCACGCAACAAAGAATTCAGGTTTCATTAAATGAATTTATTAATATTAATATAAAATAAAATATAAATAAATAAAATATTAATCTTATATAATAAAAAATAAAAAATAATATTTATATTATAAAATAAAAAATATATTAAATCTATCATATAAAACAAATCTACCATAATAAAACTATACCAAATCAGAAAATTATGAATGTATCCTTTTATCGTCATTTTCTATAAAAATTTGATAATATATCTATTCATTAGAAAATAAGAAAATTATAGTATAAATCAACACATAATGGATCTCCCCATGGGAAATTTATTTCACGAAATATAAAATATACCAAAAAGAAAATAATATCTAAGATCATTAACCGAGGCGCATTAAGAACGCAACCCAGATTTTCCGCCGAGCTCTTCCTGGGAAAGATCTAACGATGCGAATCATCATCGCTATTGTTGAACAAAGATATCAATGAGAGAGAGGTCGCGATATAATATTCATCGGAAATGTATTATTACGTATTATTATGTAGTTACGTCGAATTGTTGTATGTGAAATGTGAGATTTCGAAAGTTTTAATTTCATAAAACGCTACTGTAAAATAAGTTTCTATAATTAGAATAGATGAAATAGATAATCAAGAGAGTATTATAGTCTTACAAAAAATTGAAAAAACATAACAATTCTTTAACAAAAATATTATCAGTTTCTTTGAAATGTTCGCATCTTTTCAAATTACAGTGAATTTATGAAAATGTAGAGAATTGGGAAGAATATTTTAAGAAATATTAAAAATGTTTTTTTATTATATTATTATATATATGTATTATATATATGTATAATAACATATGTATTTATACATATGTTATTTTTTCATATATATACATATATTTCATTTGCTCCAAAATTACGCGAAGAGTTGTTAATATAATATTGATGTTTCGTATGATATCTACTTTTTCGCTTCTTCCCCTTCCGTCTACTGATGGTTTTCGGAAGACTATCGAGGTATAAGACTAGAAAAAGAGCATAATGGACCAACTATTCGAGCGAGCACGCGAATCGACAGGATGAAGAGTAGGCTCATTGTCTACTCCGTGGGATCGGTGAGATACGCGTGTCTTTACTTGCGTCTTCGAGCGGAAGGAATCGCGATTATGTCTTTCTTCTCGTCGTCGATCGTGCATAACGATGGTCGGCGTCGTGCCAGCTCTCCACGAAGAGCTCTTCTGTTGTCATGAACGAGGTAGAATCCATAATTGGATGATTAAACATCTTAATTACTCGTCGTGAAGATAAACGACTCAATCTCAAACACTGTTGATGCCAGTTCGTTTAATTGATTGGCCATATCGAACATCAATACAATTAAAATAATAGTTACCTATAATAGTTACCAAATTACAAGCAGTTGAACGATGGTTTCATATAAAGTTCGCATATCTACAAAATGTGCTTACGCGTCCCAATTTATGTCAAATTTATTTTATCTAATTAACTAATAATTATCGTGTACTCTAACGTTTATTCAAAGATTAAAATTTTGTTTTAATCAAAAAAGTATTTACGTTGGTCAATTTAGTTTTTATTGTATTGTAGTATTTATTCTTTTATTTTTATGAAAAATTTTTACGTTCTAAAAGGAATGAGATTGCGTGATTTCAATAAATTACGAAAATGAAATTAAACCGAAAAAAATATGACAACTCGTGTTTTTTTACACTTATTAAAATCAACAATTCAGAATTTCACTCGTCTCGGAACGTAAAAATTTCGAGATAAAATATAATAATAAAAAAATATATAATATTCATTTTCATGCGATTACGAATTAACTTTATTCCTTAAATTTATATTTAACATAAAATTTCATAACTTTTTAAATAATTGATTATTTAAATTTTCTTAAAAAGAAATATTAAATCATTTGTGTCATCATATATTAATCAATTGTCAATATCAACTGACTGATATAGTATGCATAACATCTTTTATTAGAAACGAAAACAAATTTAATTAATAAATAAAAATCTATATCACGGGTGCTATGAAAAAATTAATAACAAACGACAGATTAACATGCATAAACGCAGTTATCAACTTATATGAGCTCTACAATATTATTAATCAATTTTAACCGTTATACAGTAGTTCGCGTAAACTTTTGCGATTTCAATACTTTAATTAACTTAAGACTTTGAATTCTACTCCAAGATATGTTATGAAGAAGATTTACAATACATAAAGAGAGGAGATATTTTTGTTTTGTATATATTTACAATTTTTAATAAGTAGTATGATATAAATATTTAGAGAATTTTCTAATTCTAGATATAAACATTACAATAACTTCTCATATTTTCATTTCCTTCAAACAATCTTTAATCCTTTATTTCAACTTTCATTATGAGAGAAAACAGGATTAAGTTTGCTACTTTATAATGTTTAATCTTGATCTTTAAAGCTATAAGATTTCAATAGCACTAAAAGATATACGGTCCATTCAATTGCAGGATTATCTATCTCGTTGCATAATTTAAACGCGATGACTAGATGGTTAGATACAGTAGTACCTTGTTCCACCTTGATAAGCCACGGTAGTGGCGGTAGTCAATTAACAAGCCAGCTGAATATCTCGTACGTCGGCGCAGTACATCGATAATTTATCTATCGCGATGCACTGTTTACACGAATGCGCACGCGGATGTATTGCGCTCAATTATCTCCGCTTGATACAACAATGTTACAAATCAGTTCGTTAGACACCATTAATCTCGGCGCGCGCGATTACTATGCGCATATACTTACCGCGGATATCACTGCTTTACATTCTCGTTAACCGAGGGTGGGTTCTTAATAAGTGATTTACTACAAACGCAAGTCGTGGTTTAAACGTAACGATACGGATGAGTAAGGGAAGTTCTGCTCTGGGTGTTTTGTCTTCAAGTCTTTGTGATGTTACACGGATTCGCGATATAATGCATAGACCATGCATAGATCGTGCCACGCTGTTTCTTATGCACTATTGTTCAAATGCGTAAAGGTATTATTAGTCGCGAAGTGAAGATGAATATATAGACATGACAAGCACAAAACGTTTTTAATAAATAAATTAACCTTTAAAAAATAAACAGACGGTAAATTTTCGAGATTTTCATGGTAATCGCATGTGGCCATTTATTATAATTTCCTATGTTTCCTCGTGATGATGTTCAATTTATGAGTTAATTTATCATATTTTTCATTTATTTTTTCTATTATGAAAAATAGATTAACTTTATCGTCCAAGCGAAAGCCAAATGCAAAATACCACTGAAAATTAATTATAAATAATCAAATTTTATTTTTTAATTTTAAAATGCGGATTTATATAAAAATTGAAAATAAATTCAATTGTTTAAGCGTTACGAGAAAGTTGTCTCCTGAATATTCTGTTATCTTTGTAATGTTAACACGGATTCCCAGAGTAATGCATACAGTGCTATGTTTCTTATGCACGCTACACGCCATCGAGAGGCGTGCAGGTATTAGCCGCGGGATGAATATCGATGAGCACACGAGTATGTACACGCTGTCCCTAATTGAATCTAGTTCGAGCACACACTGATAAAGTTACATAGATATATATGCTAAACTGACGAAACAGAATCGGGCTTTGGATCCGGTTACAAGTATATTAACTCTCGTAATCCCAAAGTACGGATATATGTTGCAGTTCTTCAAAAATAAAAATATTATAATACAAGATATTGTGTAATACAAGATTTGTAAATATTGTGGAAATAATATTTAAATATCGATAAAGTTATATTCTCAAACACAACTATAAACACGTTTCATCTTTGGTTTCATCTTCAGAATGTTTTCACGAGTTTTTAACTCTGAAATTTGCAAAAATAAATAATCTCTCTTCTATATCTCTTTATGAGACTTAATTTATACCAAGTCCTGCAATGCAAATTGTATTTAAATAATAAATTAACAATGAATCGCTATTCTCTGTTAGTCTCTCTCGTGATTGAGATAATTTATTATTAATTTGTAATTAAAATACATTTTGCAAGAGTTCTATTATTTAATATTAATTAAGTATTGCGAGAGACAGAGATTGTGAATAAAAGAGGAAAAGAATTATATATTTTGTGAAATAATAACATTCAAAGGTAAAAAAAATTCCACAGAATCTGAAAATTGTATCGTTTAAATAAAAAATGATGATAATTTGTTATTAATTTTATCGCAAATAATATAAATCTCGTTGTTTAACAAAGACGTCTTAGTACAGGGTGATCTGGGAAAAATTATGACACATAAGCATAATCACGTCAGTATTGTATTCCTGTCTCTTCGCAATATTTTGATAATGATTCGATCTTTATTGTCACATGTATAGCAACGTATTATTAAGTTGTGTAGTTAATCGAATCTTGCTTGTGCTATCGCAATAACGAGACACAGTCTGACCGCTCCCTCGGTTCTTCACAGATGAATCATGAGGAGAAACCTCGAGAAACCGCGATACGTGCTTCGGGCCGACATCAACGTCGATCGACTTGCTGCAGTTGACATCCAAGTTTCACGGTTTAAGACACTTTTACCGCAGCATTATAGAGTCAATATCTTATAGAATTTAGGATCAAATTTAATCCATTTATAAGATGTTAGCGTTAGGAAATTATATCTTTATATTATATTATATTTCTAAGTAAATAAATTGAAAAATACATGGTAAAAAATAAAAAATATGCGTGTATTCTTTACTAAATTGCGAAACTAAACCAAGTTTAATATGCAATAAAAAATAAATCTTAAATTTTATTCAATGATTCCGTTCACACGCACGAAGTTCACATAGACAAACTTTCTCCATCCTCTGGCAGATATGGCCGACCCAAGACGGCCAGCTGCAGAATCAGATTACTGTTTGGACCGGAGGTCGGAGAACGCAATTATCCCGCGATTAGCAAGCCCTCGAGCACGTCGCAGTTCTACAGTTCTGACCGCCATTAGAGTAACTCTCGCGGAACTAGCAAGTGCTCGTCATTTCTGTTAGTAGTCTAACAACAGACGCGAGCGGAGAAACGACAGATAATTTCGTGAGAGCAAAGTATCACACTGATTTAATTAATCAATACGATTCATTCATTAAAAGCTTTAAAAAACTTGGCTTAGAGAAAAGATTGAAATGAATCGTATAACAGACGAATACGCCAATTAAAGCGCATCGATAATTGAATGACCGACCAATGATGGGATCAACGTAATTATGACAAAATAACGCCGCGCACGACGTAATCAATGGACACTCGCTAATAACACGAGCGGCAACGCGATTACGTGTCGCGTGTGATACCGATGCTCATTTAATTCGTCATTAATCGGGCGTGACGCAAAATTGTGGCGCAGTCATTATGAGCTGATTACAAAGCGCCAGAAGGGAGCGCGACGTTATAATGACACGCCGTGATTAAGGACCCGAATCTCACACATGCGTCACATTCTCTTCATCTGGCAAAATCAAATTAAAGATTGAGAATATTAACAATTACAATGAAAAGTATTTAATCGTATCCTATAATACGGTCGTGTAATTAACGATTAAAAGTTCCAATCACTTTGAATCGTTTATTAATTTTCAATATTAATGTAAAAATGAACTCTCTTATGCTTTGAAAAAGTGGTGATTTCTACGATTGTGTCACGTCTTATTACAATTGAAGTAAAATTCATTGGTAGTAATAACGGATATTCGAATCTCATTTCACGTGAGATTCGAATATTTGATGCCGGAATCTTTACCTTCTACGCGGCGGATTCATTGCAATTCTTTAGAAATCTTTCTTATTTAATAACGCCACCGAGAGAATGCATAGTAACGAACGGTATCTCTATTCATGACGCTCTGATTCAATTCCGGCAAATTCGTTTGCAGAATATAAATAAGTTGATCAGCATTTTATCTTGCTTAATAAACAAGAAACTCAACTCTAGCAACAACATTGTGGTGTAGCGTGTCTTCCTAAAGAAATACTTCCAAGTCAAAGGATTAATAATGACTCGGATAGAATAATCTCTTCCATGTGTTTCTTTCTCTCTCTCTTTCTCGCTCGTTCGAGAGTCGTCATAACTATCGTTAATATCACTGATCACGATTTTCTATCAAAAGTTTAATAAAACAAAACGGTGTGGCGTATTAAAGTTCAGAGATAGGGGAAAAGAGAACGTGGGAAACTTCGTGATACGATAACTTACCCAGGGGCCAGCCATATATATAGGTACTTTGAAGAACCGAGGTAAAGAAAGCACCACGAAAGTTACGGAAGAAGAACCGACCGGAAGGAAGAAAGGAAGGAAGGTGGCTTACCTGAAACAAACAAGAAAAACAGCGCGTTAAAAGTTCGCCCACACTCTCGATGAGGTAGGTTTTAAGCGTCGTCGCTTGAAATAAGCGCGTCACGTATTTCCGATATTATTTCCGGAAAACCGCATCGACGGCGAATCGTCGTTCGCAAGGAACAAAGTTACGGCGAACGTGTAACTTTTTTTATCACCTCTTTCTCCCTCTCTCTCTCTATCTATCTATCTATCTATTTATCTCCTCAAAGCTTCGCATTCCTGTAACACACAGTTAAATAATCTGGATACAAATTTATTTAAGATACAGATGTTCTGAGTTGTATTTATCATGCGATTTCCAAGTTTCTGCGATTCTCTCTTTTGCTTAATTTTGATGTCAATTTCTTATCTATATATTTTATTTTTATATAACTATTTTTTTGATAACTCAAATATATTTTAAATATTTTACAATCAATATTTTTTAAATTCTTTTCTTTAATTCAACGACAATAATAGATGAGAATTAGCCACTTCGTTAATTGCGTGTTAAGCTCCAAGTTGAGAGCATCTCTCAGGTCGATGCCCTTATTGGTTGCGATCCCCAATACAATGACGGATGGGTATGCGAATAATGCTTTTGTCTGGTTCGCCTACGTTCCCGAAACTAGATCGTAAAGTTTAGATACGAGCTTAGGCAGTTAGATTAATATCTGCAGCGACGCATACACGTATCACACGACACCCACGAGAGGGACTATCGAAGAAAGCGCTCTTTGATCTTTGTAAAAAAATCTTGATACACGGTTGTAGTTCATCGATTGGCGAACGATAAATACACGAAAACACAGCAGAGACATAATTTATCTTCTTCGCCTTTAAATTATACGTCGTTTAAGTATATTACGTTAAAAATATAGTTTCGACATCTTCAACAAATAAATCAAATTATTTTAAAAACATGCACGCTCTATTCTACAGTCTGTAAATTTACATATGTATGTAAGAGATCATATAATTTACATGTGTATGTAAATATAATGTAAATACAATGTATATGATTTCTTTCTTTACAGAAAGAATATAATCATTGATTTCGTTTATTGACTTACAATTAGAACCAATATTTTTGAACAAATTATTTATCAATTTCTGCTGCAATTTTTCCTATGTTGCAACTAAACGTTCAAATGCAGCTTTTCCGTAAGTTTCATGCAACTTGACGGTGCTAATTATTGGACTAGATGCTTGTTAGAGGTAATGATCATGACATAATGCGCGTGGCGCGGCCTGCACCACATTCCGTGTGTTCGTTCCTAGCGAGCTAAGGCGAACGGGAACATAACGGATCTAAATAATTAACTTCAGTGTGCGGGGTCTGGAGGAAACAATTACAAAATGTAACATCTAATTGGGGATAGGGATGCGGGGGAAGAAGAGAAGAGAAACAGGCGGAAGTCTACTACTAGCCTACATACGAGAAGAATGCAACGCGTGCATTCGCCTTGAAGTTTTGTTCTAGACCAAGTGGCGCCTGCCCGGCTTCACGGTCTGAAAAATCGTCCACTTTTATGGCATTCAAACAAACTGACGGAAATGGGTGGAGAGATTCTATCTGTTATCTTAGAGCAGAAAAGCATAATCAAGAAAAAGTGGTTATTATTCTAATCTGTTGCATGAAGAAGCTCAGAAAGAAAAAAATAACTATTTTTACTATCAAATTCTTATAAAAAATTATTTCTGATATCGATCAAAAGAGAATTTCGAATCTGCATTTATCTTTTCTTCTTGATTGATTTCTCATACAAATCGGATAGTAAAAACTTTGTCTTTTATCACATATAATTTTCTACATTTTTTACCCCTTTTAACTATTAGAAACTTAAATTAATTTTTCCTTTTATTAAATTATTTAATTTTATGGTAATTCAAATGTGAAAATAATTAAAAAGGTAATTTATATATATATGCTCTAGAAATCTGATCAAGATATCGAGAAAATTGGTTCTGAATAGACAGGAAATAGAATAGATAGAATGCTAATTATAATAACGAGACGTGAAAAAATGAAAAATATTAAATACAGATCGAGTTTCAAAGGAAGAGAGAGAAAGGAGGGAGGGTTAGTTGAGGGAGGAGTGCAGAACAGAACGAAAGGATACTTGAGCTCGTCTGTGTACGAGGCGTTGATGGGTGTCTGGCAGGTCACTTCACCGTTGTAGGCCAGGTAAAAAAAGCGGAATCTGCCCTCATATGTCTTCAATCTTCGTATATATTTCACACGTCCTCAAAAAGCCTCACTCGTTGAGGCACTCTTGTGTGTTTGAATACGTATCAACTAAAACTATTCGTAAATTGGACCTATTCTATTTGTAACAAAATCGGTTAACTAACTAGAAAATTTATCCTTATAAAATATAATAAGAAATAAAGATGTAGGGCAACTAAAAATCGCTAATCTCCCCATATTTCTTGATAATAAAAATTATGTATCGTCGACGATAAGAACTATGTATATAATACTATAATAGTAACAACGCAGCTGCTTAACGATAACTGCTGGGGGAAAAAAAGAACGATAAAGGAGGGAGAGACATCCGAAATAAAAGCGCAGACTTCCTATTTGGACTGAAACAACTGTTAGCTCCTCGTTGTCGGGGGATGTCTCTGCCCCATTCTCTTTCCTTCTCTTTTTCCCTCACGATTCTCCACTCGAGAAACCAAGATTACCATTTATAGTAAACGCAAGAAGCATCGGCTAACAAGATGCTTCTACTCTATTTCGAACCTTTTGCCCTTTACCGAAAATTTCACGAATTTCTCTCACTACTCTCCCCGGCTCTTATCCGATTTTCTCGAGTGATGCAACTGAATCGCCGTCGTGTCGCGCCTTCCCGACACCTGTTGCTGGCGCATAAATCGCCAGCGAAAGGATACTTAGTCGCGTTTACGCGACAGTGAAGATATTAGTGTGCACCGTCGGCACTCGAGTCTCTTTAAGAAAACTTTTCACGAAGATCGTCAACATCTGCTTAACGTATGAGGTGTTCCACGAAACGTTCTATAAATGTCATAAAAATGTTTTATCCATAAGATATTAAAACACAAATATATTTTTGCAAATATATTTTTGCATATTTATATTTGCATATATAACAATAATATATATATATATACATATTATACACACATATTGTATATACATTATTAGAGAAGAAAAGAAAGTACATATAGTGAAATCGTCACGGAAATAAAATAAAATACTAAAATTGTCACGTATCAGTATACAGAATAAAGTAATTGTCTCGCTTTCTTCGTGATGTAAGTTAAGATACGTGTCATCGTAAATCGTGATGACAATTCTGTGGAACATCTATGTTACGACGTAAAATCATGTAAGCGGAAATCTTTTTTGTACGCGGTGCTACATCAAAGAAAAGGGAAAATTGCCGACGCGTAGACACATTGTTCCAATGTGAAATGTCGCTCAGCGAGGACGACAGTACATTCACGTTCTCCAATCTATTGTCTTCCACTGAATGAACAGGAACTTGCTCCTCCCCCCCTCTCTTCCTCTTTCCCTCTTCCCGTTTAGAAAAAAGAACAGCAAAAGTGTTGACGCATGCTATACTTTCTAAATACTAAAATTAATTTAAATTGCAAATATAAATCCTTTTAGCAAATATGTAGATCTCGCAAGCCTCATTCCTTAGATGCAATTTTTCAGCATTCTCTCTCTATATTTTTTAAATAAATGATTTCTCCTTAACCTTTTGACTACGGCAGACTTTGAGACGCACTGGCCGTACCATACGGCAGAAATTGAGTTACGATGTACGCCGCGAACTTTTGGGTAGGGATGCATTTTTGTGAAAACATATTTCAATAATAAAAAAACTGAATTTTACTACATTAAAACAAAAAAAACTGTGGGCGCCTTTAGGCGCCCTCCGTGTCAGAAAGCCAAACTGCGTCGAGCGCCTATAGGCGCTCTCAGTGTCACAAACGCAAAATTTCTAAGCGCCTATAGGCGCCCACAGTAGCTTAAGGGTTAAGAAATCCTAAAAAATATTTATAAAATTCTTCTTTGCTTAACTTGAACCTTTTATGAGACTAACTCTTTTATTTTTCAACACTTTTTTCTTTAATTTTGATCTTGACTTTATACCTATGTCCTTTATAGGAGTACAAAGTCATGCGTTTTCAACTCAAATCTCATAAGGAAGGTTGAGCATCGAAAAGTCGCTTTGCGTATATGTAAAGCTGCGTACTTAGGGATTAAACGACATTACGAAGATATAAAGATCCTAAAAGTATAAAATATATAAAATAAGAGTAATAAAATATAAGTAGTAAAATATAAGTAATAAAATAAGAATTAATAATAAAAATACATAAGGTAATGAGTAATAAATAGTTCAACAAATGGTTATAACGTAATAAACGATAATTTTAATGTGGGAACGCATTTTGAAAATAACGATAAAAATATCATCCACCCCATAATGACCGCAAAAGAGTCATTATATAATATCGATTAAAGTTTAATGTGGGAACAAGCGGTTTACGATACCGGGTTAAAATCTACGGTACTGCTACTCGTAATAAAATTGAACGTGAGGTGAGGTCCTAAGGTTAGTATGGCGAGTAGGTAGGACGTTCCTATTAACTTGCTGATAGAAGTTACGACATGATATTGGCACTCGCCTCTTACACATGGACTCGTCTAATTGGCTAATCATATCTACCGTCAAAGTTTATGTCAAGCAGTCAGCAGGCCTCGTTAGAAATTCGACCCACTTCGCCGTAGAGAGAGAGACGGTAGCAGATAACTGCGCTCATGCAGTCAAAGTTCACTTCATACGAGACTGGAGATGCCGGTAAAATGCATCGAATATCAAATTATCGCGCCGACAGGCAACGGTATGTCGCATTTTTCAAATTCCACGATATGTTCATATCAATATTGTATGCTGTTGCGATCGCAAGTAATGATAAGTGCCTTAGGATGCCTGTTAGTGTGTGCACACAGCGCATTTTATTATCTTGAAATTTAAGTTTTTCAGACACAAGCCATAAAGAACAATAAAAAGAGAAAATAATAATAATAATAAGGGAAAGAAATGAAACGCAGTGATGATTACAATTGAAATTGAAAACTAATGTAGTAAGCATCACTACTATCAATTTCCCATATTTAGAAGCTAATATCTACGAAAGATAGTAACGTCGTGTACTGCATTGATCAATTGAGTAGAGAGAAGGTATCATTAAGCTGTCATCAATTCTATTCGTGTCTACTTTCGAGAATAGAAGATGTTAAAAATATCGAGACGCTAATTAAGCTTTCCACGAATGAAAGTCATCCTGGTTACACATTGTACTTGGGTGAACAGTTACTTGTGGTCGTTTCCAAAGACACTCGTTGTTCTCCTATGAAAATGCTGAGATAATTACGTCAAGAAGAACTTCAAATACATAATTTGACGTTCTCATTATCAAGTAACGGCAAATAATAACTTGAAACCAAGCAGAATCAAACGCGTAATTAATTTAATACGCACACGAATTTACGTATTATAATCATCCTTTCGCTCCTTAATGAAGCGGACCTCATATTTTCACTTGAGAACAAGACATAACTTTCGAAATTGGTCACAATTAATTTAAAACAGACAAGCAAAGCAACATAATATGCTTGCTTTTCATTTATACAAGTATAAAATAACTTGTGTAGAATATTCAGTGAAGAAACAGAATTTTATATACGAGTATAGTAGCTATTAATGGAATCTCAATTATGTCTATTGTATTTAATATAAAAATTCATAAAGATTGTTATATTGTTGTGTTTTTCAGATCTTTATTAAAAAAGATATTTTTTTCAATTAACAAGAAACACTATTGTTATTTACTCACTTTTCTAACGACAAATACAATACAGTTTACCAGGATTTGGGATAACTTTTCGTTAGTGAAATTGCCTTTTGAGGGGAAGAAGCAAATAAAAAAGAAAACACGCTTATCCCTGGAGGATAAAATGTACATCGTTAAACTTCACAGAAGACTAATGAAATTGCATTAAACAAAGGAGTATTTCCCTATGCAAAAGTATGCAGATAACAGAGAAATGTAATTAACGTTGCATCTAACCGTGGCGGAATCAAGACAATTCACTTTGCCCTGCGAGAAAGAGAGCACGGTTTTTACATTTCAATTACATTTCCACACGATCTCTCTATGCCTTTTATTACCGCAATAAAACCGCAACGAGAAAACCGCACAATTGATTGTTCTTCAAGAATAATCGATTGTCTTTGCTACGCATAATGAAGTTTAGAATAGTGAAACTAATACATGAATTTAATAAGAAAAGAATAAACAATTTTTTTTCTAATAGTATTTTCGTAATCGTTCACTGCTATATGTATTCCATACAATAGTTAGTGTAACGATAATTTATCATTCTTGACAGCTTGACGAACGTTTCAATTTCCAACTTTCCTAACGCAAGCTTCGTTTCAAGCATAAATGCATCCATGGTCATACTGTATCTTGTACAAAATCACTTGGAAATTGGAATATTCTCTTTTTCGTTTATTCCCTTTTTCCAAAAAGTTAAAAGTTAAATTTTTTAATAGCAAATCGGAATCGATTAAAAAACTCGTTATCTAATTTCTGCAAATCGACTTTCAATTATCCAACAACTTAAAAATTTTTCAAATTCCAGGAACAAACAACTATAAACTTGTGTTAAATGTAGAATAAATCTATTTTAAAAGCGATCTTTCAATTCTCTGATTAATATCAGCGAAATCGATGATCATCGAACATGAGAATAAACGCTTTGACCGATCTTCGCGAGAGTGTTCTTCTTTAACGGTATTCCAAACACTAAAATACCGCCCCCGGACGGAAACGTGCGCTATTAGGCGATTTTAAATGAAGCACTAGGCGCCCCGGAATTTACTGCTTCACGCTCGTCCGACCGATTTTATTTGCATAGCCCGCTGCCACAGAGCACACCATTCACTCGTGGTTTTGTCACGTAGGCGCAATGGGTATTTTACGATCGAGGGGACGGTGGGGCACCGCGCGGGATCTTACCGGGAAACCCCATAAAATCGCGCCCACCGGCGGCATCTCTGGATTTCAATTACTCGGTCGGACAGCGAAACACTTGGCCATTATGCGGTCCATTCGATCGTGTAATTGCGTTTAACTGTGAAGTCGTCGGATCTTTGAACTTTGTTGTATGAACCGTCATTCATAATCATGACAATAATGATACTTTTGCACTCGAAATACTCACTGATGCAAAAGTAATGGTCGACTTCTCCCCAACTGATTTATTTGAAGCGGATAGATATTTCTATGACAAAAAATAACAAAGCTACATAGTTACTAATACAACAATTAAGTTTCTGCAATCATAATAATAATTTTTTTATAAGTAATTGAGTTAAATATCTTCTGCTCCAGTTTTTTTTCTATAAAACTCGCTAAGGTACAAAAATGAATAATAGTTTTATATAGTACCGTATACAGTTTACTTTCTCCACAATTTTTGTATACTTTACTTCTGACCGTCAATATCATACTCGCAACGGCTTGAGACTTCGAGGAAAATGTTAACAAAATATTTTACCAAACGAGTTTACCAAACGAGTACCTCCTGACTCGTACCATTTTTGTGAATATTGTATGATACTTCGCTATCGCGTTTATGCTTTAAAAATAGACCAACAGACACGTCCGAATTTATAAGGCAGCAGTAATAAAGTAGTCTAAATTCTGAGCGTTCCCGGAATGATATCAAGAAGTTATAAATTCCATCCATCATTCTCGCGGGAGTCGTGAAGTTTCACTTCGTTTTTAATTCACGTAAATTCCTAGATTCACCGGAGAGAAAGTTTCGATCGATCGGAGGAAAATCAGTAAGTGGGGAAATTGAGTGACGGATAAAACTTTCCAACAATAAGATTCAGTTGGCGCGCACGCGCGCGAGAAGAAGGTGATTAATCGCGAGACAGCGAAAAAATCTTATATCGATTCGCAGAGCCCTGCGATTATTAATCGTCCCTGTGGAGATTTCATAAATCAATCTTTCGAAACTTTATACTCCCTCTTGACTAAGACGATGATCGCGCGTAACTCGATTCAATTTGCGTGCCGGTAACAGGCGCACTAAGCGACTTCTGACTTACTTATCCACGTATAGAATGCAAGAATTATATTTCGCCCGTCTGTGAGCAAATTGACAACACGCGGTTATGTAAATCCTCGAGCAAGATGACGTCTCGTGTATATAAATTAATAGCAACATTACATAACAAATTTAAACTTTTCTTCGCCAGTGAATATTAACAAACAAATTTCAATTGTTTACTTGTCTGGCAAATTATCTGCGTGCCGCCGACTAGATTTGTCGGACATTGAAATACAGAAAAATCGCCAACTTTAAAATCGATATAGATTTTAATTTTTAATCCTAAATTAGATGAAGAATTTATTGCGAAAATGACGCCCGGAATGAGGAAGTTCTAGGAATCCTGGCTGAGGTAATTTTTCGCAATAAATTCTTCATCTAATTTAGGGCCAATCTAATTTGCTAGACGAGTCGATAAACAATTGAAATTTTATTATATAACAGATCTTGTATATATAAATTGATAGAAAATTCTACAAATTATAAAGATGAAAACTTTCCTCTCTCATAAATATGTATATAATAGATAGAACACTTTATATAGGTATATATTAAGTATAATCTCTTCAAAGACACAGAAATAGGGTATAGAATAGATGATGCGTGACAAGGATCGCGATGAAACGGATCACGAAGAGTAACGGGCACAAAGGGATACGATAGGAACCGGCCAATGAGTCTTCGTATCTGCAGGAGACAGTCATTGTCATCGGAAGAGAACATTGTGCATTTACTTAAGAACGCACTTTGTATTCTCCGCCCAGCAGGTTGTTCCAAATAATTACGTCACGAACGTACGCTGACGGTCCTCGTTTGAAACCGCCGCGACAATAAACCGTCCTTTTCGCCCTTTACCTCATTCGTAAAATAGAAATCCTCGCCGGCTTACGTCTATCATTTCCAGATAAGAATGTTCTTACACAACGGCAGACATTAAGTACAAAAATAGAATAGTAAAAATTAAACTGGACTGACGCGAGAACAGAATAATTTCAGCAAACTATTAATGAAAGATAGTGAAATGATAATTTCGAACGTGGTAAAGCTCGTAACTTGATAAGTCGCGAGACATATTAATATCCAACGAGCGGAAGAAGCGAGCAGAGTCCTTCTTGGCACTTGGCATCTTGCATCTAACCGTTGCGAGAATCGTTGCGCGCGAGACCACTTGCGATATCTTAATAAAATCTGCAGAGCTAATTAACCCGCGTGCGGTTTCGCATCCCCGCGAGCGTTTATACCTTCTCGCGCGGTCGAATATCGGATGTCGATTACACGTTCATTTGTCAATAGCAGGCCGTTCGCCGGTGGTGTCCGTCGGACCGTATCGGCACAATGTAGCGGGCGATCCTATTCGAAGGATATTAATCTCTCTCTCTCTCTTTCTCTTTCCCCCTTTGTCTTGCGCAATAATAGTAGTTCCGCGCGTGTGTTTTGGTATCTCTTAATCGTCCACCTGTCCGCCTCTCTCTAATGGTAGCGCAAGGCAGGAATAACGTTCGCAACGGCCGCGCCTATTGATTTGTCAGTGGGTCTAATGGATTTCCATACACACAAGCCGGAATTCCGAACTGGAGGGGTACGCTAACCATGCCACGAGTATTAATACGGTCGTTACGGGCCCCATCGCTATGCCGTGGTATCCCGCCATCCGTTAACCCTTTCGTCCGTGAATTCCCTTTTCCGGTCGAGGAATTCATCGCTGCGCGAGTCTCTCTCGGACGAACCGTTGACGATCGAAAAGAGTATCCAATACTGAAGATTTATGATAAAAATATCGAATTACCAAAGTTAATTCCCGTTCATTGAAGATACGAGTTTACGTATAAACTGGAGAATAGAAACGAGATGCAAGTAAGCGACAAAAAGTATATTTTTGCTGAAAGTAAGAAAAGAGACCGAGATTCAGAACGATCTCTAATCGTAGTTTACGTCACCGTCTCCCCTCCTCCCTCGAGAGGTGTCATTTATACTAATATATAAAAAGAAAGCCTGTTTTTTTGTTACCACATAACTCAAAAACTACTGAACCGATTTCCTCCAAATTTTGACACCATATTCTCATATACACTAGTACGGACATAGGTTATACAGCATGTCTAAAAATATTTTCATTATTCAGAAATTGATGTTTTTATTTTTTATCATTTACGGCTATATTAATTATGTAGTACAGTGATGTCACCGCTAGGCGAGCTTTATTCACCTGTAGAGATCCTATAATAAGAGTTAGGACAATCAAGTCCTGACTTTTGATTGGTCCGACATTTTTTCTCTATTCGGTACATTTCGGATATTGTGGGTTTGGGGGGGTCAGTGGTTGCTTCGGAAGATAAGCTAACCTTCGGAAAATAAGCTAATCTTCGAAAGATAAGCTAACCCGTACAAACACTACAAACGGTTGTATCTACAGAGACTATCTTCAGAGGCTATCTATAGTGGTTGTATCTCGTTATTCTACGCATGCGTTTATGCGAGAAAAAAAAGAAAATATTGCTATCTCTTTCTATCTCCACCATTTCTTGTCTCGTATGTCATAACTCTTATTATAGGATCTCTATCCACCCGCAAGCAGATTATATAAGGAGCAATGTCTTCGGGTTTCTGTATTCGCGAATTTATTATCAGTTCTACTCGGTTATCACTATGCTTCGAGTACGATCAAATTTATCAAGATCTACTGCCTGTGCTCGAAAAATATCGCTTCCAATACGTATGATTCGGTCACACTATTATCTCGGGCGAAGCCGAGACGGAGGGCGCTAGTCTATTACATTTTCAAAGTGTGTCGTTTCTTCATTTGGTTTTGTTTTTCTTGCTCGACGATTTAAAAAATCGTTCGCACGGGACACCACGCATAATTCTCGAATGCGACGAACGCGGGAATCGATTCGAGCAGTTGCACGCGCTATACATATGGTAAAGATACGGTAAAGATACGACAAAGAGAGTGTCTGCGCACACCGTATACCGGTATCGCTCTCGTCGTGACCATTCTCGCCCACACGTTTATAAATCGTTCTCGTGCGTCTCGGGATTGGAGACCCTTCCCATTCGTTATGGAGAAGGAAGAGGATGAGGAGAAGGAGAGGCCGAGCCCCATGGCGGCACCGTCGTCTGTGTCTCGTCGTATCGTCGCCCGCGCTCTTCCTGTAACGCGTTACGCTAACTTCCCTATCGAGGCCGCATTCATTCTAGTTAGAGCGCGCGCGCCCAGCCATCGGCCGTTATATATCTCAGCTGATTTGAATTTAACGGTCATCGCCATTGTGCGTACACGCGCGTCCGGTCCGGCCTCCCGCTTGTCTGCATTTTTCTTTTCTCTTATTTCGCAACGGAATAATCCGCGCAACGATCCGGTTACATTTGTTGCTGTCGACAATGTAACGTGACAGTGCGACGCGCCCTATATGTTTATATTTAACTGTTAATATATTTTATCGCGTCATACAGAGAATATATATGTTCGATTCTCAATTTTCTAAATGATAAAGCAAAGAATAAAGTAAAAAGTACATGTTAATGCAATAACTAAAATTTTTATACGAGATAGAAAAGTTTTCGTTAAATAATTAATTAAGTTTTCGTTAAATAGCCCACTTGTGTTTCTGCAATTATATATGAACATTATTAAGAGAATATTTAAACATATGAATGTTAAATAGTTTAGGAGATTAAAACAATGTTTAACTTATTTAATACAAAAGTTAGGCACGTATCAACAAAAGTTTCGCAGCGATGGCGTAATATGGACGAGGCATGTAAAGCAAAATTTTGCTTCTTTGTATGTGATGTAAAATACAAATTGGCTCGAGCGAAGAGACGAGGCGCGGATCTGAGTTCTCGGCAAAAAGGGCTGGAAGTTTGTATATGAATTTCTTAATTAAATCCTTTTTGCTTGCAGTCGGTGATGTTACTTTTTATACTCCGTATTTGCGTGAGCCGAGTCGTTTCATTTCTCTTCGTTTCGCGAAAGTTACGCGTAGCCAACGTGTGCATCCCTTTGCCCGAAGTGCAATTGAGTCCCTGGTAACATAGAAATAAAAACAGATCGACCTCTTTATTCAAATTTGCTGCTTCATTCCAGTCTGCGACCTTACGTTACTTGGCGCGGACGTGTAACCAAACCACCTGCTCGATCGCATTTCTTTTCCCTTCAGTACAACACGTATCAAAACTTCGATAATAACGATAACATTTCAAGTCAATAAATCGACGATTCTATTTGTTTGTCGATATGTGAAATAAGTAATTTCTTCAGTATTTTCTTTATCTTCTTCTATCTCACTGGCAAACAATTTCGAAATTCATTCACGTGATCGGCGTTGGCGAACGCCAACCGCGTGCACTCACGCCAGGCATGCCGGATTATCATAATACCGTATATCGCGCGAGGACGCGCCGCTTCCTAAATAAACATTTGCGTCCGGCGACGTATTCGCATAATCTATTCGCACGTGATCCTCATGCGCACGTAGCACGCACCGCCGGTTCCTCTGTTTACCGATTAGATCAGAGCCTCGAAGTGCATTGTCGGTGGTGGCCTGTGATCCTGGCGAGATTGCGAGGCACATTAGCAATGACGATCTTCCCCAAGTCAATATTCCACCTGATTTCTCTTGACTTCGCCGGTAAGCAACTATGACGATAAGATTCATATTCCTTATGCTAATATTAATTTGAGTTTAGCAGAAGTAACGATGATCATGTATGTCGAGCAATGCCATATTGTTAAACTCGCATGCCACGTATTTTAACTCGGATAGTAATATTTTAAACACAAATATTACATTCTTTTTGACCGTAAATTACATAATAGTAAGAAATACCTAAATCGTCAAGCAGTCAGACCTGAATCTTGATGGTCAATCAATAATCTGCGTGCCGACTCAAGAAGCAGAAAATAAGATGCGTGCCGACTTAATATACCGAATTTTAAAATGCAAGGAAATCACCAATTTAAAATCAACATCGATTTCAAATATTGGCTAATAAATCCCCCCTCCCTTTCTAAATCAGATAAATTTATTGTGAAAAATATTACAGCGAGGATTCGAACCTGGAACTCCCTCATTCCGTGCGGGCGTCATACCGATTCGACCATCGATGTTAATTTTAAGTTGGTGATTTACTTGCGTTTTAAAATTCGGTATATTAAGTCGGTACGCATCTTATTTACTGCTTCTTGAGTCAGCACGCAGATTAGATTGGCCATTAAGATTCAGATCTGACCGCTTGACGATTTAGATATTTCTTATGTAATACTATTATGTAATTTACGGTCAAAAAGAATGTAATATTTGTGTTTAAAATTGGCCATCAAGGTCTTACCGCTCGGCGATTTAGTAATACTTTATTTTATAATATTTATTCCAATTCTTCTCATTTCAATTTTTCTCTTCCGTATCTATATTCCGTGTCTCTTTCACTTTTATCTTATTTACTTCGTAAAATTCTGAGAATTCAGGTATTTTAGGAAATACCTGAATGTTTCAGATTCACATCTTATCGTGCGAACGCGGCCATTGTGTGTCGACCTTATGGGGTATCGTTTGAAAATGGTTCATAGTGTAAACACGCTATTAGAACTTTCCCAGGCGAATCGCGGAAGGGTTAATCACCGAGGCGGCTGTAATCTGAGTTCCGCGATGGCGTAAGCGCACGAGGGGAATAATTAAAGCGCGCGGTATCCCGCTGCTTTTATGCACTCGCCGGTCGATTCGCGGCACAACAGGGCGCCGCCGGTTTCTTTCGTCGCGCTGCCGCGCACGGACGACCGTAATGCACATCATCAGCGAGGGAGATGTAATCGTCGGTCATCCGTTGGCGTCACGTCGCGTGTTAACGTTCCCTGAATCGACGCGCACTCTCGTATCCGCCTGACGTTTATAAATCCATAAATGATCAGCAATGGACGAGCGACCGATGTGGAAACTGTTGTTTCGCTACGAGACCGCCGTATTATCGAGCGAGTGTTTACTCGGCAATAGTAGTTTCGACGACAGGTACTTGATCGTAAATTGTTCGATCGTCGATGTCGAGAAATAGGATACGTGCATTAGTAAATGATCGAATCTTTTCATTTCTGCAGTTACGTTAATCCCAAGTACTGTTAGCGACACCGATTATCTACCGTTCCGGGATAAACTTAGTGTCAAGTTGCTAAAATTTAACGATAGAGAAGACTTTAAGTATAATGTAGAATATTTTATTTTATATAAATTTAATGATTTTTTAGGAGGAAGGTGAGTAAATGAAATTTTTAAAATATTTAAAAAACTTTCTGTATATGAGGGGCATGAGAAGTAAAGATCATGACAGTATTAAGACGATATCTATAGTAGTTAAATTGATAAATGAGATATAGAGAAAAACCTTGTGCCAATACATTACTTTGTATCCTCCCTTTAATTTCTAAGCAAGTCTGCGAAGTAGATCAGGCCATCTTAGTAAAATTCAGCTATGGAAGAAGATTCGTGTTATAAATAAGAGTTATTTCTAACTTAACTGGAAAATTTATCGTCTCCTCTACCGCATTCTTAAAAGAGACATGCGAGGTAATTCCCACGTTCCTAAATATCTCGCAAACGCGCGATATGCATACATAAGAATGCATTATAAATATCGTTATCCTTCTCCTCAGCACTCGCATATTTATCTTTGCGATTTAAATAATATGCGACTTTACACAGACATAAGTGACTTTAAACAACACGAAGCTGTGTTTAACTTTTGAGCCAAGTGTTAAATTTGAAAACACATTAACTCGCAAACCGATTTATTCATTATGCATTTGCATTTTTAAAGGTAGGATATATGTTAATTTGAGGATATCTTTCATTAATACACTTTTCTGAAATTGGAACCAAGCGAGCTTCTATTATAAATCACAGTAATCACCGATGCACGACAGAGCGTGCCAACGATTCCCAAAGATTACTTCAATTCTCATTGCATATTGCAGACATATTAGAGTTCAGGCCACGCCGGACGGAGGATTTAGAATTTTCCTCAATATACGCGATCGTCCACGTTGGATCACGGCCAATTCATGGGAAGGATATCTCAGCGTTTTCAGGTCACGACGCCATAATGCGGAAAACGTGTTAGCACACGAAATAGCAGAAATCGCGTTGCATTTGTCGTAATAACCGTGCGCGATTGAATGCAGCCGCCATGACAAATCACATCCTCACCATATTATATTTTAGTATACTAATTTAGTTTCACACAAAATATTTTGTTTTTTTTTTTATAATACAAATCGACATCCGAACGAACTTCTTAAATTAAATTATAGTACATAAAATACTTTTTGATTAATATTTAACTAATTTTTAACAAATATGACGCATTCAGTTTTTAAGTTTCGAAATTACAGAGGCAGCGTATGGTGGCTCACTCACGCAATAGTTAGATGTGCGGCTCACGAACATGTGTCCGTTTAAAAAGCGATGCTGATTGGCTAATCTTTAATTAATAATGACTTTATGAAGCATAATTTGAAAAAATGACTCGGGACTTTTCGACTTAGTTTTTCATGAGGAATATCTGCGTAAATGGTGGGCGCGAATTAGGTGACACCCTGTATATATATATGTACAGGATGGGTTACAACTTTTGACATAACCGAAGTGTACAGCTACATTGGCTCATACTTATGATAAAAGTCAAATACCATTATGCAATATTCGCAATAGTTATTAATTAAAGTGTCTGAGCCAATGCACGCGTGAGAAAGTGGTAGGTTGGGCTGTTCGGTTTCCTCGCTTATTACATATTGTCGACAACATTGAAAAGCGAGAGGAGAAGTCACGCGGTAACTGGGTATCGGCGCGGGACGCGACAATCGAGTCGCTCTCCGCTCGTGATCGCGATTCGCGATTGTCGCACGCGTCCCTCGCTCCGCGCCGATACCCAGCATTGGCTCAGACACTTTAATTAATAACTCAATACCTATTGCGAAATATTGCATAATATTGCATAATGATATTTGACTTTTATCATCAGTATGAGTCAATCTAGCTGTACACTTCGGCTATGTCAAAAGTTATAACCCATCCTGTGTATATAGGTGTATATATAGTACACACACACACACGCGCGCGCAGCGCGCGCGCACGCACGCACACGCGCACGCGCACACGCACGCACACCGCGCACTGCGCACACGCACACGCGTGCACCACACACACACGCACGCACGTACACGGCACGCACACGCGCACGCACACGCACACACACATCTCACACACACACACGCACACACACACACACACACACACACACACACATATATATATAATTTTATATTTTTGTAATATAGATTTATGTGAACGGTACGCACGAACGGACAAACTGTATCTTCATTTGCGTGAAACTGCTTTGCTCAGGAAGTTTAGATTATAACGTCGAGCAACCACATATCTAAAGCTTCGCTCATATTATTGCCAATGCTTGGCGAGGTGACGTAAGTTCGCAGTGTAGGTCCGCGTCAGCAGCGTGATGATTCCTCCCCGTTAGAGTAAGGCACTTGACCCCGCACTGCTCCCGGAATGCAGCGTGCGTGCGATCTCCCGTCCTGTCCCGTCTCATCTCGTCCTGTTCCGTCCCGTCCTATGTCGTGCCGTGCCACGCGGGATGCCCCGCGGCGCATCCATCACGTGTGCGAAGAGGGGGACCACCGAGTGGTTTGCCGAGATCGAGGGGAACACAGGGTGAGTTATCAATGAAACACTGGGTGCCACACACATAGAATATCGTTCCAACAGTGAACTCGACACGGCCCGATTACCGTTAACCCGTTGAGCCCGCTCATTTCTTTTTCTTTCTATGTTTAGAGATTCAAAGAGATAAAGTGCTTCACAGGAGAGGATTTATACTGACATTTCTTAGACAAAAATAACGTTCTCTTTCGACAAAATGTTAAGTCATGAATAGTTCTCGATCAAAACAAAGCTTTACAGGGTCTCTCTGAGATCATCTTTTATTTTATTTTTTTAATTAGTTTTAGATCTTTTTTTTGGTAAAATTTTGATTTGGCTTGTTTGATATTTGTCATTTAACGTGAAGAGTGACATACACAAAACATGATAATAACACAAAAACTCTCTTTTTCTCAAATTTTTTCAAGTACTCAGTCTTTAGTTTTTTACAATACATAATTCTTCCCGCCTCTTATTTTAAAGATACTGATTATTCGATTTATGTTACGCAGTAGCGAAAGCGAGAAAATCATGATTACACGTTTCATCTCCATGTCTCTATTCGTGGTTCTAAGCTTCAGATGTTCCGCAATTTTATGTTACAATATTCCTTCATACGTTTGTAAATATGAACGACACATTTACAACACATCCAATTTCTCTCACTTGGCAAAAAATCTACGATAACATAAAATATATTATTGTAAGTATTTTTAGAAAATTAAAAATAAAATGATTTTTCTTACTTTTTATTTCAATTTTACTTTGAAATTATTTTGTGTAAAAAATATTTTAAATTTTATATTTAATAAAATGTTTCTTTTCACAAAAACAAAACGTAATCTTTTTTGAAGAACAATATTTGCAGTAACGAGATTTCTTGTAATGATGCGAATATTGTTGGTGCAAAACAGTATCAAATTCATCTCGCGTAATTCGCGGTAAAATACGAACAAGGTGCTAATTATATGGACATACTGACCACTTGTTTACAGAAAAATTTACAATAACGAAAAACTCATTAAAGCGCAGCAATTACGGCGGTAGAAAATCTGGAGGCTTAGTAGAAACTCTAGTAAACTAGTTGGCTCAAAATTACGCGCCGGCGGCGTACCGTGTTGTGGTGCAAATAGTTACATCAGCCAAAGCCAGCAATATCAACTCTTCGTACCGTGAAAGCTGATATATGCATACTTAACATAATTTTGGAATTAACGCAATTTCGGAATTTACCGCACGGCGCACGCTTCAAAACCTCACAATTTCATTACGACGTCGCGTGGCATAATATTGACGTAAACGTGACAGCAGCATTTTAATTAGGAGGAAACAATGTTCATCTTTATCGTGCAATAATTTCTGCAATACCGTTTACAATGATAATTAACTTTGCATACATTAGCATACATTAAATAGGAATTTGTATATATATATATATATATATATATATATATATGATTCTTGATTAAACAAAAAATAATAATAATAATAATAAACTATAATAGTAATACATAATATAATAGAAAATACATCTATAGAAAAAATAAAAAAGATACAAATATTTATGAAAATTAATTTTAATAAACAAGATTGGAAATTTCAAAATAGAGAAATTAACACGATGACAGCGACGACATCGGAAGCGAGCGATCGATGGGCTTTGCGAAAGCATTGGCGGGATCACTCGACGCAAATCAACAAATCTATCGACTGCATACGTCTTCACCAAAGATAGAGAGCTTTACATCGCCATTAGACGAGAGATTCAGGAAACGAATAGAAGCCAAGTGAAATGTATTCGACACGAGGGTCTTTACCGTTATACGCGCGAGTCTTCTTGTCGGGCCCACGCGCCACGGCGATCATTATTATTGCGAATGCGCGCAGTATAATGTCATTACTGGACGGTGTTATGCTGCTGGTTATGCACCGCGTGACAAACGACGAATCGGCCGGTTTTGCGTGCATGCCCACCTGGGACGATTATTCAGGACCGCGAAAAATCACTGCGGGGATCTATGCGGGAACCTACGGTGGAGTCTAGTACGTGGGCCGTGATAACGGCATCAGCTGTCCGCCGTACAGTTACTCACGTTAATGCCCACAGCGGCTCGAAACCGGCGATCCTCGCAGAGAAGCTGCTATTTAGGCTCGCGCTCTCGGACAAGTGTTCGCTGCGAGATGAAGGAGGAGAAGAAGAAGAAGGAGGTGAAGGAGGAGATTCCGCGAGAGCTCGCGGAGTTTATCCCGGCGATTAGCGCACGACGAGCGCGACGTTTTGACGCGCGCGCGCGAATTTTTCCGCGGAGCGGAAACGGTGGGAACGCAACCGAGCCGCGCGGTGTCGAATCGTGCTCACGCGAGTTGGGAGTTGAACAAGATGTATTTTCTGTGAAATGTCTTTTATATACATATAACAAGGGAAAGAAAGAAATATTACATAATTTTAGAAACAAATTTAGCTAGCAAGACCAAGATGTCTTAATAATCTACATATGCATTTGTGCGAGACATGTACGCGTTCTCCTTTCTAATGTCCGTGGGAATAACGTTTCAACAATTCATAATTATCCTGTACGTCGATTGCCCATTGACCTCTGACACTATCGGGGTTAAGCCGGATGATGCAACTACCTCTAAGTAGATATACATCCCCATTAATTAGTCGGAAATATCGGAGAGTTTCGTAATACCATCACTGTTCGTGGAATATTATCGCGGGATAAAGTGACGCATTCTTCCGCGTATCTCACGCTCGCATTCGCGATCTCCAGATCTTTTTATGCGAGAAGTTCAGTACAATCGGAGAAGCCCTTCGGTTACAATTGGCTTCCGCCTTCAAGGAAGCTTTCCAAGAATTGCGCAGTCAGCGATAATCCGCGAATATGATTCATGAAAGGGGAAGAAGATATAGAATGTATCTTTACGGTTGCATATTTCTTCAGAAAAGTATGAAAGCATTTTGCTTATATTTGACTACATATCGATGTTAAGGAATTAACGTCTTCCTTTCGATATCATCCTTAAACACTGTGTATGTATGTATGTGTGTATCGTAATTTTCTGAAATTGGATCAGCCAATTTTGACTATACGCAAGACGACTCATACATTTGCAAAGTAGAAAAAAAGCAAAAAAAAAGAGATAGGGAGAGAGACGTTATCCGTTAAATCCCTCCTTATCTAAGCGGATAAGAATTCTTGGCGTCGATGGACAAGCTTCCTGAGAACACGAATGCCCGATGTAACGTACGTATGCACGCCGCAACTGGCTGCTGGCTGCACTGCCGTTCCGGGTGCAGGGTTAACGAGCTGCATAAAAGGCGTCGGAATATCCGCGACGTTCGTGAACAACGGTTATAGCTAGGAGAGAGCTGCGGAAAATTGCAGCCCGAAAAGCATCGCAACCGCGAAATGCGCGCACCGCTCGCGCTCTGATACTTTTTCGGAGTGATTTCTATCCTGTCGTACAACACAGCCAGAGCGGAAACAATTTACCTCTCTAAATAGACTATAACGCATCGGTAACATCAATGTCGAAGTTAATATTGAAGAATATAAAGCATTTTCTTTTTGCCTAATAAAAAAAATACATATTTTATAGCGTAAAACATCTATATGCTTTTTATTTGTTTATTGTAATTAAAAAATACTGCAAGCGCTAACCTACACGTAATGTGTGTACTTTAAAGTTTTACGTGTCAGACGATTCCTTAATAAAAGATTACCACTGTTTACCACGTATACGATGGGAGGTACAAACGATTTTGCGGAAGCCAAAATCCGTTTACCGGACACGATAAAACCAACAGTTAAATAATAAATAACAATCATTTCCGAAACCCACGAAATATACAGCGAGTAAATATTGTCTCTCATGGAAATTTCACACGTATGTGCTGTAAATTATGCCAGCAACTAATATACAAACGCAACATTTGCTCAGTATTTACAAGGTAATTACAACAAAGTGCAGTCTCGCACCTCTCGCACAAGAGCAATAAATCAAGATTGCAATTAAATTTCTTTTTATTCTTACTTTTGTAAATTTTCATTTTTTGTACATTTTCTTTGTTTTTCTCCATGGAAATTTTAACAATTGTATATTTGGAGTTTATAACGTCAAATTTAAAAAATTCTTTTATTAAAAAAAATTTTTAAGATATTTTTTTATTATTATTCAATAAAACAATTATTATTTAACACAGTTATTATTCACAATTCTTATTCAATAATAATTGAATAATAATTTTTTCTACTGTTGAATTTCTTATATTTTGAATCGGAGTTTTGCCAGGATATATTTTTTAATACATAATTTTTATTGTTGCACTGAAAATCACATTCGTTTCCGACAGTCGCGAATCTTGAACGTGAAATGTCGACTCCATCGGAGTCGACCGATTTCTTCGTACTTTCGCTGAAGTATTTTTCCAGCTCGATCATCCTCTCTTCCTAGAAACCATCGATGGCGAAGCCATCATTGGAGCGGTCGTAGTTACGAGCAGACGGTGTTCAAAGTACTCTCTTCCTGTTCGGATAAAAAACGTCGCGACAAGCTTGCAAGAGCGAACGAAAAGATGAGAAAGAAAGGGAGAAAGAGAAAGAGATTCGTCAGGAAAGCGAGAGTTGGGTTGCGATCAATTTGCATTCAGCAATCAGCAAAAGAAACGCCAATCGAGTTTCGATGAAACGTAAAATGGCAGAGTTTTTCAAATGCTTCCACTCGAACGCGCCTGCAAATCTTTTTCCTTCCGTCAATCTGTGTTCAATGAGTATTGTATTTCAATTATATATATAAACATAGCTATAAATGTTAATATTATTGATACCAATTTCATAAAAATCAGATTAAGATGTAAAATTAATTATTTAAAAAATCCTATAGGAATTTAAATAAAATGTTCATGCAAATCAAAGAGTAAAATAACAAATATATATTCACTTATTGTCTCTCTCGCCAATGATAATTAACTAAAATTTAAATGCAGTCGACTAAATGAGTCGACAAATAAAACTGCATTTAAATTTTAGTAAAAATAACGATGACTTTTTTGAATTATACAAATATTCTGTTTCAGATTGCGATAATACTAGTTGCAATTCTTCAGTAGCGGTTTGTCTATTTATCGACGTGTTTATCCGCATGATTGTGTGACAGTTGCGTTGGGCGATTATGAAACATCGTGCGTCTCGTTAGGATGATGGCTCCTACCTCCAGCTATTTCTCGGTAACGACGCTACATCGTTTCGAACAATATGCGGGCCTTCAACTCCGCGCGAGAAGCACGTAAATAAGTTAATTCATCGACGAGATCGCTAGCTGAGTCGGAGCTGGAGACGTTAAACGTATGTTAAATTTACGTCAAGCTTACGTTAAGTTTACAGGCCACAGCTTGTTAGCGTAGGATTGTTGTTCACAGAAATGACGAGGGATCAATCCGTGGAATGCGAGTGGAGGGAACACTCAGAACGCACGCAGGGAATTTTCGCAGGCATCCAGAATCCGCGGACAAACATCGGGAAAATCTAATACAGGGACGGCATACGCGAAAAGCGTTCCAGATATTCGGCGGATCGACGTGTTTGAATTTTCATAACAATAACTTTTTCATATTCCGTAAACACTCCATAGATCGGATTTGTGCTTCCTGAAAATGAAGTTTATTAAAATAAAGTTTAACAATGTTTAACAAAAATAAATATTTCTATCTTTTACAACTTGTATTTTTCCATCATGAGAACGAGTACTGTGTTGCGAAATTTTTTAAAAATTTATTGTAGTTAAAATATATAATTAAATTAATTTTTCCAATATTAAGACTCATAGATTATTTAAACTCGATTCCATTTCATAAAGGAAACTTGTTAATTTTATTACCATATATATGAAAAGAAATATAATAATTGAAATACACAATATAAAAAAGGACAAAAATTTTGCTTGCGCATATGAATTAATGGTATATGTTTTCAAAGTGTCCATCGGAATCAGCACAGAACTGCAATCGCTTGTGAAAACTTTGAAATACATTATCTAACATAGTAGGAATGCTGCAAGTACATTTTTGAATATTATTTATCAGCTCTCCGGTATTTTGAGTTTGTACGGCGTAACATTTATCTTTGAGGTAACTCCAAAGAAAAAAATCACACGGGTTGAAATCGGGTGAATAAGGAGGTCATTCCAGACCTCCATGAGCAAATTTCGGGTATCCTAATCCAATTACCCTGTTGCTATACACTTTATGTATCGATTCAGAGACTTCGTGAGTACGGTGTGGGATCGCGCCATCCTGCATAAAATGGAAGTTCTTCACTAATCCGCGTTTCTTTGCATAAAGAATTTAGTCTCCAATAATTCTTTATAACTTTGACTGGTCATGGTTTCTTCAAAAAATTGCAGGTATGTACCATTAATTCATATGCGCAAGCAAAATTTTTGTTCCTTTTTTATATTGTATATTTCAATTGTTAAATTATTATATTTCTTTTTCATATATATGGTAATAAAATTGACAAATTTCCTTTACAAAATAACGTTTAATTCATTTCATTCGGTCTACTTGTTGCGAAGTAATAATTACCATTTACTTTTAACACATTCCCATTGGTCACCCTGTATAATGTATAAATTAACGTATTTCGTTATTTTACTTCATCGTGTAAGTTTATTTAAACAGACATAATAGTAACAATATGAATAGCTGTAAAATTAATATCTAAAATTAATTAGTCAGTGAATGAACACGTCTCTTCGACATATATAGGTATCATAATCTTAATTAAAGTTTCGAAACTTCATTTCAACAATAATCGTGTAATTAATTCGGATCATCTCAAGATCTATTTGGATTAAAAGACCTTCATTGTGCGCACGCGCGTGTTCCTGCGACAATTGTATAAAGTCGAATGCACGAGAGAAGTGAGTAGAGAAATGTTGAAAACACAGCAGAGATAATTGCTATCGCACAACCGCGACGTTCAGCGCATTTCCCTACGCAATGCGACTCTTATTTATTAAAGACGCTTTGTTTCGGAAACAATTAGCGACCTGGTAGAGAATGCACAAAGGGTTCTCGTTCCTGGGCTGTGAGAACCGCCGCGTCTCTCGCGCGGAAACTTACATAATTTGGAAAGACGTCGTGACGTTGGTACGTGTGTATACGTGTATCCACTGGAACAATAGTGGCTGACGCTGAAGCACGGGCCATACAAGCCACAGGATCGATACTGCCTGTCTAGAGAGAAGGAGAGAAGGGGAGGAGGGAGGGGGAGAGGGAGAGAGAGATCGAGATTTATGCGAGGGTGGCTTTAAACAGCGCCGACTGTCGTTGTTGGTTTATGCGCGTGGAGTGAAGCCGAACATATGTGGTAATTTATATTAATTCCGTTTCCTTATACGCGTATGCTATATCGCGAGATTGGGCGAGATTGCTTTACTAACAGTATGCTCTAAAAATGAGACGCTGTTCAGAATAATAACAGAATGATAGCTTAGCCTTGTATTATTTTGCATAGAATTTTTTAAAATAGTTTTTTAAGACATTGATACATTATCGAGCTTAAAGATTTTCTTATTTTGTTTTCTTTCAAATTCTTGTTTCAAAAAATACACATAATTTGTGTCACAATTTGTAAATTTCTCCAGTGATCTATCATTTTTTAGTACTTTCTATAAAAAGTATATATGTATATGTATGATTATTATTTAGAATACAGACAGTACATATATTTAGAAGCGGACCGTGGGACTGAAAAGAGCATTGCACAATGAGTATATGGATTATCAAAGGGACTCTTCTTCTTGTACTCAAAAAAAAGAGAAGGGCCTCTCGACGCCCTCGACGAGGATGACTGTCTCGGTCGCTGGTGACTTTACAGAATGTCTTTGAATAACATTGACAAACTTCGCGTACGAATTCTTTAACTTGAGGTCAATCTTTCGTAATAATGTTAATAACTTTTTAATATAAGTTTAGATTTTGTTAATATTAAATATATATATCATTCTTATACGATGAAATTCGAATGTTTTAATGTGTAGAAAATTCTTTATATATCCTGTGGTCAATGTTGTGAAAAGATATCGCGTTTATATAGTTCCTTTTTACAAACAAAACAATATTTAAAACAAAGAATTATGTTATTTAGAAAAAAAATGTTGTAATTTTCACTATTTGTGAAAATAATTAAGAAATTAATTCCAAAAGTGTTGTCCTTTCGATCAAGTCCCACTTAAGTATTGCATTAATAACTGTACGTGCAAGTCGCATCGCATTGTCAGGCAGGTATCCGAGTAGGAATTTTCTCTAGATTGTAAACGGGTGTTTTAAAGACTATTTCAGGCCCGAGTTAAGTGCCTATCTAGGTTCAATCTCGATTTGTCACGCTTTGCTATCTAGGATCCTTATCTCATATTCAATACTGGCCCCGTACCCGTGTAGAAATTTTTCCTAGATTTTATCATTAAAATTAAAGCAGCAATATGTCTTTTGATTTTTGAACGGCTCTTTACGAATCTGATGATGATTTCAAAATTTTAATATTCAACGTGACGGATTCAATGGTGGACCTAATGTGTTTAAATAATAATGATGTGAGTTTGTGTGTGTGTATATGTATGCGCGCGATAATGGCAAATGCGTGTGTACGTGTGAGTGTGCGTGTGTGTGTGCGCGCGCGTGTGTGTGTGTGTCCGATTAGAAATTTCTTCGAGTGTTCCCGTTTTTCTCTTGCATATATGGACCAAGTTATATATATGGGCTCGATCTACAAAGCCAACATTGGTCTAAGCTAAAATTTTTATTAACCGAAGTTAGCAAAATAATAAAAGCTCCAGACAAAAGAGCGTGACAAATCGAAATTGGATCAAAGTGAACGTCCTAGCTTGAACCTAAAATAATGTAAGGAAGCCTTTAAAGGGCCCGATTGCAGCCTAGAAAAAATCCTACATGGGTAGGTCCTAAATGGGCTTGAGTTTGAATGCCTATACGGGGCCTAGAGTACTACCCATACAGGACCACAATTATAATTATGGGAACGTCCGGACAAATTTCTACTCAGGTATGCCAGAGTAACATCGAAAGTTTCCGCAAGCAAGTAGTCTATGAATTTTTCCGTTAAAGGATCAACTATGAGTGTTGAATAGTACATTACAAATTATTTATCCACTGTGTTTAAAAAGTTGTGCACGACATTCATGAAGCAGGATTAACTCAGAACAATTTATGATTGTTCGCGTTTCGGTGTTACCTAAGTATACATGCATATAAACCGTGACCTTACAGTATGATCGTCTGTATTGGATTGCAAGCGGACATAGGCGAGGCACATTTTCTCTCCCTGCATATTTTTCCAACCGAACTGCACCGCTCGTCCGCTCGCCTGTTCATTCTACCGCAGCGGGAATGTTAATTAAATCGCGTCCGCGCGAGCGTTACGTTTACGTTTCCATCCGGCGAATTTATTGAGCTGTAAGCCGTAAGCTGCGATGAATATTGTTGAGATGGGGAGTGGGGGAGTCGATCTCGCGGTTTATACCGATTTACGAGATTTTCATCGCCAGCGATTTACGCAAATCGCCGGATTTTTATCGTCACTGTAACTTTGCTGGAATCGAAAATAACGAACAA